>OU893336.1:27670412-28270412 GCA_918026875.4 Diatraea saccharalis | reverse complement strand
TAAACTAGACATTAGATTCCTTTTTTATTGTTTGATTAACTATTTTTCAACTTTGGGAACAACATAAGTCTTAATTTACTAAATGACTTAAGAAACGAACTGTTATCACAATAGTAGGTTAGGTTAGAACTGCGACCCCAATAAAAACGAATTGCTTCCAGAATAGTGGGTTAGGTTAGAACTACTACTGTCACTGAAAATGTTTATCCGGTTAATATAAGTATGTTTAAATATAGACGAAGGGGTTAATTTATTATAAGTTGTAAGTATAAAAAAGAAAGAAATAAAAAAAAAAGAGAAATAATACCAATTTTTATTTTCAATATAGTTCCTCTTTATAACGTTTTTTTGTAGTTGTTTAATTTTATTGAAGTATGGTATGAAATTATGTAATTAAAAGTTATTGAAATTCTTCTCCCTTATTCTATCAAAAATGTCAGCGTTACAATAACCAACTTTTGATCATTTTGTACCTAGTATTCACTCTTCAATACAGAGATATTTTAAGCCTTTTATATTGCACTACATATTTCATTAATCATCAGTAATTTTATAACAATCAACTAATAAGTTAACTACATATTCATCATACCCTAAATAATGTCAAATTTGAAACAATAAATTCTATACCGACCAATTTTTGTTTCCAATATATAAATGATCGTGTCTCCGTGTCATAGACACTATTATTCCATAGCAAAGTTTGTGTATAAACCACACTATTCGATGGTATACTTACGCAGCATCTGTCGCGATGACATTTGTCACGTGATCGTATTTAATCAGACGGCCATTACGGAAATGTGCCTGTGGCCCGCAATTATTGAATTAAAAATATATTTGTACAAATAGCTCGGTGATGAACTTTAAATTGTTACAGTGTTTTGTTTATGGTAATTGTTTTTATTGTTGTGTCGTGTTTATGAGATGCTATCTCGCGTTTGTCGGGTTTTAGATTTGTCGTGTTATTGTTTTGCTTGTTGGAATCTATTTTGTTTATAAGCGGACATTAAGTAGCAAGTACAACTTTTAACTCTGCGACCTTACCGATTATTAAAATAGTATCTGCTTTTGCAATACCTAAATAAGAAACAAGCAAACTTCTTTGACGGAATAATATGGATTGCCTTAAACAATTTCAAAAACTTTCGCTCAGTAATAAACGGTTGAAAAGTTTTATGTTCTCTTTTTGCTTTCATATCCTTAATTCCCCTTCCCAGTAAATTAAATTAATTTCTTTCTAGTATCAAAAAAAATCTACTACATTCAGACAAATGACAATCGCAGCGGTCACAAATCCTATTGTCATTTGCACACGAAATACTTCTTCATACAGCCTAATAATAGAGAAATTGATGGCGTATAAATAGAAAAAAGCACCCCTCAATTCAATTCGGTGACAATTTTAACACTTGCCGAGACGTGGAGTGTCAATCAGACAAAGCTTTTGTTGCGATTCTGTGAAACGAGATAAGCATTTAGTTAGCTCTGATTATAACATTAAAAGCGCTTGAAGCGATTGATAACTAATTTATCAAAAGAATTTCTTTCTTTCATGTAACATTAATAAATGAAATTATATTTTTTTTTTATCGTTAATTTGAAACTTTCGTATCTTAATTTTATGGCTGATTTACAATTTTCCTGTTTAAGGTCATTTTAATATAATATAGCAAGGTAACGTCTTAAAAATTCATACGCCTATTTCAATTTTCGCCATCTTGGGTACGAATCCTAATCAGGTCGACAAATACATTTGTTTGTCTATATTGATTCGAGCTTCGATATACTTGGTTGTTTCAGATTGGTTGATAAGCTAAAGCTACGTCGCTTAGTATCTCGAGAAATGTTTGTTATGTTTTCTGAATTTTCTTATAACTGCAGAAAACCAAATTTTTGTAAAGCAAAATTTTTAAAAATATATATTTTGTAGATTAAATTAAATTTCTATAAATAAATCTTGCATCATTTTAGCGCTGCGTTAAGCATCAAGTCAAAATTTTGATTATGTGCTCGAATACGCTTGAGTGGTTGGTGACAAGTGATATCGGGATTAGAACGCTGGTTCATGGGTATTAATTTTCGTTCGCGATCTGCGCGACATCTGTTTGGTTTGTCTCTACAAAATACTTTCGGGGTATTATATTTTTTCGTTTGAGTAGGCGGTGTTAAGTTCTAATTGTGATTATTTATGATCGGATTGGCTGAAATGGTCTAGTTTTTGTCATTGAAGTGGAAATTATTGCTATTGGATATGTCTTATTCGATTCCATATTATTTTTCCTCAACGGTTTCCATGTTTTTGTCGAACATAATAGAACTCATTGAGCATGACAAAAGAAAGGTGATTCTGGAATTACTTTTCATCTAATTTCGATATTGAGTCACGAAAAATGTCTGATTAAGCGGATACCAAAATGCATGTACTCTTATTTGAAAAATAATATAAGTTCTATTGACTTTAAACCAATCAATTTAAAAATTAAATATATCAGGTATAAATGGTGACTAAGGAGTGAATACAGGGTTTTATTGGCCGTAGATTTTAAAGGTCATTTTGCGTTATCAATAAATGACGACGATTACATTTTTACGATTACCTTGGTACATTTCTACGTAAGTGTGACGTAGTGAGCGCTTCTCAACTTTTCTTTATTGTCAAATTTAAAACAATAAAGAATAAGTATCCTAATATTTTTCTAACTGACGGACTAAATAGAATTTATTTTTATTTTACCCAAGCATTATCCCAATTATATTCAGGATGATGAAATTCTTTGTCAGATACCAGCCCGATGGCAAAGGTTATACTGGAGGGGTTTGTTGGGTTTGATCAATTTTGTAAGATGGTCCGGTCTGTGTCTTTTGGAGAGCCCCAAACAGCCACGGCCGCTTAGTCCCTGGTCGTGATGGTGCGAAAACAGAATTCATTTTTATATTGCCTTCTTGCGAACTTGAGCAGTTTTACGATTTTCAATAAGGTATTGATATAATTAAATTTTCATTGAAAATTACAAACTCAAAATGTAGACTTTTATACTTATTATGTACATGACCTTATCGTAATTATCACCAACGCAAAAGCCTCTTCGAAAGTAATACAAAACTATTTCCAGAGGGAAACATTATTAGTATATTCAGAACCATGGCTCGGGATCGAGTGTTTGTTTACCAAACAAGAAAGGACCAATAATATACGTGTTTGAAGTGTGCGTTAGCACTCTAATTGTATTGGCGTTACGTGCGTCTGAAAAAGGTTTTGTGTCGCTGAAAAGGACCCCTCTATTTTCATCATGGTTCCGCAAGATTCTGTTTGGATGATTTTGAAGTTGAAATAAAATGAAAATATCTTTATTCAAGAAAGTCAAGCACTTTTGAATAGTCCAAAAATTTTTTTTCCTCCACCCTTAGTTCAGGACGTCTTTTAGCTGACAAGAAGAATAAGTGAAAGTCTTACCAGCTATAAAGAGCTGGTAATGACATTTATATAAATCATGTCATTACCTAGTATTTAGTAGGTACATAATATTCGATTTAGTTGTGTGATATATTTGATTAATTTTAACGAATTTTCAGAGATTCAAATTCTATATTTTATATACGGCTAGAGATCTTGTACTGAAAAGAACTGCAATGGCTGCTTTTTTCTCCATATTTTAATTCTTACAGAGAATCCCAATTGAAAAGTGACTTCATTAGACAATTTTCTTGATAATCCATTAAAAGACAGAGTCATAAATACCCATTGACAAATTACAGACAAATGCAAATAAAAGAAAATAATACTAACTATTATTTGTAAATTTATCAATGTGCGGCGAATGAACTCTCAGGTATTACTTGCCCTACCGATTTTCCAGTATAAGGAATGTTTATCGGATGTCTCGTATCTGTTTTACCGTCCATCTTTCACAATTTTTTCCATAACCACAGGCTTTTTTATAATTAGATGAAAAAACAAATTCAGAGCGCCGCATCTTGTAATTTGTACTGAAATATTTCAAGCCCATTATTATTCAATTCAAAATATACTTTCTTATAAATCAATCTTCGGATTCACATATTACGAGCAATGAAGTTGAATTCCATATTTTGGTGTAAGTTAAAAAAGTGGCGCGAAAAAATATAAATGATATACTAGAATTGATTTTTATGTAATTTATATGTAATGTAGAAATGAGTGACATATATTCTTAATGAAAAACCCATGAGAGGTCTTCGGTTCGAGTCCCATCTCAGAGTGCCAAGAACAAAGTGTTTCTTTTTAAGTATTTTTCATTAAGAATATATAAGCCCCCGTGGCGGTTCATGACCCGTTTTGCTTAGTATTCAATTATTTGACTAATAAAAATAGAAGTACATGCAGCAGCCTGGAAACTGTTCACCTGAAAGCTTAAAATAATTTCTGCATAAGTCCTAAAAGTTCATTAGCAAAATGAGTTTTTATGTTGGCATTCAGTAATCAAAACGCTTCAATCTGGTGATAGATTACGTTCTTTTTTCTCTGCTAGTACTACTTGCGCCTTCATGGCTGTTATGACCTCCAGGAAACCTCCGGTGACTATTTTGTCTGGCGGTCAGAGAGCCCGCATTTTCCGGGCTTTCAGGTATTTTACCCGGCAGTTGGTCGATGGAGTGCCATTGCATTCTAGCAGCACGTGAGTGACTGTTCTTCTGCATCCATGCAGTTTTTGCACAGAAGCCTGCCGGTAAAAACTGAACTGATGTGGTGGTTAAATAAAATTGCTATGACCAGTGAGAGCACCAGATGCATGAATGGTTTATTTAGCTGTAGGAAGGTTTTGGAGAGGCAAGCGTTCAGTCGAAGTAGTGAAGCTTTAGCCTACTTGCAGGTCTTCAAGGTGAGTAAAATCCGTTCAACGTAGAAGTGCATATAGGTAAATGCACTATCTGCATTGATCTGATTAGCAACGAAATCCAATCTCACCTTGAACATCAGACATGGTAACACCAATTTGGGCGCTCTTGTCTTTCACCTAAAAAAATTGCATTATATATCGGTTTGTGTAACCGGATTATGACTTAAGCCACACATTTCTCACACTTCAGTTTAAGGCAACCGCATCGCAAACTTAACTGGTAGCGATCTCGGATCTCAGGTTATGAGTCAACTGGGCGATATATGCCCCAACTATATTCGTTACATAGATTATGGAAACACAACCAGAGGCAACAGATTATTTAAAAAGATAGGGACATACATTGGCTGCAAAATGGAGCAGTACTATTCATCTAAATCTACAGAAAATAAGTTCTCAGTCGGCATTTGATGGTTTTCTGATAGTTTAAACAATACTTTTTTTTACTTAATCTTATTATGATAAAACTAAAACATCACGAAAAATTACTAAGTCCATTGGAAAAAACCAGCAATAAACGCCCAAACAGCAATAAGATTTAGAGGTGTGATTATATGTACTTTTTATCGTACAATACCTTAACGATTGTACAATCAACAATCTTATAGGAATCTTATCTGTTAACAGTCTCATTTGAATCCTATTACAATACAATACCTACAATATTCGCGTCAAAACATTAAGCAAATTTGAATACCCACGTATAATTTATTTGATCTTACGAGTATAAGTTTTAATGGACATAGCTCTCAAAATAATATACAATTAAAATAAGGAGTGGTAGCAAATTAATAATAAAAACTCTTTAATTAGAATACGTTTCAAATGACTTCAAAATAATAAAAAAAAACAAGCCAGTCTGTTACCTAAAGTGGCATAGACAAACTAGCTAAGGAATCATGGAGTGTAGATTGTAGCTTCTTCTTTTTATATGATCTTTGACGTTATAAGGAGTAAAACTTATAATTGAATTTCTGTTAACGACGCCCTGGCGACTGTTAGCTCTGGTCATAACTTGCGTATGCAGCTCCTTTGTCCTCAACATTGTATGTGCATTCCTCGGACTGACGATTAATAACTAGAAGTTTGCATGTAGCTATATTAATAAACATAATCTTTTATAACAATTTCTATAATAAGTCAAATCATTGTCATACAAAAAGTAGCGATAATAAATTGAAAGTGGAAACGTTTCATTGTAAAAGAATAAGATTTTTTATAACTAAACATCGATTTGAATATCAGCGTTTCATCTTAGGCGCATCACCATTTTACTACTTATGTCCGTCAAGAGATGGCGCTAGTGTTTTAATGTTATGTGCAATATCATTAATAAAGATACATAATAATAACATTTCTTTATTTTTCTTCACAATATCAAAAATATACAATTGTATAGAATGTATCAAGGACATTAAAATTTATTGTGGAAATTGGCGCCTGCACTTGAGTGTGAAACCCGTTTTACAGGTCACCAGGCTTCCAACATATACAATTGTTTAAAAGTAGATGTTTAAAATTTCACGATTCATCAGTGAATCTCCTATCGATCCTGCCAATTTGAGATCTTGCTAATGTGCTTCATTCATTTGAGGACCATTTATGTTGTGTATGAAACATTTAAAATATGTTACGATTTTTGACAACGTGTTACGATTTTCCAAATGATTTTAACCCTTTAAAAAAATTTCATATTTTATAAATAAAACAAATCAATATTATTTTTATTATCAGCTCCATCTTAAGTTTTCAATGGAAGTTCTGTCTGTATATTGTAATAATACTCAAATTATTAGCCAAATAACTTATAAACTCGTATCGAAATGATACAATACAGTGGTGAGACAGTCTCGGCTACTGCACATTAAGGGATTTGTATCTAAAGCTGTCAGGATATTTGATTTATATGGAGCATGGCCGCCGATAGCGATTAAGCTTTGAATTGATGCATCGGCTGAGGTGATATTGAGCTAAGCTGCAGACTGTATGAAGGAAATGATGAATTATTTACAACAGAGATGGCAACGAAACAGTTATTTAGTAGAGATAATTAAATTGGAGAGGTCTTTTATCTGTGGTACGAATGTTAAGCAACTTTAGTGAGTTCGGTCATAGGACGGGTGACCAAAATATATTATCTAGAGCTTCCTCGTACTTCGGAAGGCATGCTAAGCCATTGGCTTCTAGTTGCCTGTAATCCACAGTTAGCCGTTGTGGTGGTTCATAGCCTATTCGATTCTATTGATGGATGGAAATCCACATAAGGAATGCCTGTACCCCAGCAGTGGGATATTCATAAGCTGGAGATGATGATGATAATTTAGACGTTTTATGGCAATCGCAAAAAATATCAGTAGTCGTCAAGTGGACGGACTTCAGCAGAAAAATTAACGTTACCTCACATCGTTGCAGATTACCGTAATACTGTGTTACTTCTATCTTTTGGGTGATGTGATTATTCATTTTGGGTATTCTGTCATCATCATCAGCCCTTTTACGTCCCCAATGCAGGGGCTCAGGCCTTTCTTATGGATGATTAAGGAGGATGGACCATGACCCTCCACGCTGGCCCAATGCGGATTGGAGGGTATTAACGACTGCAAATGCAGCCGGGACCAACGGCTTAACGTGCCTTCCGAAGCACGGAGTAGCTCGAGATAATAATTTTTTGGTCACCCATGCCGTGACCGACCCTTGCGAAAGTTGCTTAACGACTACGATCGCGGGCCGCGGCGCTTATCCACTACGCCACCGAGCTACTGAAGGTTAGTAAGTTAATATTTTTGAATTATGTGTGTTTATATCAAACTTATGTTAGTGTATTTTTAATTAATTGATACATGATCATATTATAATATCTTTTAATTGTTTTACTGATGCTAAGAATTACTTACATAACTTTTTACTATGTGAACGTACTAGTTTTCTTAATATCGTTGCGAGACTGAATTATAAAAGAAAAAGAAAACATTATATAATAGTTGATAAATGGTAAAAAAGCAATAAAACAATAACTAAAATAAATCATATTTGTGAAACCGAAAAAGTAGCCAAGATAAGAGATTATTGACCGTGCCGTATTCCAAAAACGTAACGGCATTATATTCAGGGAGATAATCCTCCTGATTTATATTGTATAACTCTCTGATATATTGAGAAACTTTATGATTGGAATGCCTTTGTTTATTTTTATTATGAACGCAGTTTTTTATAAGAAAATTATATTCAATATACTAGCTGATAGTAACCGTTGAGTTAATTTTCTGTAGAAATAAAAGGTTTTTTAAATGAAAAGAAACAGAGTTTTTACTTTCTTAACACTAAAACTGTTTTTTCATCTTAATAACCAGAAAAGAAGTTGATAAATTCAAGTAGGAGTTTTCATTCGGATTTTTAATGAGCTTTCATATAGTTGTTCTAAAAATAACCACAGTATGTAATTAAATTTATTTATTAATTTCAGTTGTATCTTAATTCTACGGTATTTTCACCAATAGTAAACGGATTCTGGTGTTTTTTTTTGTTTTGTATATTTTAAAGACGATTCCATTAAAATATTATCGATCGGAGGTTTATTTTTGTATAAAAAAGGAAGAGCTACATCGTGTATTATTTTGATTCCAAAGAGTCTTGATATATTGTCAGTCGATATATATAATTATAGTTTATATAAATGTACTTTATATAGTAAATTCCATTTGAAGCAATTAAGTGTAGGAAGAATGTTTAGTGACACTAACAGTGGGACGGTATTTCTATTAGTAAAGTGCGTCTTCTCCCAACAGCCGTGGCTAATTGTTTGTGCACGGGCATGACGGGATTACAAAAATAAATTGTTCTTGCCAAATAAAAGATAATTAAAATAGAAAGAGATGGGTAATTAATGTTGAGAATGATCTGAAATAGCAAGTAGAACATAAGCAATGGTGAAGTGTTTTAAGATTCTTCTTAGATCGACTGAAACATTAATGGACAGAAATTAAATTATGGTAGGTTTATATTAGTAAACCTACCTACTAAAAATGGAAGTTGGAAAACACACTATGTTCATCGTCTGTTGTTCATAGCTAGTTTTGGTCATTTTAACAATTACGAGCAAGTGAGTTTTGGCATATATATTTGTCTATGCCTTAGAACGCCCTTAAGTTCCAAATGGACGAAACTAGGTCCTCTGCCCGAGTAGCTCGGTGGCGTGAGTAGCTCGGTGGCGTTGTAGATAAACGCCGCGGACCGCGATCGTTGTCGTTAAGCAACTTTCGCAAGGGTCGGTCACGGGATGGGTGACCAAAAAATTATTATCTCGAGCTACTCCGTGCTTCGGAAGGCACGTTAAGCCGTTGGTCCCGGCTGCATTTGCAGTCGTTAATACCCTCCAATCCGCATTGGACCAGCGTGGAGGGTCATGACCCATCCTCTTTATCCATCCATAAGGAAGGCCTGAGCCCCTGCAGTGGGGACGTAAAAGGGCTGGTGATGATGATGATGATGAGGTCCTCTGCCCTACTACCTGATGAACTTTGCCCGCAAATCTAACATTTTTTTTATGAAAATAACGCGGGCGGAAGATTCTTTATAAGCTTATATATAGAACGATTACAGATATGTTACTTATTTTCTTGAATTTACGTACTTTTACTCTACACCTCCGTTTTTCATAACTGCTATTCATTTTTCTCCATCCAAAGGTTGTCTGGTAGAAATCGCTATTAGCGATAAGACCGCCAATTGCTACATCATCGTGTTATATTTTATTTGTAAATTTTATATTAAAATTGTAACTGTAAAATGGTGTGACAATAAAGTATTATTATTATTATTATTATTATGTAGTAGAATACTACTATGCTAGCGGGGAAAATTTCAAACAGTGACTTATAATTACAATTTTTAGTTATGAAATAGATATTGAAGTAATCAATGATTTGTATACTGAATAGTTTTCTTTTCTTGACATAACATATCATTATTGGTTGTTAGTACTCGATCGTTGTATAAACACTTAATAGCATATTAAATATAACTACTAAGAATTAAAAATAGCTCAATCCAAACGTACACCAATAATAATAAATACCTTTCAACAAAACCCTCCTTTCTTTAACTTGACATAAATGTATTTTAAAAATATTTTCTGAAATCAACATGCTTTGTTTGTAGATATAAGAAAAGTAGACTGGTCAAGTCACTTATGGAAACTATCACTACTGTGTATGTTGATTGCCAATTAAATACTTGTCATTTTCGTAGTTAATTTACCTAAAAATAATTAATGTGCTTTACAGTACAATGTTTAGATATATGAGATATTAAATAATATAAAATATCAGCAAGTCAGAATAAATGTTATATTATATTGTTAGTATTTCAGCATGGTGGGGGTAACTTTTGACATTACTCGATAATTTTGCTGGCTAACGTCGATGAGTAAGGACGTACTTTTTTCGTTAAACTATTTTTGATGATTTTGATTGTTGAATATGTTTTTATAACTTCTGATTTCAGTAATAACAATTTATAATTAGACCTTTAATTTATTTAAATTTATTATGCAACATGTCTATTGTTAATAAGTACTATTTTAAAGGGATTCGTATTGAAAAAAAAATCAGTCATACGTAAGTGAAGAATGACAAAATGGACTGTTATTACTGTCTGTTGTTAAAATACTCAGAATATTAAAGGGTCAGAATTTTTTAAATATTCAAATGTGTAATTTCTTTCTGCACGTTTGAGGTAATTAGCCAGGTAATAGACAGAACGTGCCCTGTGTTTATTTATGGGAAATGACACGAAGCCTTATGCAATCGTGTACAGTTATCGGCATGTCAAGTTGTGAAAATCCTCCATTCGATTTTAAATCATAATACGCAGCATTTAGGTGGTAATCTGATGTGTTGACATATGATGCGTATAGCTTTATAATTAAATGTATGACCTAACAGCGTTTTAAATGGAAAAGCCTTTGTTTCCTACAACCATGTCATGGTTTTATCTTTTCACTGGGAAATTTCAAAGCAAATATTTGGTTGAGATGGCTTATTGATTATGAGTATCATAATAGCTTGATGTTCGATTAGATAAAGTAAAACAAGAGAATTGCATGTTTAAATTTTCATAGTACTAACATAGTATAATTTTCATATATATACTTTATCGTTTTTAGATAATTGAGTTTGCTTTTTGCAGTATATTTTTTTCAGTGATAATTGAAATGAGAGTTGTTAGGGACATACTTCAAATTATAGTCAACCTAATTTGACATATATACATAATTTTAAATTGTAGACGCCTATTTGTCGATATTCTAAATTAATGTGATTTCCAAAACCAGGGTGTTAAGATAAAAGACGATGTTGCTATTATCTTATTGCGCGTAGCAATGAGATAAATAAAGTCCATAGGAAAAACTGTTTTTAATATATTTAGGGCAGAATATAACTGTTTGTCATTGTCTCTTTTTGGCATTTATAACTTCAAGGCACTTAATCTAACGCATAGACAAATATATTATTTTACTGTAAAAGATTATAAAATGTTGCATTATGTCGAAGACACTCTTATCGTTACTACTGCAATGGCCAATACCTACAGGTGTCCTGCATTTATCCTACTTGCAAACCATCACGGTTGTAAGAATGTTCTAACTTCAACAGACGTGATGTTTACTGTACAAAAGTTTTTATGTCACAGGCAAAATACTACTGAGAAACACACAGACATTCCCCGTGATGGAATAGAATCGAATCAAAATAGGGGTCATCACTCATGATAAGCCAAGACCCACCAGTGTAGATTGGTGAATGTTGACGGCTGCATATGCAGCTGAAATCAATGGCTTAAAGTTCCTTCCGAAACACGGAGGAATTATACGATAATATTTTGATCACCCATCCTATGACCGGCCCTTACAAAAGCTGCTTAACTTCCGCACTGCGGACCGAACGTACCAACCACTGTGACATCAGATTCCTCCTGTTCATATAACAAGGTAGAATAAATAATAAAAGTAACACTGAAATGAGCAGTGGGATAATAAACTCATTTGTAATTGACGCCGTGAAATATCGTTGTCAGTAACTTTGGACAAATGCGAAAATTGTGATAAATAATAAATAATTCATGGAGCCATCGATATCGAATAGTGTGGTGCACTAACAACTGTAAAGGGTGAGTGGTGTTGTTCGGTAGTGGGGCTGTGACACATAAGTATATCGATAATAAACACAGTAGCAATTTGAGTTGGACCTCACATTATTCGTGCTGTTTACTAATTAAGTGATAAATATTTCATAGTCTTTCTTAAGTATGATTTGATTTAATATAAAGTCTCTTTAACATTCATTAGTTTATCTTATCCAAATCTTAAGTACCTATTTACGTAGGTAAAAATATGTAAACATAAGTAAAGGAAGCTTTAGGATGTAGTTTCAATATTGCATTAAAAATAAACTGTCAAGGTAATAAAAGTAATTATCATAATTTGGATAGTTCATTATAAAAATAAAGATATATTATCGGCCTTCTTCGCAAGAGATCTGAGAATGATATAGCCTTTAGAGTAGTTTTTCAAATTGTGTCAGAATAAAAATTACCCATGACGTCATTGGTATATATTTATTTTAACGTCGTCCATTTCTACGCTGGTTTCAAGGTGTCACCATATATGAGATTCGATTTCCACTCGAGTCAATGAAGAAAATGAACTATTTTAGATTATGGCGGATCTGGGTGTTGTGATACCTCCTTAGTTTATATGCCAGTATAAACTAAGGATAACTAAGCATAATGCCAGTGCTTTAACTGCATGCTTAATATTTACATTGATATCGATAATAGCAGTCGTACAACACCAGGGGCGACTGTGGGTGACCGACGTGTCGTGGTGATTGGGGCGTTACAACGTATTAGGGTTGGCTACAAAAAAAAAATTTAATTGATTACATAAAATAGAAGTTTATTTTATTTTCATTATTATTAAATTTAGTTTACCATGTCTTATGATGTCCATATTGTATTCTTATTCACAGGAAAAATATAGGCGTCGATGGTACGTGAATCTTCCTGACAGAGTGGCTCATGCGCCGGTATTAAGAAGTCGGCATATTTAAAATCGAGTAAATATTGTAATAAAACTTTTCTATATTATACCATGTACAGAACAGTAAATGTAAAAGAGGTAGCTTGTTTTAGATTTCCGTAATACAAGTGCGTTAATATTATTTTAAATATTTATTTTTAATTTATATATTGGTGTTCTTTAAATAAACAAATGTTGGACAACATTACATATATTAGAGGTATATTGCTCTGATCTCAAGTATCTAAAATCTATTAGGATATGGAAACCTTCAGCAGTGATAAAGTACACATAGTTGAAACCGAATAGACAGACGTCATATGTATATCATTTATAATATACCATTTAATATAACTCAATAAAGGTAACAAAAGAAAGTAACATTGCTCTTTGAATTATATGTACCCTCAAAACTCTTGCATCACTCAAATAGGTTAATGACACAAGATTAATAATTGGATAGGAATCTCAACCCTACGCATGTGGGGTTACGTAGGGGGAAAATGTGACTTGTACAGAACCTATTGTTCGCCATAAGAGCAGATATATCAACGTTGCATATCAATGTGGGGGCATCTATCCACGCTGCGCGCTTATTGGGTATAATTTAGTAATTGTGCACCGCTGATGGTGCTATTACAGTGAAATGTTGATTTCTGGATGCTTTGTGAACAAATATTAGAAGCATGGAGTTAATTTGTAGAATTATAGTACGGTATGATAAAGGAACAGGTAAGTTGTTCTGTAAAAATCAGCGTCGAAGTCAACTTCGAGCAAAACATTATCACAGCTTAGAGGTTCAATAAAATAAATAAATTCATAATTCATAGGTGATAAAAGTACAACATTAAGAAATATTATATCCAGTGTAAATCACATTGAAAATAATGGCGTTGTTTGAAAGAAGTCAAATGCCCAATAGGTGGAGTGAGGTGGCGAACCGAGGCGAAAATGGAATTTTATACTAAAAATTAGACTTTTATGTTAAAAATATTTGAACAATATAAAATTTGAAAATATTGTTAAAAATGTAAGTACCTTCAAAAAAAGTATTCTTGGTAGTTCAGCAATCAATGTCAAGTGCTACAGCTTAACGTGATTCCAGGGTTTATGGGTTTATGCTTTTTTTGATACGTTAATTCGATAAGTTGCACAACCTAAGCTTAGTTATTTTTTTTACAATAAAAATGTGATAATGTGTGACAAAAGAGAATAAAAAATTTATACATAAAATATTTTGGTTACATTTAGTTTTAATAATCGGGCATATAATTGTTAAAAGTTGAAAATACTTTTTATTTATTATAAGCACAAGGAATATTAATGATGGTACAGTCATCATCAGTGTATATGACTACAAGATGACCTTTGACGAATTCCTGTACAAAAAAAAACACCAATTTATTAAATTCAAAAGCTGGTATTATCATTATATTACTGTGACAGAAATGCTGCACATCAATCTACAGACATATTGTGATACAATTCGTTCACGAATAATTAATAGCACAGAGGTCCCAAACAACCTCCTTTTGGAACACCTTTGGGGTCCTTTTGTTAGAGATGTGACCCCTATTCTGTTTCTTATCTCAGTATATTATTTATTCATGGTCATTATTTGACCATTTTAGATTTAATGATGTGCTATCTTTGTCTTCAATATCGTTAAGTGTTTGGAGAGGTGTGAAATGCGATGCTTAATGGGTGTAACGGATGCTCCTTTGTATATAACTTCGCGCTATTTTGATGGATAATATACCATCGTGAACATTCTGTTTGTAAGCATTCATTGCTGGAATAGTTTATATTGAGAACAATGAAAGATTGTTAAATTATTTCAAAAGTAATTAAGGCTTATATAAAACCAAGCCAATATTTCATTCAATTTATCAAGCTGATCAATTTTTTAAAGACGTTACAATTTTATAACAGTAATAGTAGCATCAAAGTCACCAACTTGTAGCTTTATGTTTCTACTTTTAAGCTAAATAGCTTCTGTAATAAAGTGCAGGTGTCCGATATAAAAAGCTCAAACGCGAAACTTGTTCATCGAAAATTGTAATTGCTAAATTTCTCACTATCATAAAATTTCTTTGTTCCAATTAATAACGTTCTCGTCGAAGAAGTTTTTATCGTCGATCAAAAATTGAAACTATTCAAGTGCTTCTTTTATTATTACATCAGTATTAAAATGTGATTCTGGTTATGTTTCATTGTCGGTGTTGTTATTTTTTTTGCTCATTTGTCAGTTTTGTATGGAAGGGTCTCGATCCCTATAGACGGCGCAATTTTTTTTATTATTTTAGAAACCGGTTATCGGTCGTAATCAACAATGTTGCAATGTTTATTAAACAAGGTAATAAGCGCGTTCTATTTGAATAGATCGGATTCGTTTGTTAAACGTCTTTGATTACTTTAAGCTTTGTCTGCAACCTTGTAACACTTGTAAGGGTAAATAGCCCTTCTATAAGTTTTAATGCTTTTCTTTATAACATTTGAAAAAAAAAAATAAGCGAAGTACTATTAGATGTCCTATATTATCCTACATTATTTATTCAAATAATTAATTTATTATTTTCTACGAGTATTAAGTCTGCTGATATGAGACAGTTAATTATTTTCTTAAATTGTTACTCTTTATCATAATATGGAGATCATATGCCTTATGGCATAGCCCGCGTTTGTATTTTTTTAAGTGTACAATAATGCAAAATAAAGAAAAAGGTTTTACTCTGATAACCCTTTACACGTATGAGATTCAGTAACTTTCTCCTCAGGACTGTAACAAAACATGTCCCCTCCAGACGTTTCACAAGACCCTTCTATATAAATTTCACACAATAACTCTTCCTTGACCCATAAGCGAATACCTTTAAGAATAGCCAGTAATGAGCGGAGGGTATTAATTCTAGATCATAAACTAACGAATTTATGTGGCGACTAGTCCTATAAAATGCGACATGGTTACTTACAATGTGAAACGTCATTTTTTATTCTGACTATGTTGATGAGTTATAAGTTCGAAATTGTTACCCCTGTTTGGCTTTAGAAATGTTTCAACAAGTTGTTTAGCAAAATATTTCTGTTGTTTTAGACTAAATTGATGTAAATGAATGTAAATTTACTTGGAAAAATGATGAAAATGTAACTTAATTAATTGAGGGAGAGTAATGAAGAATATATAAAAATCTAAATGTAGAATATTCTAATTATGATTGTGTTAAATTTCAAATATTTTTTATACCCGTACATGTAAGTACTACAATACTATTTTTAAATTAAAATTGCTAATATTGTTAGTTAATTCTAGACAAAAAAAACAAAATCTTTTCCTTCAATATTCATTCAATATAAAAAAAATGTACAACATCTAAATCTAGTCACCCATTCTATAAACAACATTAGTTACCCCTTGTAATTCAGATTGTCACTTTACCGGACATAATTAACCAGATATAATAGAGATTACATAATATGTTTATTCTAACCCTTATGATGCATTGTCACTACGATGTAACGCTTACAAATTTGAGAAGCTAAACCAAATTGTCATAAATTTCTTAGCGTGTATTTTATTATAGAGATTCCTTTTGTTGAAACAAATTTTTATTTTGTACAATGAGGGACATCATATTTAAGATTTGCAAGCGGTCAATGTGTGAACGGCAATGCTGTTTAAATTGCTATTCATTTCCTTTGCTATAATAGTTCCGGTATTTTTAACTGTTGCTTTTATTTCCGCATTAAATATGTCTTAATAAGTTTGAATGTTGTTATTATATCCTGAGCTCAAAATATTAGGAAGAACCAATTTCACCTAACTAGTTTTTTTTTTGTTAAATATGTAATAGTGTGTGTTCAATAAATGTTTGAATTGAATTGAATTCGACTATTAGCAGTTTGCAGAAAAAAAGGGATAAAGTTCTTTATCCTCATCCTCGAGTAAGAGTTATTTCAGCGTTTGAAATATTCATCGTAAACTGGAATCTTTCTATATTTGTCATCTGCCAATTAGTTCAGCTAATTGACAACTAATACTATATTTCCTATATTTAAGTCTTATTTAACCTTAATGATATAATTAAATGGATTTGTTTGATTTTATTTTCATTTTGAAATTTATCTCACTTATTTGTTTTTTCTGTCATCGATGAATTGGTATTTAAGTAATAAGATTAAATTCCCACCTTTTTCATAAACTGATAATTATGAACAAATATGAGTTGTCATATTCAACAGGTAAATATTGTACAAAACTTTAGATTTCGATGCAAAATTGTACTTACTTTTCAAAAGAACATGGTCTAAGATTATCAGAATCTTTTGTTATTTGATGTATTTTGAAATTTACTCAAATTGTGGGAATTAGAAAATAGTATTTTAGTTAGTTTTTACACGATTGACTAAAGAAAGGTGTATATTTTGTTTATTTGAAAATATGGGGTATCATTAGAAACCATACGTACAGATCACCTCGACTGACATTAGCTATATTTTAACCGTCTTCAAAATCAAAAAAGAGAAGGTTATATGTTTGACGGTGATGTATGTTTTTTATGTATCTATGTACACCGATGATTACACGAATTGTTGATCTATTTTCATTAGACAAATATTCCGCATATTCGCATTCAAAGAGGTCTCCCCAGACTCCAATTAGAATTTTGTTTTGCAAACCCATAATACAACTTGCTTTTTTATTTTTAGCCCGATTTTTTATCATTGTTGCAATCACGTCTCTATGTAATTTCATCGCTTAACCTATTATGAGATAAGGGAAAAACGGATTTTCATCACCAGCCTATCAATATCACAACTGCTGGAGTACAGATCTTCCTAATGGATGAAGTTTAAACGGAATAATGCACCATAACCCACTACCAGCCGACCCGCCAGTGTGGATTGATACAAGTTAATAACTGCAGATGTAGGTGGGCCAAAGTTTTAATGTGCCATCTAAATCATCCATCTTATGTCCGGTCCTTGCGAAAGTTACTTAAATATCCGTAGGAGACCGTTCGCGCTAATCACTTAGCCATCGAGCTCTTCTGATAAATGCGGATGGTGGGTGACGGTAATGCAGCTGGACCGGGAACAAAAAGGGTACAATCCTTCTGAAGTTAATCCTGCATCAATATAATAAGTACAAATATCTTGTAATCTCGTATAATATAAGAATTTTAGGACAATGAAAATCGTTTAGACGTGAGAGAACAAAGAAAAGTTTTAAATAATTACCAATTATAAATTATAAATAAATGAGTAAACCAAACTAATTCTTGATAAAACATGTTATTTTTCTATGGTCACTAAACTCCCCTTCCATATTCTACCCCAGTTTGAACTTTGACATCTCATGAACGAAATTTATCAGATCGCCTGTGGTCTTCTAATTTATGTAATTTACATTCAATTTTAGCTTTATTATTTATATGGGAAGATCAAACACAGGTGCGGAGATTGTTTTAAACACAACAATATGTATTGTTATTCTTTTGTTATTAAATTTGCTGTTAGCTTTCTAACCGTTTTTATTTGGTAACAGGTCATCGTTTTATTGAAGTTAGTATAGTTAATATAAAAATTGGAAATAGGCTTATTTATGTCAATAATTTGATTTTTTAATGTGCAAATGCTTTGGCAATATGCAAATCTTGCTTTTTGTGCCGTTAGCTCTTTTAAGACCTATTATATTGCAATAACTAAAACTGTTCTTTTATACTTTAACCGTTAGAAATAATTTTGTTTGGTTTGGTTCGATTGCCGATGTGGTCAATGTAGAAAATGAAGTCGTGTTACCTTCGTTGTCTCAAATACTCCATAATACGGGAGCTTCATCTACTCATCTGGGAATCTGAGCAATGTATGTGATGTTGTTTAATATTTAATTATTTATTGTATGTTGTGTGTGTATTTGTCCTTAGTATAAAAATAGAATTCCTAACATTAAAAAAATCTCGTTTATTTTCTCAACATCCCTACTCACTCCATTGCAATCCGGCTTTCGTCCTGGTCACAGCACCATGACTGCACTCCTTAAAGTCACTGATGATATCAGAATGGGCATGGAGACACAGCTGGTCACCATTCTTGTTCTTATCGATTTTTCCAACGCATTCAATATGGTTGACCACGATCTCTTATTGGATATTCTGAAATCGCTCAATCTCTCGGCTTTGAGATTGGATTGGTTCACAAATTATCTTCGTGGTCGCCAGCAAGCTGTGCGTGGGGGTCGTCATATGTCCGGTTGCAAAAATGTGACTGTTGGTGTTCCTCAGGGTAGTATTTTGTCCCCTCTCCTATTTACCATTTTTATAAATTTTCTCACTTTCTCTCTTGGATCTTATCATTTTTATGCAGACGATCTTCAGATTTATGTGCAGAAGACCGTTGAAGAGGTTGGTGCAGGGATATCTGAGCTGAATGGAGCCTTATGTAATCAGTGCATGGTCAGCTAATTGTGGGATTATTGTAAATCTCTTAAAATGCCAGGCAATTATTGTGGGTGGCTCGAAACAGATCTCTAATCTCGATTTCAGCCTGCTCCTGTCTGTTGCGTTCGAGAACTCGATTATACCTTTTAGCCCCAGTGTTAAAAACCTTGGTCTCCACATTGACTCCGAGTTCAAATGGACTACGCAAATCGCCGAATTGAGTCGAACAGTCACCTACTCTTTACGTTCCCTCAACATTCTCAGGAACTTCCTTTCTAAATAGGAGAAAACGAAGGTCACTCTTGCCACTTCTCTTGTTTTTCCACTCATTGACTATGCCGATGTCTGTTATCTTGATTAATATGAAGATCTTCTTAATAAGTTGGAGCGCCCTATCAATAATGCTATTCGTTTCATCTTCTGTCTTCGTAAGTTCGACCATGTTTTTTCTTATCGGTTTCAGCTAAAATGACTTCCTATTCGACAACGGAGGCATCTGCGGTTGCTTTGTACACTTTACTCTATTCTTTCTAATACTCATACACCAGAGTACTTAAAGTGTAACTTTCAATATCTGGCACTCATGGTCGTCACCTGCGTTCTTCAAACTCTCTCTCATTTTCCACTCCTCTTTTTCACACTGGCTTTATGTCCAACTCATTTACTCTACATTAAATTCGACTGTCGAACAGCCTCCCTGATTCCATCAGGAGATAACCAAATAAATATATTTTCAAAAAAAGTCCACTCCTTTCTGTTTCAAGGCTTGTGAAGATTGTCATCATCATCTGTGTATTGATGTGTGTGTATATTTATATATGAGTGTATGTATGTATATATTCGCTGTATATATCTAATTATGTGTAATGTTATTTATATTTTTAGGATGTTGTAGTATGTTTATGATTAGTTGAGTATTTGTTGTAGTTTTTTATTTTTATTGCTCTGTACCGCCATCGCGTTTGTCTGATTTCCCAAAAGTTGACTGGCAGAGAATGCTATTAGCATTAAGTCCGCCTTTTGTACCATTTTTATTTGTCAATATAGTTCAATAAATAAACAAATAAAATCAAGCATTAACAGAAAATAGAATGGAAAAAGAAACAGAAAAATAACGACGAGATTCGGATTAAGATGACTCACATCATTCCTGCACTTATCCGTGCACAGGTCCACGACCTACCGGGATCACAGTGAACACAAGTACACGCAACGACAAAAGACAAAACGCCACCGGTGCATAGGTCACAGCGTATTCAAAATATGCTATTGTGTTGGTCTTTTTATATTAGATGCGGCAAGGGAGATAAACAAAGGCATTCTGATCATCACGATTTGAAGCATCAAATTTAATACGGTCGGTTAGAAAAAAATTAACAATAAGACTATTGGTCTTTTTATTGGTGTCACGGGTTAAGGACAATATTTTAGAACGCATCATTAAGCACTCGATAAGATCTCTTGAGAAGCTTTTAATATATATATTTTTTTAAGTTTATAAAAGGTAGACGTATGTGTGAGAATTTTGATTTCTTTCTGATTTAATTACTTTACAATTTTTTTAAGATCGTAATGATATGAAACATAACGGTAGTGTAATTTTGTCATGTGAATATGAAATAAATAAACGTGAGATCTCATTTATAAAAAAAAAACAAATCATCCAGAAATTAACTGGTGGTAAGTTCTCGATTTGGTATATAAACTTTGATATAGTAAAGATATGGTTTATGAGGTACAATTATAAGCTTCGGTTCTAGTAGAAACTCTTATTTTATTTTCTTGATCATTAATTTGACTTAACAAACTCAAACAAAAAAATGTCTTATAACTTCGATCATGTAATTTATAATAAGCATCCAGCAATGTAATGTAGGAGAAAACAATATCGTCAAAAGATATTGTAAATCTTAGGAAACATTTTTAGTCCTCCGCTACGAGTGTAATTTTCCAAAAACTGGACGCATAAATGCTGGACAATACACACTAACAGGCTATCCCGCATACTTTTCTAAGGCTCCACAGTATTTGTTTCCTAAGATACGGGAAGAAAAGGGATATAATTTACGAGGGAGACAGCGTTCGTAATATTTAGCTGGAAATAAAAATTTCTACGCGAAACGAGTGGTTGTCTCATAAATTTTCTCGTGAAAAAGATTGTTAATGGTATTTGGTATTGTGCATGTAGTGGTATATGAAAAATATTATTTGCTACGAGTGTTGGCATATTCTTATTGTAATAGTAAAATATTGGTTTCTTTATTTGAGATATTTATTTTTAGGGTTCCGTAGTAGTAGTAAACAAGGAACCCTAACAGTTTCGCTATGTCTGTCTGTCAGTCCGTCTGTCCATCTGCCCATCCGCAGTTTAATTCAAAAACTATTGTTACTAGGAAGTTCTAATTTGGCATGAGTATACCGTTATTACGCCGAAAAAGTCATAAAGTGAAATTAAAAAAAGAAAGAAATGTGTACTTACCTCCCCTACATGTAAAGTGGTGGTGATATTTTCTTGGCTTTCCCATAGTGTGGGTATCATTGGATAGGTCTATCAAAAACATTGGAGGTGTGGGAAGGCCGTTATTTGATTTTGTGACCAAATAAGTTTTAAACAGAAAAATTTTGTTAGAATCAATTGTCCTCCCCCCCCCCCCCCCCCCTCTACCAACTAAACGGCTGTTGGTAAAACTTCAAACATTACGGCAGTAGTACCCATATATAACGAAGTTAAAAGGAAAACTATCACACTTAAGTCGGCTTTACAAGTTAACAGTCGACTTGAAAATAGAAAAGGTGTTTTTTTTTAACTTTTTATGCAAGATAATTCTACGGAACCCTTCGTGCGTGAGTCCAACTTGCACTTGACTGGTTTTTTATTAATAAGGTATTAATAAAATATATCAGATGAAGATAATGGACAGTAGGAACTTAATTTTAAATGATATTGATAGTTCTACCTACTACTTATATTTCAAAGGTTAAAGTGATTTTTCCTATTTATATTTTTGTTGCTACCATTATCATAGTATCTTTTTTCCGTACTATGATATAGTCGGGAGCAGTTGTGTTACGGGTTAGAGTACTTTTATAGCCTTATATTTCTTGTTGGTTATGATAGTATAGATTTTATACGTGTTTCACTTTACAAACTTACTTTTTAATAAGATGAATAACGTTAACCAGCCAGTCTATAACCATCAAGTGTTACATACGTAATCCACTGTAAGATCTCTAATACAACGACAACTCTGTGCCTGACGCTGCATCCGACGTTTGTTTTCAACAGATTGGCAAAGCAGATCTTTATTCCTAGGAAATATACGTAAAATAATTAATTAATTTAAACCAACACCAATAATTTACCAAGTACCAAGTACCCATTGTCACTATAGTGTAATACCGTCCCATTTGGTTGATTAAAGCAATGCGTCGATCGCAGTAAAATCTGTCAAAGCCGCGGTTAATATGTGGAGCCACATTTCGGCGCGCCTGCAACATTGTCGTCTGACGAAAAATTAAATTAACAGGGACAATTCCAACGAGGATACAAGATCAATGGATACGACCAAGTTTTTTTCTTCTGACCATAGAGACTTTGTGTCATAATGTCTTTCAATGTGCTGTGTTAGTGATAGTTACGCTATAGTGGTGGTCGGTCATCACTGCATTCCCACTTCGTAATCGTAATAAACAAATGTTATTCATATTGCAACATATTTTAATAATATATTAGATGGCATTAATAAAAATACCTACGTTTGTGTACCTTGAAGAAAATGATTAATGCCTGTCGAGTTCCGACTAGGTAATCCATGTATAAAGAAAAAATAACGTTATTAACCACCAACAAGACTTATTCTGAAGTGGCTTCTGCGGAATTTGTGTCATATTTCAAATTTTGTTCAGGAACGTCAGCTGATAAAGAGGGATTGCTGGATTCAGCCTACAAATTAATGTAAGGCAGAGGGCCATTTTCAGATTATGACCTAGTTTTAGCTACTTTAAGAGTGACAAAGTGGTAGCATTGACACATTACAGCTGTCAATTGTATTATTTTTGACAAAATGCAATATTCTAAGTAATATTAAGAACGCTTTGAACGTCGCCAAATAGCCAGAAGGGGCAGTAGCCAAAACCGGGTTTATATGTAATGGTTAATATAAACATAATTCAGTTGCTATTGTTCTGACATACGACAAAGAAGATATGTAAGTAGATATTATTAGAATTTTGATTGTGCATATTTTGCCATTTTTATAGTGCATATAATCCAATGTCTAATTAAGACATAAAAACTTTACTATAAAGGGAGGACCCAGGATATAATTACATTTGCATAAGGTTGAGGAAGACAACAATCGCCTTGTCTATTCCATGATTTTATTATCTGTGTGAAAGCAATAAAACGCGTACAGAGATTGTAAAACTCAGGTTGTCAAGTTCGATGCACCGTCTGCCCCTTGAAATGACCAATAAGTGCTTAGTGTTTTGCCAGGTTTTGTTCTACAACTTTGCATGTAAAATCTTAAAGTTTGGAAGAATATTTTTTAAGAATAGTAGCCGTGACTATATCCACATTAAGTTTTAAATTACTGTTATTATTTTTAAGTCTGTTGTAGTAAACATCAGTAACACATTATTTTGAAGTAGTTATAAATAAATAATATGTTGATAGTGTAAAAGTCACTTCGCGTTGACTGTACACTGAGATCTTTTTAACTTACACAATTAATTATAATGCGGTTTTCATCGATATACGGAGTGATTTAAGAGTAAGCTTTATATGTTATAATAGAAAACTATGCGGGCGAAGCCGCTGGCGAAAAGCTAGTGATAAATAAATAAAAAATTCATTACAATTGAAGTATCTTTTAGCACTTTTATTATTGAAAATCTAAAAGAACAAAAGTACCATATTATCCAGACCTGAGACGATAATAATTTTGATTGAAAAGTTTATTTTCCAGATTGAGCTGATCTAGAACCGAATCTGGGGCCTCAAATATGATGACATGGTAACCGTCGTTCGATCCACTCGGTCGCTGGAGTCTTTAATTATTCGTCTATGAGAACTCGTATGAAAATTAGAGGTATCTAACATAATCTGTTCCACTTTTACTACTATACAATATGTCACGAAAAGTTTACAAGACTACTACGGATCTATAAGATTACTGACCTACGGCAAGCGTCTGCTCTGTGACGTAGGACTTAAAATTTATGGCAAAACATCGAGGTCTTTGACATTTGTCGGCAATATAATTCTTTGGTTTTATAATAGATATGATCAATGGTGTAAAATTTACTTTAGTCCCTCAAATACTTTATTATTATTATTATTCTGTGATGAAAAACATCGAATCGTAAGTTGCTGATCAACAAGAAAATTTTGTTTCCTCTTTGAAAGATGTGGAGCTTACAATTATTTATAATTAAAACAATATATTAAGATTACCGTGTTTTCAGTATCATATATCTTTACACAATTAGTTGCCAAGCGCGACTTTGCTTATAAAAATAACATATCAATAGTTGTTTAAACTTTATTTCGTCTTTTTATTGATCTGTTATACATAGGAGCATTGACAGATACTTATTCCTACTTGACTCATTTTGTGGGTTAAGGCCAGGATACACTAAATTTAATTGGGTAACATATAATATGTGCCATCCATTTCGAGTTCCAGTTTTTTTCAGCATCTACTGCCGTTAACACTACCAATTTCTGTAAGTTGCACTAAGGGTGCTATAGATATTTTCCTGTATTTTTTTGCGATCTCATCTGTTCTAACCCCGTTTGGGCCATTGCTACTTTTTGGCCATTTGGCGCTTTAAGGCGTTCTAACTAACGCAAGGGAAAATATGTTACTTTACCGTGAATAGTTTTTAAAATATTGCACTATGGAAAAGCTAATACCGCTGACAGTTGTGATTTGTAATATTTCCCTTCATGGTAACCCTTAAAACCCGGTTCTGGACCTGGTTATAATCTTGAAAAGGGCCACAACTGAATCATCTGCCTTATTAATAGGTTGATAATATTGTATAATAATTTTTTTACCTAAAATTTTGGTCTGTATTTTATAGAATGCATGGGATTACATGAACTGAACAAAGGATTACAGCAGAAACTTTGTTTGGTTCACAAAAACACAGTTAACTGACCTACGACAACCGCCTGGTGTGTGACGCAGGACTTTAATGGTCGCGATACAATATTGGGTTCGTTGCCTTTTGCCAGTCAGACACATTGTATGTGTATATGCCACTGTTTTATTTACAACTATATCTACTACCCGAAATATTACCCATGCGGATTTCGGAATCAAACTGTTTTTGCGTATATGTATATACAACAAACATCCAAAGTTTCATATTTATGTTATTTATAGCTTTGGATATTTCAATAGATGTCATATGTAAATGTGTATATGTAAAAATGACTTTCAGTTTTTTCTTTTTTACCAATCAAACAAACAAAACTCATGTTAATAATAATTTTAAAAACTGAATTTATAATTATAAAAGTAGTTGTGTTTTACGTGTGACTAGTATTAATGCATTATACTTAAAACATTAAAAAGAACACCATTCTATATTATTTTGAAGACATTTTAGCTATACTAATTAGGAAATACGTTACCAGGCATCGACTTTGACATACTCGTAGTAAAAACTTTAATCAAAAATCAGTATGATACGCATCCATTGTTAATGTTACACGTACTATTTACCTTAATTAGGAGATATGAACCTATATAGAATAATATCACATTTCAATCATATGTAAATATGAATATAATTATATTTACATTTGGCGTCATAAAATAAATACACAATGGAACCGACGGTAATGGACGTTGTTTGTCGGACCTGGATTTAATATCGCCGGGTAATAAAGCTGAAATGGAAAATATTTTCATTATCTGCCAACGGACGGAGGACCGGCGAACGGCTTCATACGAACATTGTCATATCCGAACTTTTTAATATCCGAGATATACTGTTGCATTGCAGATGATAGTTTTTGATGTGATATTAATAAAGGTAAAGGAAAACATGACGAAAACGGAAAAAAATTCATAATCAGCCTATTAATGTGCTGGAATATATTAATAGGTTGCTGTCCATATGGATAGATTATCAATTCGATTCCGCCATGCTAGTCCAGTGCGAATTGGTGGGTTATATCATCGACTGTGGCTGCAGTCAAGACTAATACGGAGGCTATACGGAGGAGTTGGAGATAACAAATGTTTGGTCACCCGACACACGACCAGCTCTTGTGAGAGTTGCTTAACTTCCACATCGTAATCTGAACGCATTAATCACTGCACCATCAAGCTCCATCAGCTATACTTAATTATTCTCAATAATGTTCTTAATTATGTGTTTCTTGTTATTCATAGCTCTTCACATACATAAAATCATGTTCATTTATTATCAAGATGAGTACCTAAAGCCCCCGTTTTATGGAGTAGCTGAGACGACGAAGGTACCACAACACCCAGACTCGAGACAATATAGAAAAGTTGATTTTCGAACCCGTGACCTCAGAGATGACGACATCTTGAAACCGGCGTGCGAACCACTTGAATACGGAGATGTCTTATATCACTTTTCAATAGCACGCTATCAATTAAAGAATGTCATTATTGTTTATCATATTGAAATCTAAGCGATCACTAATGTTTGTATCGTTTAACCCTGTTAACACCTTAGTGTGCATTTGAGCACAATGCAGTAATGTATTTTGCAACACCAGTCACTTTTCATAAGCGACTAATACGAGGATAGCGTGAAGGCTCCATTGGTTTGCTTCTTTGCAAGGCACGCCCTCTACTGTCACCGTGTAAAATGTACATTAAAGTTGAAGCAAACGTTTCATAAAATCATTTCAATCGCAAATTGTTTTAGTGACACATTAAAAAAGAATATCATGTAATGTTGTCTGGAAACTTTTGGAATATTCGTTCGAAATTAAAGGAAAGAAGTAAAAACGAAACGAGTATCATTTTTGGGTTAATCTTTTATTTTATTGTCGTTGGAAAACTACTATCCCCATAAATTATATAGGTCATGGTCAGTATAGCTACTGCAAATTAATTTATTAATTTGAATATTTCAACACAACATCGCATTTTGCATAGATTGCTTAAATTATTATAAAGGTTGCTAAATCATTTGTTTTATGGAGTATATGAAACAACAAAGGTACCACAACACCCAATCCCGAGACCATGTAGGTAGAAAAGTTTATTTTTTAAATTTTGGGATTGGAACCTCAGAGAAACCAGCGTTTTATTTTACATTATATAATAAAACGCTGGTTTCTCTGAGGTTCCAATCCCAAAATTTAAAAAATAAACTTTGGATGTTTGTTCTGTTCCAATTTTTCAACGAAAGGCAGAGCAACATATCAGCTCACTATTAAACATCAAAGTATTTTTCTATAAATGAAAAAACAATCGGAAGTTTGCAACTGAAGTTGCGTGTTGTTTCAAGTTGTTTACTCTACTTTTTATATCAGAACTCTATGGAGCATTCCGTGTTGGAAAATTAATAGGGACAACCCAAAGAGAAAGAGTAACGTTTTGATTGAAAAGAAGAATAAAAAATTTCAAGTTGATTTCGTAAATTTATTTTATTTCTTGATAATTTTATCCAATTCATTAACGTGCTATCGAAACTCGAGACTATATAACATATACTTATCATTTTTACAATATTCATCAATAGTTTGTTATTAAATATATCTTCTCATTAAAATGTTATTTTTAATATATGCCTTGTATTAAAATTAACATGTATTATTATATAAATACAAGCAATTTAATTTTAATATAATCTAAGAGGTGTTGAGGCACGAGAAAAAGTCAGCTATAATTTTGATGTACAGAAAAACGGATTTCCCTGACTAATTTGCAGGGTAATTTACCAGAAACTAACATTAGATATTGTTCAGATATTTGTACATAAAATATTTTTCATAAATTGATTACATCCACTCCACTCCGTCGATGTTCCAGTTGGCCCACTTCAGAGGATGAGTCACGACTGCATAGCTGATGGTGACTCACATAGTGCATACCGTCTAACTTTTTAGTAACGTAATAAAAGTAGGCTCAGAAGAATAATGGCTTCTCAATCTTATTTTAAATATTGATAAGAGAAAATTAACTTATACCCTGGATTAATCTAAAAAAATAAAAAAAGTTATTAACTTTATATATATTCTTCTATAAAGGAACAGTTTCTTCAAAGGAAAAATTAGATTTTTTGTTTTCATTAAAGTTTCGGAACTACTGGACTGTTTTTTTTTTATCTACGGGAAGCTAAATTATACGCGGGGGACATAGATATAATTTACGCAAACAAAGTCGCGGGAAATAGCAAGTTATAGATCCTAACCTGAAAGCTTTCACTAACATCTGATTGGGTAGTGAAATCAAAATTTAAAATGCATCTGATTCCAATTCCAAGTTATTTAGACTGTAGAATATTTTACATAATATAACACCAATGATATGTAGAGATAAGGAGATAATAACTCTATGCTACGGATAGGTCGAAATACGAGTATATCTGTTAGTTTAATAAAGTATAGTGATAATATTTTTAAAACCTCAAGTGCAAGTGAGAATTAGCATTGTTAATCAAAGGTTTATTTTTTCGTATTAACAAATAGCACTAAACGTGGTGCCAAATAATAATGATTTAAAATTATAAAAAATCCGTCAGTTTATAATGTCTCGTTAGATTATAATCTACCTACCATAAATTTGAGATAGGTTCGATTATAATTATTCTAGTAGTCTTTCATTAATAATAACCTAAAGAGTGTTTTGTGGTTCTGAGCGAGGGTATACTGCTGTATTACGAGTATACTGCGTTCAGCGTTACACCTGATGCAACTTGTGACAGTCATCGACCGCTCCGGTTCACGGTGCCGTGATTCATACCTGGTCTCCTGTATCGTTCATTAGGATGAAACTTCCTTGAAGGTTTCCGGATTGCTATAAAGTAATGGCGTACTACCCGAGTACAAAAACCAAGAGCCAAGAGGTTAATTTTCGTATTATATCAAAATAACGTCAAAGTTCTCTTAAAATAAAATAAAATCTCTCATAAAAATGCTTTATTTGATACAGTTTTCCTCCGGCTTCATCCACGTAATTGTAACGTATATCACTCGTATGTGATGTAGTTTGCCGTAGATGAGAGTTTAAAATCGGACCGGTAGTTACAGAGTGTATTCAAAGAAAACAAACATAAATGCAAACTAAAAAATAATCAAATCTTTCCTTTTATAACATTCGTTACGACTAATTCCATTATTTATTAGTTTTTATTTTTGAGATATATATACTTAAAAACATTTCAATTTTTTATTACAGGTTAGTTTTATATTCATAATAAATTACGTTGTACGAGTGCAGTGTATCTCCGGGTCATCATTACCAATTGTACACGTATTACTCATGGTCTTTGGAGCATGATCATCATGGCGGATATTAGCTGACTAATCGCATTCAGCTTTCATTAGGTGCAACCAAGTGTGAATTCTATACTAACAACATAAACGAGATCCGATAACAGAATTGTAATGTTTTCAGTGTTCGGTATAACAAACGAAAAAGTTTAATGTTTAGAGGATTATTGAGTTTTCTATTCGCCAGTCCGTCCGTCTCTAACAACATCTTGACATTTGCCAAAAACAATAAAACAACGAAAAGCATTAATTACTTTTGCCAAAATGCAGTGCATGATAATTATAATTAGAAATGCAACATATCGAATTCTACCTACTATATGTATTTAATATTTCATTTGACTATCACTCAAAAAGTATCTATAGGTATTATGAACTATTTATCTGTCATCATATTGATACATGGCAGAAACTACAAAAGCACTTGGTCAATTAATATTTTAGGGACGATATTTTTACATTTGAATATTCGCGTCTGTATTTTGTCTTAATTATTACTTACTAGCTTACTTGTATAATATAGCCTATACTATCCGCATAATAATAGCTGAGGTGCCGTAGGTAAAAGAATTTTTAAAATCACATCTGTAGTTTCAGAGTCTATTGAATGCAAATAAAGAAACAAATGTAACCTCTTTATTGTTTAGTTTAGATAAAGTAGGTAATATGTTTGCAAAATTAGATGTTTGCCGAATGATTAGTTTTTACAGAGTTAAGTTTGAGATGAATATTCTCTTTTTTGTATGAACATTACATAGGTTACAAATTCAATACTTGTTAGCTATGAAGAATAATAAGCATAAATATTAAATATAAACAATATCTCAACTATATTTTGTAGGCAAACAAGCACTAAGAAGTTCTAACAAACATTATTTCTGCATTTGCTCAGCTCTTGCTTTAAAGCCTCTACGTGGTTTATTCTTAATCAAAACAATATTCCCATAGACACATCCGACGGCTAACTGTCAATGACTATAGTGCAAACAATGAAACAATCTTGAAAAATTCAACTAGATAAAATATATATTTAAAACTACTTAATCACATTTTTACAACTTGAATTTCATTTTTGTCGGTAACATACGTTTCTTGCCCCAATCAAGGTTGTTTCCTGAAACAAAAAGAAAATAAAATTAATAAAGTACAAATCGAAAGACGTCGGTAATTGACCGTGTTGATGATAGTTCATTGATTCGTGGATCAGTCGATAAGAAAATCCGAGGATTATATTAATATCTCGGAAATGTATGACAAGCAAAGACTTCTTCTATGTGTACAAGGTCTTTGATGACAGGAGATATTAAAGTCCTGCCGATTCGGTTGTTGTGATTGGATTCCTTTAAATTGGTGATTTCTGATAAAAATATTCTTGATCGGTCCACTTTTTTAACATTATTAGTATGGCATATAAATAAAGTACGTAGTTGACAATATACTGATCAGTTTTTAGTTGATATTTAGGACATACCTACCTCATTTTGTATATTATATTTATCATGAGAAAAAGGGGAGTGTTAATTATGTTGCGTATCAATTTTCTAAACTTGATCAGTTTATGTGTAGTAGTAAGTAGTAGTTTATAATAATCAGCACCCATCCGACAGGTGAGTTAACTTATTTCTACTGCACGCATTTTACATAAAATATTAATCACAAAAACAGAACATTTACATTTTTTTTCCTACATAAAAAGACAATCAGTTGACAACCAATGGTACAGAGCATATCAAATAAAACTGCAACAAAGTCCAAAACCAATTTGGTCAACAATGGGCATTCGCAAGCCTATTGCCTCCAGCCCCATTGTCTAGCCTTCGAAACCAGAGCGAGAACGGCTAACAATTCCGCCAGTTTAAAATGTAATTGACACACGGCTAAATCTAAAAAAGCCATAGAAACTTCAAAGCGGCGTATGACTCACGAGCGATTGAAACGTTCGAAGCCGATGAAAATATTGAAAATGAAACAAACGATGCCCCGGCAGCTAGTAATGAAGTGGCATTTAAATATGGACTTTAACATGAAGCAATAGAAACAGTAACAGATTTAAATGCAAGTGTAAAAAGCTCTGTGGGTGGCGAAGACTGTATAGGCGGTGCGTTTGCAAACAACTAAGCGATTTCACATAATAATGGAAAGGAAGGCGGTGCTGACGGTAAACATAGACGTAGCAACTATAAAACTTACTCTGCGAACGTAACTGACCTTTCTAACGACAAAAACGATTCAAAGGAAGTGTCGTGCTGTTTTATAGAAATAGCAATTACGTGAACGCTGACCGTTTGGATGTCTTTTGTGAAGATTCATAATGGGGGTTGTAAACCGACTCTTCCTTCAGTTGCAACAGACAATAATGATAAACGAAGCCGAAATGCAATTGGAGACGAAATCGCTATTGTTGATTATTTCTAAAAAATTGATTTGAAATTTTATTTAATTCCTTATGGCTGTGATTTTTGATATTGTCATAAATACAAATAAGCCTTAAGTGAAATAGTAGTTAAATTAATATTATACAATTAAAACCAATAAAGTTATTATCGTTTTGGCTGTAAACAAAAATTTATAAAACGTTAATAATATGGAATTTGATACGATCATTACATTTTTTGGCTATTATAATTCAAAATGAAAAACTAATTAACAAAATGTTTATTTATTTTTACTACAGCTATAAGTTTTAGGTTGATTACCCACTTATTATATACCGCTATACCGCGTGTTTATCATTTTTCCCAGAGGTTGATTGGTAGAGAATGTTATAAGCATTAATTCTTGTTTGACCAACAAGAATTATGTAATAATTAAAATGAAATAAATCCCATTCAAAGGTAGTTCTTTAAAGAATTGGCTCATTAAAATACTCGTAGCACTTATTTATTTATTGCAAACAACACAAGACTGTTATTTGCCGTTTCAAAAGAATATTGATGTTTCTTTGTCTCATTTTATTTATTGCTTCGACATTCTCGCCACATTTTGGTAGTCCATTTGGCCGTTTAGTGTTTTACTGTAGTGATTAGTTCCCGTCTCTAATGTCTCGTTGGTAATATATTATACTATTGTTTGTCTGTGCAGAGCCGCCTGGGTAGTCCGCTGTGTAAGTTTTGTTTAATACGGAGTGGCGAAGGGTAGTTAAATTTCGTTAAAATATGTTTTTGTCTCATATAGTGATTTAAATTGTGAGAATAGAAAATGGTTTGACTTATGCCAAGTTGGATATTCAATTACCTGCAATATGTTGTAGTTTTACCGCAACATATATATTAAACAAGTGACTGCGACATGTTTATGCAATGTATTTAATAGTTATTCATATTAAAATACAATAATTTTGAAAATAAAACCATTTAAAAGTAGTTTTTTTTTAAAATATATTATTTTGATTCTGACATGACTAGGACATACGTTAAGAGTCTCGGCTGCATCTCGAATAGTTTGTACCCAGCAATCCGCATTGCGTTCATGTGGTTGGTTACGGTCCTTTTCCCCTAATGTCATTGTATCCTTACGGAAGTTGTATTTACATACATAACTATGAAATTTGGATTACTAACTTGATGACGCAAGCTTTAGGGTCCATTGAGAGGAGGAAGTCGTTGAGGCTGTGCTCGCAATTGGTGTACGCCATGCCAAAGCCGAGCCCACCACCAATGAACATAGGCCACCTGCGGTAACTGCGTAGGAAGAAGCTGCCCATCATGCTGCCGATTAACAATCCTACCGCTGAAACAGATAACAATATGCAGCTTATTATGCAGATAATTTATTACTAATTTATATACAAAAGTTAAGTTAAAGATTACTCATTTAATAAACGATGTATTGAGAAAATTAATTTGAAACAAGATTCAAAGCGGGTTCTTCTTAAGCTTAAATTTAAGTTTTTTTCAGCCCTCAACAAGACATATCTATTTAGAACAAAACTTATATTATAAATAGGAAAAACTGTATCTTTTGTTTATTTCTGTTTTTCTTTTGCACCGAATAGGCTCCTAAACTACTGGACCGACTTTCAAATTATTTTACCTACGGGAAGCTACATCATATGGGGTTGAAGTAGGAAAATGTGTATAAAGGTATTTAAATTTGCTTTGAATAGTTTGAGATTTTGCAGTTTCTATGTCCCGTAAGGACAAATGTCACAAAAAGGTACAAACATCAACATTATATCGCCCTACAATCCTTAAGGAATAATAATTTTATTTATTCAACAACTGCAAAGTGCGTATTTATAATATACACAGTTCTAATCTAATATTAAAAATGAGAAAAATTGTTTGTTAACTACTAGACCGATTATAAAAATACTTTCACCTATAAGAAGCTACATCATACGCGCTTGACGTTTGCTAATATTTACGCGAGCGAAGTCGCGGGAAAACAGCTTGTATAAAGTAACTCACTAGTTTTGACAGCGAAATCAACGAAGCAAGCGGCGTATCTCTCTTCGAAATCCCTCTTGTCTGGTTTACTCATAACTCTCCTAAGTGACAAATTGTTTTTCTGTTAAACAAAAATTACACATTGCCGTTTCTATGTTTACGATAGCAATAAATAAATGTATTGTTTGGCTTAACATAAAAAATTGGATGGGACAAATTTTGATCGGTTTTGAAGTTTGTGTGACATTTTGCGTCAAAGTTTTTAATCTTTTCTCGTGTTAGTGTATTGTATTGATTAGTAAAAGAGGTTGCGTTATCATTTATATTCTTTACATTCAGCGCTAAGTGACACTTGTCCCTTTAAAGCTAAGTCGCTAATTGCTGCTTGTATGTACACATACGTTGAGATTTTTTAAACTACACAGTGAAATTTGGAAGCTGTTTGTATCTAGGGCAAGGCAGCAATATTCATCTAATATTTTATTGAACTAATATTGCATTTGTACGCATAATGTTAATATAATGTGAGTAGTAAAATAAAAGGAAACAAATGTCCAACTCTTAAATATGTTCATCTGCTACCGGAATTAATAGATCCGATTATAATTTCAATAGCGATTTGAACTTAATGCTGATCTGATTGCTATGATTTAGGTAATTGTATTGGACACGATGTAATAGATTAGGTAATTATTATCATAGATTCTAGGAATTACGTGATGAACCAGCTTATGGCGTAGGTTATTATAAATTAGTGTAATCAATGTTGAACTTAACAGCTGATGTATTACGGCATACAATCGCCTGGAGAAATTTGACTTGACCTGACAAGTCTTGAAATTTGTCCTGTCGACAATCACTGTAGCGGAATGAATACTAAATGTCCAAGGATAGTCCAAAATTCTTTCACTAAATCATATACGGTTAACATAGGCTATGTAAATTCGTAACCTCCTACGCCTGTCATGTTATAGTTTGTAAGCTCTGATTTGAGCTTAAGTTGCTACTTGGAAATTGAAAGGAGTTAATGCATGAGTTGATAGCAAAAAAGTAAACCCGATAATAGTATAATAGAAAGAAATATTAGGTAAGATAACAGATTAATTAGCTTAAAGTTGGAGCTGGTAGTTTATGCCCGGTTAATATAGGCAATTAAATTTTGTAGTCTGGGCGTTGTGGTATCTGTTATTTCCAAATCCCATGAAACAAAGACTTCTGATAGTTAGTTTGTGATCTGAGCCAATTTATGTGATGCTGCGGGGTAATATTGCCTTAATTATTTGAAAGATTTTTGTAATATGAAGATGGGTTTGCGTGATTTTCAGACACAAATCAAATTCCCAAATAAAAGGTACCTATACTCCATTTATTATAGCATTAGACAGAATGAAAATAAGGTTCTTTATATGGTATACTTTGTAATAAAATGTCAACAATCATGTTACTCTTAAGACTAACGGATAATTTGCTACATATCCACTTAAATACCAGCTGCTATATTTAACCGTTGTCTTTTAAGCTATATATTAAACAAATTTATGAGTATTTGACTGACTTAAAACATTTAATAATTATTACAATAAAAAGTGTTCATCTTAAAGAACCGAAAGAAGCAGGGTTACTCTGTCACTATAACTCTACCAAATTTAAAACGTTGCCTAATCCCTTCAAACGTTTCGGCAGTACAGCTTTTTAATTTTGTCAGATTATGATTTATTCATAATAGTCAAAATAAGTAATCTGGGATTGTCATTAATTGTGAATTCTACTGCCTTTCTTGTTGTTTTGCCATTTTCGGTGATTGGGTAATTAATCACTGTTTTACTGCTGTTTTCTTATAGTTCTGTTTTAGTTGTTATCTTTTTGTTGTTAAGTTTTGCTAAATTGCGATTCCGGTGCAGGCCCGAGAGACCTACAACCAACCTACAACAATTACCTTTGAAATTTCAGCAAGTTTTTCCAATGTCTCAATCAATAGTCTAATAATATCTGAATAAATGTTATAACAGTAATAATAAAAATTTCATTTTGTTTACTTTTATTTTCTGGGCATAAATATAACTAAATTATATTCTAATGATATACACTTACAATTAGAATCAATCAAAACAACAGATAGATAGTTTAATTTCCATATTGGCTCTGAGTAAATAATGAATTTAGAAAATGCTATTATAAATATTTTGTAATTTTATCTTGTAAATAAAATGTTCTGCACTGCTGCTTCTGAGAGCCTCTTTTTCTAATGTTATAATGTATAGCAATCAAAGTTTAAAAAAACCAGATATATTTATTTATCTTCAAATTTGATGTTTAAAAGACTCATTTAAGCTTCAACAAATATAAAAAAAAACTTTAATAAGCTCAAACCATCACGTATGTAACGCATATGACACCAAATGATATCAATTGAAAAAATTTGCCTCCTGTGTGGGGTAGGTCTCATTTCGTGTTTTTTTTTTTTCTGCTCTCAGGAATGAAATGAAATATGAATAATTACCTCTTTAGGTTTATTATTAAGCTTTATGACTCTTGAAAGCATAGTGGTTGGCTCGTTCGATTTCTGACGACGAAGTAAATCACTACTTTCAACAAGGTCCGACGGATAAGAAACGTGGCAATAAATGTACTTTATCCTTCATGCTTTGGAAGTCACATTATTAGGCGTAAAGGCAATATTGACCAGATCAGAGAAATATTTCACAAGGTTTACGCTCTCGAGTTCACCGTCATGTCTTTGCCTGCTCATTTAATTTCAGATACATTACCATTATCTGTAATTCAAATTTGATATATTATTTTTCCTTAAATTTAAACGTATTTATGAGTTGTGAAGATTTCCACTTGATTAAGTATCTCTGAATTCAAAGATACTTATGGCTAAGCCTTGAACTAATAATCCGAAGATTGATTAATGAACTAGTCGGACCTAATGACTATTCTGGACGTGATCCCCAATATGCAAACAAAACACGTTCCATTTGAACCGAGTCAGCCTAATTGATCCATACTAAGCTTGCAATAGACAAAGAGTTTAAACTTGTTGTCCATTTCAATAGTATCTATGCTATAACATTATAGTTAGGTAATTTACCAAAAAAAACTTGATTTGTTGATACTACGTCTAATTGAAACTTTATTTGGAAAAAAAATTAAAAGCTATTTTTTTGAATATATTATAAAACATGTCCTTATTATATATTTTTTATAGTCTTTCATGTAGTTTAGACAGATGTACACTTTGGAATTGAAGTCTGCCATAACACGACTCTTGCCTCACATTGGGACAGAGGTCACGTTATGGAAATTCTCTGAAATTAGTGATTTGAAGTGTGCAGTTTTCCATAGGTTACAATATAACTTTTATGGTGGCCTTTTTATTAATCGCCTTTACGTTCCATAATTTATTTATTTATTATTGACAAAATTTAGCTAATTCAATTTATATCTCTTTGAAATATTGCAAGTAGACAGATTGCTTCATAATAAACAAGCTGCAACTCTAATCATTGCCAAACCAGGGCTGCCACAGTAATAATCCTATCTGCATGTCTTATCAAAGTGGTTTCCCAGTAACGAAGCAAAATTGACAACCTTGATTGATGTGGATCTCTACAAGGAGACGAAGTTTAATTGTTATATGCGAGGTATTGAGGGATTCCAGCTAAGCGATGAGGTTTACACTATTACATGTGATTTTAATTAAGCTTTAATTGATAAAAGTTATGTCAAAATTTCATATTTAATTTTATTTAAATAATCATTAAAAACTTTAAATTATTAATACAAAGTAAATTTATTGATATTAAATTTAAGAAAAAAACTTCAATTTTCAAAAGCAACATTCACAAGCAGGGTACATCTCATATCGTCACATCTAAAAGTAATAAGCTGATAGAAATGGCTTTTGTTTTTAAATACCACCCATTTTGGTTGTTAGATATTATCCTCTCAATAACAATGAACGAAAGAAAATCCATAACTCATTACAAAATACGTAAACGTTGACAAAATTAACTACTTACTTAATATTAAAGAGTAAAAAAATGAACTACTTTTGTCAGTTAACGAGATAAATACGAGTAGCTACTGCTTTTATAGATAAAGTTTCATTTCTAATTAAGCTTATAGTACACATATAGCACATTTAATGAAATTAAAAATATGCGCACCGGTGTCAAGTGTGGGGATCAAAATTAAAAATTCCTGATGCCCACTGAAGGGTTCAAACGCGGTTGATATACACATGACCAGAATTAAATAATACATATAATATATCAAATATTTCGCATTAAAGTGAAATTGGACGTAATGTTAGGTATCCACAAAACGTGAAAACATTTCATGGAATATTAAAATTTGAAGTAGATATGATTGTGTTATATTAATTGGCAATATTAACGAAAAACTGAATGATATAAAAAAAATCTTGTTATATTTAATGATAACTAATATTAACTTTATTGGAAATAATAGGTAAAAATAGACCTATCTATCTCTATCTGAGAGATGGGCAGAAAGAATTGAGCGCTATAAGGCACGGGCCTTACCTACGTCTTTCGCTTCTATGACATTCATGGCTCTCTTTATACATGCTCGTCGATTTTTATGGGTTCCTGGCATTATGAATTGAGAAACATGAAACAGGCAGTCGGTATTTGGAGAGTAAAAGATCGTATTCACAATGAAGTGGTTAAAAAGGATGTTTCGATATAAAGCGATAAATTTTATATTGAAAATGTGTCTAACCTCAACTATCCTCGTCTTGTAGTCTTGTGTCGTGTGTTTATTAGTTTAATTTTTATTCCGTCTGGCACTTTTACATTTAGTCCAAACCAATGTTCATCCATGCATTCTTCAGCCAGATTTTACCCCGACGCTATTATTAGTTGCTGCTCTCGTTATTACTTCTATATGTTACTCTAAGAATTGAATAGTTTAAAAGAATATATAATAATACTCAATAATAAATCCTCAATGCTTCATATTAGCATAAAGAAAAGTATTAACTACTTAATGCACTTTGATGTCATAGCCTGAAGGTTATTTCTACAGAATAACCTTTCTAAGTCTTCAACAAACCTCTTAATTCAGCTAAATACGTTTTGAAGATATCACAAACAGCTTTAGGCGTTCCTCACAATTAGCAAATCATACTTTTGAAGTAATGCTCATCTGCATAATACTAAATGACAATATTTTAAGTGAGGGGAGTTGACGCATCAATGTTGGACGTTGTTATTGTATTGTATTTGTAGTACTAAAATGCGAGGATGATTCATTAGTATGGTATTTAAAACGAAATGAAAATAATCAAGTCCAAGACTAAATAATTAAAATATAAATAATAAATAATTAGGTAATTTATCTATTCGTTCGAGACATTGTATATTCACTCAGGAATACAGAAGATAGAATTCAACTTGTGTCAAAGAAATATTCAAATAAATTTCTGAGTTTATATTTAGTTTAGTTTATATATCAGAAACTTGTGCCTCGTGGAGGTATTGCAAATATTATATAACATATTTAAGAAAAAGTGATACTTTTACTTTATAGCGCCATCACGTATATCGTTTTTCCTAAAGGTTGACTGGGAGATAATGCCATTAGCATTACATCCGCCTTTTGTATCATTTCTTCACCGGTTAATAAGGTTTTTAGAATAAATAATAAATTGACATTGAAATTATATTAAATAGAGTCAACAACAACATTATACAAAAATTTGTTTATATTAGAAAATATAAATCTAATAATAGGATGAGTAGATACTTATCCTAACCAGTAGAAGTATGCCATCAATTAACCACACACACAAATTATTTCCGTCACAACATTAACTCATTCGCACACGTGCTCACAATCATACGGCACATTTAATTCCACGGTAACGAAGGTGAATTTCAACAAAACTCAAATGAAGATACTTTTGAATACAAAGAGACCATAAATGATTAATAGTTTGGTGACAAGTAACATTGTGGGTGGGTTACGTAAATGAGAACAAGAGGATGTGTAAATTAAAACATATTACTTTAAGAGTCAACGAGGAGTTATAAATAAAAGGAAAGCATCACCATCATTGCCAGTTTTGACATCACACAATATTGCATTTTATCATTGTTATATGTATTGGTCTCCTCGCTTTGTGTTGCTTACTGTATGTGTTGTGTCGAAATAAATTGTTATTCTATGTTATATTATTCTAAAATTATCAATAGACTTCGCGTATAGATAGTCGTATCATTTAAAGCATCACGCCACGTCTTCACCATGGTTAATACAACGCTCTGTTTAGATTGATGGATTTCCTTATTTTTCATTCTGAGTTATTTGGTCTTTGTAACAATTCCCCATTTTTTCCTTCCCTCAATCAAACTGAACTACCCGCTAAAGCAATCAACTGTCGTAAAATTAAGACAACTATAAAGCAGGTCTTAAATCTGCGAGAACATCGTAAACTAGATGAGGGCATTCCTAGGCGAATCGCCCTGATGAGGCAGTCAGATAAATCTTGCAATTTCGCCATTGTAATTTTGTGTGAACACAAGCCTGTCGTAAAAATCAGACATTTTTCAAAGTCATCAAAGATGGGGCCCGTGAATATGGTATCGCCTTATTAAAATTTAGAATTATAATTTATCAATATCGATTTATTTTTCTATATAAAGTTAATTTTTATTACTAATATCTAAGTCAATCTAACAAAGATTTTGGTTTTATTTTAAGCATTAAAATCTATCATTTATTTCTTTTTATTTAAATTTATAGTAAACAATACTTATTTATACGTTCAAAGATAAATCAATAAAATTAATGAATGACTACGACCAATGCTTTAATAGTTATTTTTGAGGTACGTATAGTTTTGGAAAATAAGCAAAGACAGCTTGGGGCTCGTTTACCTTTCTTCTGAAAACTCAAGGTAGATTTGCTTGTTAATGTTCATTTATCTATTACTTTGACTTCTATAGAGAATATCTAATGTTAAATGCTAACTCAGAGGACGTTTCAGATGGTATTGTATTACCATATACCGTCGGGATCAAACGATTCATCAGATCGACAATAACTGGATGTTTTATTGCTCAGACATTTGCATGGAAACTCATCTAGGGCTTTACGAGTGGCTGTAATTCAGATCTTGTTTATTGGTACACCATTGTGTTATTAACTAGAGGATTTAGGTATGATCGTGTACGCTGTAGATTTTGTACCGTCTTTAAAGTTTTTGATTTATTAGTAAACTTATGCACTTTAATGAAGTATTTTAATATGACTAATAACGCCAGATGGTGATTTTATTAAATTTGGGCCAGATATTCCTAATAAAGTAAATCACATATTGTAATTATCAAGCCAAATATTATGCTTATGATAACACAAGATCACGGTTAGCCCGATCTAACAAGCCTTAATTAAATTTGTAATAGAATATATAAACAACACCTTCAAATGAATGACAATTACGATTTGTTTTATATAGGTGCTTAAATGAGGCTCAACGACTCAATATCCAACGGAACACATCACACTTAACATCGGATTATCGCACAGAATGCATAGGTAGTAAATTTTACGAGTATGCAAATGCAAAAGGGGGTCGACAGTAAAACCAGAATCTGATACTTCAGGCGTCAAGGTGACGGGATTACCGTGGATGTTTAGGCTTTTATGATATCGATGTTTTAGTACGAGCTTAACTTTTAACTTACAAAAACGTTCGTAATCTAATTTGTATTTTTTTCAACCTTTTCATCAATAATCATTTATTTATTATAATGATTGTTTTCAATGATTTTAATTGTAAATATTATTAATGCCAGATGTTTATTTAAGGTTATTTTCTATTCATCATCATCAGCCCGCCATATGGATGGAATTCAAAAGAGAAATCGTACCACATAATCTATCACGACTGCTCATCTAGCCAACGTGCTTAATGTGACTTCTGTACCACGTGTAAGGTGATAACATTTTTGAATAACCATCCTACAACCTTTGTTATTTGATTAATACAAATGAAATAATTTTTTTAATACCTTTTAAGTTTATTTAATTGAACCTCTAAGGCGCAAAAATGTTAACAGAAGCAGAAGTGTAGTTTTTGATAAAGTATCGTCTATGTAACTATAGTTATATAACTATAGTTGATTCGAAAAATTCTATTAATGCACAATACCAGTTGTTATAACTATAATTTATTCAGAATATATGCCTCTTTAAATGAAAAGTAGAGAATGGGAAACTGACTATTGATGAGACTGCAACTGGGTACATAAAAATAAGCTATAACGAAAATGTAAAGTCTCAAACCAATCAAAGTTAGTCTACCTAAGTACTTGTTTATAAAAATCTTGACCATTTTCTAGACAATACTCTAAATGTAGACTACATTGTTACAGAAGCGACTAATAAAACTAGTGCAAGATAAACTTTTTTATGTCAACAAGATTAAAAATTTGATCGTAAAACTAGCATACTGGGTAGGGAGTATAGTTACCCAAAAGTGATGTAATTTTTTTACGACTGCTGTAATAGATGGATTTGCTCGAGTTCCTCTTTATGTCTGATATAATTGTCAGAGAAGATTGTTGCAACTGTGTACCACTATCTTGGTATTAAAACAATTTTCTCTGTATCAAATGCTTTGTCAATCATTGTCAGAGTAATATTGTCTTGCAATCTGTATACAATGGGTATTACCAATCATAAGCAAACGATTTGCCATATTAGTGGTACAGCTGATCACCGATCCCAAATCCATAACCATGGCAAGGTTTATAAAAATATATGTAACCAAATTCCTATTAAACTCCACTACATAATGTTTTTGCCTGAATATGTGATTGCAAATAGAACTGACAAAATAATGATAAATCAGCAACAACTAACAATTATATCTTATTTGAAAATCAAACAGACAATTACATGATCACTGGTTGCAATAACGTACATCGAAACGTATTATTAGATTTCAAATTTACCAACAAAAGATCATAACGTCAAATTAAAAATATACAACCTAATATTTTCATTATACTATTTTTAAGTAACCGTCAACAGAATTTAAATTTAAACATCGTGTCATTATGGTCTACATTATTCTGACACACTAGTTAGCTCAAATTCACCATTCAGATATCAATACAAATGTAAGTGTGCACGAAACGATTTTTAAAAAACGACTTTGCTCCACTTAAAATATTTGCCATTGTTGAATGTAAATTTTAATGGACAGGTGTTAAATTAAATTGGTTTGTGACAATACAAAAGTGTAAATGCTCAGGTGCGTAACGAACTAATTAATTTGAAGCCCACGTTTGATTACTCGAATCAAATGTGTTGGGGTGGAATGAGAAATCGCCAAGAAATTCCCTTCGTCACGTTCTGAACTAGTTTCCTGTTTTTTGGTCTGTGACTGATCGTTATGTATGAACCACTGTGCTGATCAAACATTAGAATGGTTTCGTCATTTTTAGTTTGTATTATTTTTTTATTTATTGTAAATAGGTAAAGTTTCTAATTTTGTTTGTTTAGGGTTAACTTAGCAAATTAAGGGTTAACTTAGCAAACATTAGTCTGATTATGATATTTTTTTCACTTATTTAAAGCTACATCACAGGGGAGTGAAATAAGCTGTAATTTAATTATATAACACGTACGAAATTGTTATTCAAATATAATTAAACTTTAGTGTTTCAAATTCTTAGCAACTCGGTAATTTCTTGGTATCCTTTTTAAAGAAAACATTCATATAATATATACAATTTATGTTATTATCCGAGTTTGTATAAGAAATAGAGCGAAGCAGAGTTTATTTAGTTAATTTTTTTATTGAATTTGAATCAAACCATCGGTCATTTTTATTAGATGCATATTTCAGTACTTCTTTTTGAAGAATATAATATTTCTTTTTAAAAGCATGTCTACATCATTTTAAGACTATATAGTTCCAGTACCATCCGGGCACAGGTGTCGTCGCTTCACACGCCGAAACGGGCGGCTTTATGAAGGCTCGTTTATTATTTTGTCCTGTAATTACTCGTCGCTTGCCCACTGGGCGCGTGATTTGTTTGACTAGCGACTAACTAGTGATTAACTTGCATTAATGCTTACCTAGTTTAATAACAATGTGGAGGCCTTATGACACAGTGATTTGGTTTTACTACTTCAATTTCCGCCCTTTGTAATAATCCCAAAACGTACGTACAACTAATAGAAATAATTATTCCTTCTTATAATCTGAACGTGTGTTTAAATATTTTTGATCTCTTCATGTAAAAATGAGTTAACGGGCTTAGAGTTTGTAACTGAATTAACATATGGAATACTTTTAAAGCTAATACCAGGCTACTACTATCTTACTAAAAGAATGGTAATTTGGATAACTATGTGAACAAAGTTGGGGCAGAATCCGTATTCTTGAGTTTTTTTTTGTTATGATTTGTGAATATCAAAAGTGCATTCAAAAGATATTAGCTTTCCGCGTGAGTGACAAGCTTTTCATCTCAGTGACCCCGTTTTAAAGGGTTAATTTTTAAAATTCTTTTCTTGGCGAACATTATCGTCATAATAAAACTATTCACATTAGTGTGCCCCATTTCAATTCAATCCATCCCGCAGTATTACTATGTTATTGAACAGCCTCGCTGTGTAGGGTAGAGATTTATTCAAATAGAACTTACTTCGAAAGGTAATAAAGGTTTTATTTTAATTAAGTTCTATGCTGAGACACCAAATAAATATCCATACAAATATGAAAATTACATTACATTTTGTCCTTTATCTAAATTTGAATAGCCTACAGAAAAGACCAAGGAAATTAGCAGGTTCTTTTTTATTATCCAAAGCAAATATTATAGTAAGCTTTTTGATTTAATAATTCGTTTTTAACAACAACCGCATTATTAATTTTAATAAGTTCGATTACTACAATTAGGGATCTTATCGGTTCCCTCTTTAATCGTTATGAATCATCAATTTTAGTTTATATTTTTTTATACTGATTGTTCCGTGGGAATGCACGCGATTTAGTATGGGGTGAGAAACGTTTGCGGTCTGTACATTATTTTATAGCCGATTTTTGTTGTAAACGTTCAAAATAAAGGAAAGAAGTATTAATGTTATTATAGTTTTTCGTGGGATTGCTATATTACATTTTTCTTGTTGACTTCCCGATATTTGGCGAGAAAACAGTTTCTCACTATTTGAATGTACAACCATTCGAATACATGGATATTTACCAAGAAAAACTATCATTCTTATCTAAATGACCATGAAAACTTAAAACAATATATGATATGCACATAGTTTTATAAACAAATTATATACTGAAGACAAATAAAAATCAAATTTCAAAGTACATATTACTCTACAATTTAATTTTTGCATTAATTTTATAGGTTGATTTTAAATATTGCTACAAAGTACACCTAAACACAAAAGTCCAGTGAGTCGGGTAAGATAAATAGCCACATCAAAACATGGTGTGAAATAGTCCCGCGACGATACGGCTTAATTAAATTAATCGTCAGCAGTCGCGATATTAATGACGATACCAAAAAATGTAGATTTCAAAGATAAAAGCAATAATAAAACACTTCCCTTTTGTGTGCTGCTTTACTAAGACGATTTCCATAAGTCAAAAATACGGGTATAAACAAAAAAGCAATATTTATAGAAACAATAAAAATGTGTGATAAAATTAAAATTAAATAATAATTCTGGTAATAATAAAATTAAAATTCAATTGAGTTATACTTGAAGTTATGTCGAATTCTTCAGATTCAAATGAAACAAGTCATCAGTAGTATAGATTACTGATGACTTTATATCATCTGACACGACTTAAACAGTTAGAATAATTAAAATACATAGTCGAACGTCCATATTTTTTTACTTAAAAAAAATTGATATTTTCTTACTTTGGCATATTAACAACCAAACGATACAATATGTTTAAAACAACAACAGAAGAAGAAAACGATAACTATTCTAAAATATGATAAACCATCTGCAATCATATTATCAAATATGCCGTAATACACATAACAACTAACACAGACTAAAAACATTAAGATATAAGCGCAAATTCGTCGTTCATGATCCGCAACGAACCCGCATGATTCGGACGAGGCGATCACGAATGCACCAACGTTGCTAGTGTTATAGAGGCTTTATTAATCACTGTTATTTGTTCCTGGGGGAGCGATGGTTTAGGGAAATTATTAATTCTGTAATGCTTACCTAGACGGTTTTTGATGTTTTGTATTAATTCATATATCATGAGACTGGAGTCTATTCATTGTGTTATTTTATTATAACATGTTTCAATATACTTGCTTAATAACTTACTTTGAATAGTTAAATGTGTAAAAAATATCACATTCTGCATTGCTAAGATCATGCAAAAAAGTAAAAAACTACGATGGTTAATGCAGCTACCTACTGATTTCCAATATAAAAAAAATATATGTTTTTAGAGGAATTTCTACTTGAAAAAATATGACTGACCCAAGGCAGTTATGGCCTTCATGACTATATTAAGTACTAGTAATATGGCTTGGAAACTGGATTACTGTCATAGCACAACTGGATTTTTGTTATCATATAGACCCTTTCACGTGTTTAATCTGTGTAAACTTGTGCAATCCGAATGAGTATTTTTAAAAAGCCTATTGTATACTTGCATTTTTTGAACTCTTGATGTGTATTTAAGACAGTTTATTTTTAAAGTGTTCTTCCATAATAATTTAATAAGAACATTTTTCTGGTTGCTACATTCACTAATAATAGTAACCTCATTTACTAAAACTATTCGATCGGCAATCGAACCTTGGATCTTGATTATAATCCCTCTACAACAGCAGAAACAGATAGTTGTATTTCCTTTATAATTTCCGTAGTTCAGTAGTTAACACGGCGGTTTAAAGGTGTCAGCATCTCTTAGGTGCCGGGTTCAATTCTTAGTCGGGTCAATATAGAAAAATATCTTTGCTATATTGCTTGGCTTTGGGTACTAATACTTAATATGAGGTAGATACTTATCTAACTTGTAGTCTGCACAAAGATGCCTCTCTAAGATCACGGGTTTGATTCCCGGTCAGGTCAAAATATGTAGAAAATTTACTTTTCTATATTGTCTCGAATCTGGATATTGTAGTACCTTCGTTGTTTAAGATATTCTATAGTACGATAAATTTAACTACTTAAAATCTGAGCAATTTATGTGTAGTCGCATATTTATTTATTTACATAAAACAAACAAAATTAAAACAAGACAGGTTTTCACTGTCAAACGCATTCAATTCAATATTTGACCAATAAATTGTCTTCAGGGTGTACTTAATTGCCTCCCTCGTAGAGGCTTTGGGTGTGTAAATAATTTGAAAGAAAAGCAGTATTAACATTTGGTTTTTTAAACTTATAAAAAAGATAAAATATTATGCCATTATTGTCCACTATATAAATTAAGTTAGTAACATGACCTCCTACACTCGAGGAAATTATTAACAGTACATCAATTGTTTTTCTATGGTCAAGTATCGTTAATAGAACAAAATAAACTGTTTTTCATATTTAAATATTAAGATTGATAATTTTATTTTAATTCTCGTATTCATTGATATTTTTATGATTATTTAAATAGTAGTGAACAATATTTTTCTTTTAGACAAATATTTATATCACATCTAAAAAAAAACTTAAGACTGGTGAGTATTTTTTTTATTCAGTGGGTTGTCATTTGGCCACTATCTGGTCTGATGGTAAGTAAGATCTGGCCTAAGATTGTATATGCCTACCCGGAGAGTCACTATTCACTCTAGCTTTGAAGAGTTCCAGACTATACCGATAGAGGAATAAATGACCCATTCCATTCTTTAGAAGTTCGAAAAATAAAGGCACGAGCAGGTGGAATGTCAACAATGTACTGGTGGTAAGCTAACCTGCGTTTAGTACTCCGGTGTTGAAACAAAAATCATGGAGTTTCTTTCGTTATTAGTATACAGTATAAGGTATATATGTATATACATATATATATGTATATATATACATATATATATGTATATATATATATATATATATATATATATATATATATATATATATATATATATATATGTATGTATCTATATTACAAATTGACATCAATAGACTATTTTAACAACAATCTGAACCACTTCAAATGACAATACTTAACACATTATTTTTAATCCCGTATTTTTTCAACGGCCCTTTCATCTGCACCCCAAACATTTTAAACAAAAACAACTGCCTTAAATCGTACAACATTAGTCCAAAGAAAAACTCCATTCGGATACACCCTCTGAATAAATAACAATGTCCTTATGTCAATACTGACATGTCGCCGTGTCTGTGAAAGACAAACTTACATATTCATTTCACAGAAATATAAGTCCACTCTATTAGTTGTGGTTAAAGTCGAAAATATCAGAATTTAGAGCGCAAAAGCAGCGAGGGTAAATATGCGGTGTCATGTCTTGTGTGCTAAGGTGTCATTTGCATCAATCCACGTCGAATTAAGGAATTCTTTTCCCGTTTAAATAATTGCCGGGATGAGAAATTGGGAGTTAGGTAATTGCTCGTTATTGTTCGAGAAATAAATATTTGTTGCCCGTAATAATTTTGGTTATTTTCGGATATAACGTTTGGATAATAGTGTGTTAGCTTAGAAATTTAAAATTTCTGTCTTTAAATAACAAATTTTGGTTCATATTTTTAGTCCACGTCTGTAAACAAAAGGGTTATACAAAATACGAGTAATCTGGGATAGTTTGTTTTTTTTCCCGATATCGATTCATTTTGTGATGTACATCTCTTCTTATCGAATTTTCATATTACGATATCTCGCAGTTTTTAGAAGTTTCAACATCTTCCTATGACTGAATATCATAGGAAGATGTTGAAACATCAGCAGTGGGCTGGGATGGTGGGGTGACATTAACCCAAGCATTAGCAGTGGGGTGCTTGGGTTAATGACCATAGCTCACCACATGGGATCAGTGTCTTAACGTGCCTTATTTAGCAAGAATTTTTCGATCTGTCACTAAAAACGTGAATTAGTAGAGTACTAGAATTATATTTCTTAGAAAACTATAGAATAGTTAGAGACAGAAAATTTGAAATTTTTCGTTCACCGTAGAAAGGAAAAACTGAATTGCCATCATTAGCATCAATAAGAGCTTGTTTTCTTTTTTAATATATCTGATCCGTCCCACTTTTGTTAAGGCTAATTCAAACGGTCTGTTGCACATAAAGGTCATACGACAAAGGATATACAGGATGATGACTAATTCGGATCTTAATGGTTTTTCGAAAGTGAAAGTCTAACGGGATATATTGTGGTAAATTTATTACAATGAGACTAATGATTTGTTATTGTTTATGATAATATTTTATTTGCATGAAGTTTTGGTTAGTGCACTCGATTTGCGGTGAGAAATTTAAGAACAAAAGTTTCTTAAATTTCTCACCGCAAATCAAGGGCTGAAAGTAGTTGTAATGGTTGACCAAAGAAATTAATTATCTCAAGCTCCTTTGTGATTCGAAAAGCACATTAACTCAGATTTATTCGCATTGGTCCTGCACTACGCAGGCCCTAGGTTTGAGGCTAGATCTTGCTATTTGATTCCAATTTCAGATATGTAATACTTTTTGATTTTCGAAGAAGGTTAGCTCATGAATTCTATTAATTGAAATCATGATGCCCTTTTAATACAAACAGCTTCATTGGCCTATTAATGTTCCTACTCTTGGGGCATGGACCTTTCCTATGCTTATTCTCTAAGTAAAAATGTATCACGCAGTCCCAGTGTGAATTGATAGGGGTTAACGACTGCAGATGCAACCGGGACCAGCGCCTTGACGTGCCTCCTGAAGCACGGAGGAGCTCAAAATAATACATTTTTGGTCACCCATCCACATTTAATGCGCTAACCACTTCGGCACGAAGCTATATTTATACCTCAGAAATATAATGACGACGTATCCATTACTCAAACCATATTTAGCTGACAAGATAATATTTTCACTAGAACATAAGAAAACTAATCACCTAACGTCCGAAGAATTTCTCTTACATTAAGCGACTGTCTTTTGTCACTCAAACAAATGAACACTTCTCGAGAGGTGTGTCTGAGGTTGGTGTATGTTGGATAAATAATTTCGGGGGACGTCAACTCCACGTGGGATATGAAAGATTTAAGTTTATTTTTAAATATGCTTGCCAACAATTGGACAAAATGATGATCACATTTAATTTCATCGATAGTGTAATGTTTCTGATGATAAAAAGCTGTATCTAATTTCGTAACTCACCTATCGAAACGAGAGGCTTATAAAAGCTCGAAATTGATTAATACATTTAACCCACTCAAGACATCTCTTGGCTGATATGAAGAAGAATATTTAAGGCGAAAACAATTCAGATAAATGGACTTCAATCAATTTGTCTGATTGTGCAAGATTTCATATTTTTGTGAACAAGACCCTAAATTTCAATTCGTAGTTTAGGATATCACCAGCGATGATATTCTGGCGCCAACTCATCTTCTACGAACATGTCCCGAGGCAACAATCGCAGAAAGCCTCAAACGGTCAAAATATTCAGGTGGAAGTAATACCTACTATGGCGTCCCGGAGGCTATATATATTGTATATATTCTTGATATATCGCCAGAATCTCAATTATAGAAAGCACTAACGCATCATCCATTTCGGTACTCGTTAATCCTCTTATAAATAATGCTACTCGAAATGTAACCGTTATTTTAATAAAGCATTGAGAAATATTAAGCCGACTTAAAAATAATGTATACTGTCATCTGAATAAAGTATAAAACTTAAAATTCAAAAGGTTTTAGTGGCTTTTATTAAAAATCTACAATTCAGGTTTATAACCTCAATAATAGAGAACGTTCAATAAAAAAAAAACAAAATAATGTTAACGTCAACAACAAATTATCGATACGTTTCTAAAGAGTACAGTGTGAACTTTAACACATGATTTAATGGTAATAATTAGCTATAAAATAACTTATGTTGTTTTTATTAAAGGGAACGCCCATTCAGAAACGCGTCGATCTCTTTTGTTGATACATAAATTGAGGTTATATGAATAAACTAGAGATCGCAAGTCATGTTCAGATTGTTAAATATATTATCTATACTCATTTGGAAAAGCCGACATTTAAAATATATATACGGCGATGTAAGGTTTCCAACTATATCCTATATATTTATATCTGTCTAGTATTTCAAAAGTTATGGTGGAATAAAAAATCTATGTAATAGCGTAACAAATGCTATAAACATGCGTCGGTCCTGTTAGGTCCTTGATAGCTCAATGGTTAGAGAAGTCGTCCGGATTGCGGAAGGTCACGGGTTCGAATCTCAACTCAGAGTGCCAAGGACAAAGTGGTTTTAAATATTTTTCATTAAGAATATATTTCAGTATAGCATTGTGAACGCAGAATTTATCAAATATAATAATTAGAAATTAAATGTTCATAGAAAGTTTCAATATTTGTGAAAATATTTCTTTCGGCTGTTTAGATGGATTGCCTTAACATTGATGAAAATACGCTCTGTAGTAGCGAAGTAACAAGCGCTTGAAACATTCGTCAGACCTGTTAAGTCATGGATAGCTCAGGGGTTAGAGCAGCAGTCATGTATTCGAGTCCCATCTCGAGAGTACCAGGTACAAAGTGGATATTTTAAGCAGTTTTCATTAAAAAAGACTCACTTTATTTGAAATTGAATTTGTACCTGGTGAAGTTCACGTCATCTATTTTACACGTTAAAAGTGTTGTTTCACTATATTTTTTTCTCAATTTTTTCACTCCACAAAGACTTTGTTTAGGATTCCAAAATATATAATTAGAACTAACCAATATAAGTTTTGCGCTAATATGTATTTTAGATTATATGTGTTATTGTTTTTCGCGCGTAAGTTCGAGTATGCATAGCTCAAAAGTCTATTTATTAAAAAAAATATTGTTTGTTAAAGTCCCCAAATGTACACATTTTTATTCAAATGAGATCACAAGTATAACAAGTGGCGTGCGAATGAGCATGTGGTCGAAAGCTATCTGCTCCCTTCGGTTTAGACGAATTCAAAACGCGATGCTATGCTAATTTTGATACCTACTACCCACAGGTGTACTTTCAGTAACAGATGTTGTTTGGCTCTTTGATTTAATTAGCATTAAATTTTGATTGAGATCTTTCAAACACACTCAAGAAGTCATTCATGCGCATTGTAAAGGCATTGAAATATTAAAATAATGTTGATTGTCTATTTTGTGTGTTTGTTATTTCAGAATGACACGAAAGTTTTTGTTATTTTGAATCTAAATTATAAAAAACAAAAGCCTAATCTAAACAAAAACAAAGAAATTTCAAATTTCATTTAATTTGTCGATTTGGCAATTCGGTTGATCGATAAAAATAATCATTCTTATCTTCAATCTTATAACTGCTATTTTAGAATAAAGAGGCGTCACTAACTAACTAAGCTGTCAGAGCTGTCAAAGCTAAAATTCCGATGCGAATAAAATCGCATTTAATTTATAATGTTCGTGCATGAAGATTAAATTTTATTGCGCTAATATGAATCCGGTCGCTTGTAACAATGTTGCTAGTACCAAAACGAGGTTATCTGCATGAGTCGTTTGTATTTAATTAACGCGTAATATAATTTTGATGTTTTCCATAGACTGAGTTATCGGTTGTCAGACAGTTACGTATTCAGAACAAAAATATATCAAAAGGGCTGTCGTTTATTGAATCTAGGCTGTTCAATAAATTGTTGAGATCTCAATAACTACAGATCTCATCAGTATTTAATTAGATTTAAGTCATCATATTAATTTCTTATGCTAAAAATTCCAATATTGCTACAGATAAGCAGAAACAATAATTTGGAACCATTATGGAACAAATTCTGCAACATTTTCAGTCCGACGTCCATTCAGTGTCAATATGGATATTTATGAGGCTCCATTTGTACGGTTCACATAAAAATCTAAAATGGTATTGACAGGTCGTGAAACTGATTTACATTTTTGAAGCTTTGAAGTCCTTATTACACAAAATTGCATTTACACTTTAACATATAATGTCGCTTAAGCGCCTTGTTTTTTACATATTCATACAGCAATCAATATTAAATTAATGAAAAAGACATTCTATTAATAAAATAAGTGACACTTATTTCAGGTATTGTAAGAGCGTGAAACACCAAAATATCTTACAAACGAAGAGTACATTTGGTGTGACTGATACATAATTAACCCAGAAGATGTAAAAGCTCCGAAATTCAGGAACATCACATATATTATAGAGTCTGTCGGAGCGAAAGAACTACTATAAATTCTAGCGGCAAGTCTTAATGGATCTTAAGAGTCGCTGTGAATGTAGTTACTCACTATACAAACCTTAACTTTACAAACTTTAGACCTTAATCAAAACATGTATATTGACCGTTTCTAAAATATTATTGTATTTATAACAGAGAAGTAATACCTAAACAGTAAAATAACCTTACCTCTATGTGACGGTAGCACAACGGCCAAGCAACAAATTTTAAGTTATACAGTAAAGGCTTGTATATTTAGGGTATGTAGAGTGAGATTTGAGGTCTATATAGAATCTTTAAAATTTTTGACGGTACGAGCCATATGATTTCGTCTTGGTAACATTTTATATAAAATATTTTTGGTGGAATAATATTTACTTTTAACATCTGCCTACAAACAAAAAAAAAATACTGGATCTGTGTTTCTTTTAATGTGTGACATTCGTATGAATACATTAAATTAAACTAATTAATAAACTCAACAGAATGTCTGAAAATTGTTACTGCAAAACTAAATAAATATTTACTGCAGTTATGGTAGTTTTCAAAATCATTTTCAATGACATGTTGTGGTAACACGACCATTTTTTTTTCTTGGATTACTCTTCTTTTTTTTGACATAAAACACGAAATGTGTGGTCTATAAAAGCGTGAATAATCCTCGTCCAGACGCAAAATAGAGATGTTCTGTTGATATATTTATTGGTGTATTGTGCGTGGGTGGTAGTACACCGTCCCGTTAATAGTGGCTGTATTTTTTTTTAATGTTTGCCGACAAGTATTGGCTATTGAATTCACGGAGGCGGACGTAGCGTGGCAAATTTTTGAGTGACCGGTTATATTTACGGTTTTCATTAATGAAAGACTTGTTCATATTTCGAAGTCTTTTCAACGTTAACTTTAACAACGTTGAAAAGACTTCGTAATATGATGTAGATAATTCTAATTTTCAAAAGCTCCGTTTGAAGCTTATTTTAAATTAAATAATGTTATATGTTATTTTAATTAAAATAATAATTTTTAACTTTCACATCTTTATAGGTATAATACAAAATTTGCGTGGCAGTATGTTTGTCCGTAGTTAACTACAAAACAACTCAATTGTTACTTAAATCGTGCAAACTGTGTTTTTTTATTTCTATTTAATTTTTACACGTGGTGATGTAGTTAATTTTGTTATATCATAATTATAATAACTGTTGCTTGAAAATACTGTTTTTTACGGTATGCTATTTTTATATAATAACTAGTAAAGCTTTGTTGCGCTTCCAGCCAAGCTTACAATACATAACCTTCTAGAATTTCACTAAATATTATGTTGTGAACATTATAACATTATCCGTGATTTTGTCTACCAATATTGCCGTATCATTCCCCTTATCAATATAAAGCTGAAGATACTTTTCCGATGCCTTAATTTCCTCTCTTATTCGATTATAGCATTAACCATATTGCAAAGTCACCTACAGCACCATTTTTCTTCCGCGTTTGAGCCCCTAAACTCGAACTGAATTAGTACGAATGGATGGTGGCTAATTTATTGTAGCCAACTTGGGCGTGATCAGGCAGAAATAAAAGTCATTAATGTATAATATTATTCGATTACTTTTCATATTTAATATTTAAACAATGCATAAAAACTATCTTTTAATACTAATATTACTAGCTATTTGCACGTAGCTTACGGCAGGTGAAAGAATATTTAAAATTGGTCTAGAAGTTTCGGAGCTTATTTGATGTAAACAAACATACAAACAATTAAATCTTTATAATATTAGTATAGATAAACAGTAAATATTAGATTGTTTGTTTGCATTGGATAGGCTACGAAACTACTTAATAGTAGTTTATGCAACTGTCATATAAGAAGGGGTATTAAAACACGAAAGTCTGTTTATCGCTTGAGGCGAAGCCGTATGCGATAATTGGTTGACTCGAGTGTTTTAATACCTAAGTTATATGCTGTCTCATGCTGCTGCTTTCATAGTTCGAACTGCCTTTTTTCATATTCAGCCTAAAACCATAGACTAGTTTAATGAATAAAAAAAGACAGCGGTACTATAATGAGTTTAATGATACAGTTGGCGGTACTATAATGAGTTTTATTTTTAATTTTATGTATATGCGTTTATAAAGTGCGTATGTTTAGAATCGTCTTTGAATTTGTAATTCGAATATTTCGATTTGAGTGTAGATAAACAATTCTAAAAAATCTTTCACCCATGGCAAGCTACATCGTACTCGTATTTACATGGGTGATATTATATTATACATAGGGTATAAATTTTGCGGAGAAGTCTCTGATAAAGAGGGAATTTTAAAATTTTGTCTATTCAAAGTTTCAAACATTTAATTATGCATAGTAGGAAAATATTATATATTAATTTTTATTGTTTAATTTTCCTTTTTTCGCATAGTAAAAATAAAATTGCATACAATGAACATAAAATAATATTTTTTTTTACAGATGTGGAATTAGTTCCAAATACAGAATAGCATGGCGTGTATGCTATGCTATTCTTTACAAAATCAGCCTTGACCTCGACACCTAAGACAGCGCTGTCACAGGACAGAGACTAAATGAAATAAAACCTACTTCAAAAGAAGAACATGGAAGTTTTGTCAAGGTAACAAAGATTTGAATTCTGTTTTATTAGCCCCTCTTTTCCAATAATTTTTACATTAATCAACAGTTCTAATGAATGAAGCTCACTCAACAGACAGCGCAACTTTTTACCCACACACACGAAAATTGCACTGGCTCATACCCTCTTGCTTTCAGTCCTTGACTACGATGATGTTTGGTACACCGATTTTTCGGAAAAGCTTCTTAATAAGCTGGAGCGACTGCAGAATTTTTATACCAGATTCGTCTTCGATCTTCGCAAATATAGCCACTACTACTTATCTTAAAAAATGCCTTTAATTCTGACCCTTTCTTCACAGTGTACTCTACGCACTTCTTTTAACTTAACCCACAATATTCCTCATCATACTTGGTACCGACCTCTTATCATGCGGTACGATTTTGGAATTTTTTGTCTGAAGCCATAAGGCTCTTATTTTATATTGTTTTGTTGCACGAGTGAAGACATACTTCCTTGAAAACGAGCGATATGTTTAAATTTAATGATATTTTTAAAAATTATTTTTATCTATTATATTACGTTATACATCTATTTGGTACAGTGTTTAGTTCACTTTGCATCCCCTCTTTTGTTTATTACATAGTCTAATTTTATTTTCGTCATAGATTACCTGGAAGAGATTGCTACATAGCAATAAGTCCGCCCTTTGTATTCAATCTTTTTTTTCTAGCTACTTTGTAATATGTCCTGTGTAGTGTTCAAAAAAGGATATATTATTATAATTATCATTATTAATAGTATTTTTACTATAGAACATTTCTTAATTTTTATGACCTTTGTTACCCCTCAGTGAGGGGGGAAGGATCCGGGATACAGTAAGGAGCCCACCGGATCTAACTCCACTTTAATTTTTAAGATCTAGACGTAGTAGAAAACAGATTAGTACGAAGAAGAAAATTTTAAACTTTCGGATTAATTGCTATCGAGTTACTAGAAAATAAAAAACAAATTTTAAAAGGCTGTAGTGTGGATAAAATACATCAAAATCATATGACAATATCAGAGAGAATAATAATTTACTTATTTCCTTTCTTTCTTCACTTACTCATTATTGACGAAATTTTATTAATTCTTAAAATTGTATTGAATATATTTTAAAAAAATCGAATAAATATAGCGTTTCAAGTTGCATAATATTTATAAATATATTTTACTTGTTTTAACGTGACAGCATTATACTATTAACGATAAGCACACGCGATTAAATTGAAAATATTTCACATTTCAGTTTTACTGACATAGTCAAATGTAAAGATATTGCTGTATCCCCTCCACTTTATCTTAATACGCTAGTAAGTTTGTGAATCAGTCATCTAAATGTATAAATGCTACTGTCATGCCTCTCCGAGCCCCTCGACCAGACTCACGCAGTCATCATGACTGTAACTGTAACATTTGGTAGCTATCTACCGGTATTAAGTCGCTTCATCTTAGGTTTGAGGTACAATGAGAGAACTCGAACTCAACTCTGTCGTTAATGAGTGCATAACTAAAAAGAAGAAGACAACGAGAGATCTCAGTATTTAATTTATTTCCTTTTCTGGCATTGCACCAAAAGTTAAATATTTGAAGGCTATTTTCAAATAAAAATACGTATTTTTTTTATTGGAGTGTATTTAATTGGGGATTAAGAAAAAGCATTATAATATTTGTGAGTACTGTTCTAACCTGTTCAAACCAAAATTTTGTTTACTGTCTTTTACATTTTATAATAGAAAAATAAATGTAATACAAAAAAAAAATTTAATCAATGCCCCGTTAAATTCCTTGGAATGTATATTCCAAAGAATTTTTATGATGACAATTAAGTTTTGTACACAGTTATATACATTTTGACAGTTCTATTAAATTTTTAAAGGCATAGTTATTTATTTTATTTTTTACGACGCATTTTAACTGTTCTCAGATTTTTAGACTAAACAGACAGTTTTTGTTTAATATATGTGTCTTAAATACTTTCTCGGTATGCTACAAACCTATTAGTTGGTCGTCACTTATGATAAATCTACTTTTTGAAAGTTCAAATATACCCGACTGCTGAGCACCGATTTACCGAAGGGTGAAATATGGCCGCTATTACTGTTTGCGGATTTTAAACGAGCCTTTTAAAGTTTGTATTGTGTTTTTAGGCTAAAGATTTAGGTTATTAAGGGTATAATTTTTAGATATAAAAAGATATTATTATTCAAAACATAACACGTCGATGTTTTGTTCTGCTTTAGATTATAATTAATTGCTTTTACATACTATTACCCGTTTAAAACGTTTTAAAGTTAACTTAAAAAATTAAATAAATCTGAAAATGTTATGCTTAAACCAACGATAAAAATGTATATCTAACTGTAATAATAATAAAAACATTTTTCAAAAAATAGAAACTTCTTAGTTTTTTTATATAAATATTTTGTATAGGTTTTAATAAAATATTAAACTACATATAAAAGAAACTATATTTACAACGAAAGGCGTGAAATTTTACATGACGTAAACACGAAGAAATCAGTAAACATACCTATGTACTTGCATATAAAAAATATAGTATATATTACCGATAGCTGAATTGAAATACAGGATCGGCTGCAAGACAACCAAAGAGTAATTGTAAGTAAAAGTAATTATAAAAAAAACTTTACTGACTATAGAACTTCAAAACCATAGATTTATTATTTCATCTGAGTTCAAAACATAATACAAAATCTACAAATATTATATTTACATAAATATATTGTAGGCAGGAGTAGGTTGGTTTTTTAAACATTTAACTAAATTATGTAGGCACATTGTAGGTAGGGACATTGCTACAGAGAGTTTTACCTTTTCGTAATAAATTTTAAAATGTATCGAATTTCTTTATTAGATTTACCCATTTTGATAGTCTAATTGAGAACCTCCTCCTTTTTTCGTTTAATAACTTACAAAGAGATTTATTTGCAAACATTGCGAAAGTACTAACCACTATGCCTCGACCTCATCTTTTTGCACAACATCGATTTAATATACACAATAAAGATATCTGTGAACTGCCACAAATGAGTCAGCGATGATAGAAATCGACGGTGCGTGGCCAACAGATGGCGCTTACTTTAACTTAATCACCGTGCATAATCGTTAATAAGCTCACCTGTATACACTTTGTGACGTTCAATCAAATCCCGTGAGGGTCAAAAACTTATGTTATTAAATAGCTAAGTTACTAATTGAAGCTGGGCATTGAATACTTAAAATTAAGAAAAGTGCATAATGTAGAGTCTATAGAAACGAGATCGATAGTTTGATTGTCAAAGTAAGTACAGTTTATTTTTCTGAAAACGCTTTTGTAACCTATTAATTTTCAGCAGCTACTAAAATTTATAAGTGTTATTTCTTGTCTTTTTCCTACCTATTTTTAACATGATAATTACATTTATATTATCATCAGTTACGGACTAATTAATTTTGAATGAACATCTCAAAATAATACTATTTCCCCAGAAAAAAAAAAACTGTTTTTAAAAATCGTCCGATAATTTTCCGTAGTTATGAATGGGACGCCATAAGGTTTTTGAATATGATTATCATAAAAATGCATGCAAACAGCACAGGTGGCCAATTTAACCCCAACTGTGCTTCAAAGATTATCGGATAAGATTTAGGCTTGTTAAATAATCATTTGTAAATATAAAACAAAGGTTGATTTCATTTTTATTAATAAAATATCAACAGTCTTCAGGCACCTCAGATGGCTCGTTATTAGATAAATACCTACCTCAATCGATATAAACGTACTATAAATGCGACAGTTTGTAATAATGGATGTTACATACGTTTAAAACTGTTTTATTCAAAACAAATAGATGGATTTCGATAAAATTTGGTAAAAATACATATCTTATACTTTTTAAATGTCTTATTCTTATGTATTAATATTTTGTATACTTCCATATCATAAAAACCCATAATAAAGATAAACATATGTGAATATTTTCCACTTCACTAAACACCATAATAACGTACTGTTATTAAATATCGCCCTTATCATTCCTTTATACGCGTCCGTCACGAACCAAGAACATGAAAGCACTTAGAACGCAACAATCATCCTTTTTAACACCACACACTCAATTAAAACTACAAGATTCAAAGGAAAATATACTTTTATTGCAACGATATAAGGTTGTTGAGGCGCGTGAATGTAAGTTTGTGATCAAGGATAGTAGAAAAGTTGCCATATGCACCAGACAAGAGGACACTCCCACCGGTCAAATTTGATTTACGCGCAAATTACGTGTCATAACCTGTACGTACAGATCACGACACAGTAATCAGGTAGACACAGTATAGAAAAATAAATATTTAAATACATGGTATACTTTAAATTTTACCCTTATTGGTTTACTTTATCGTACTCATCACTCAAATGTTTGTTGGAAGAAATATCATGTCCAAAAAAAACTTATGCGTACAAAATTTCTTAAAGTATTAATGTGCCTAAAATATTGTAACACATCCAGTATTGCAACGCTAACCTATTATTTTAATTTTTTTTGTTCATTTTGGTATTACTTTTTTATATTAATTTACTAAAGCTTACTATTAAATATTTTATTTATTGCATTATAAAATATTACAAAAGTCTATTCAAATATACTGAGTAGAATACTATTTCTTCCAGTTCTTCCAGTTTTCCCAGCTCTGCAGGTCAGCATGGATTTTGTAAAGCTCATCATAAAATACAGAAACATTTGAGAAACTAACAGATAATGATAGATTCTTTAGCTATTTTGCTATGCTCTGTTTCGTTTCATTTCCATAGACCCTTAATGTGAACGACCATAGAGGTGATACGATACGCCCCCTACACACGCTCGCACCTTAGCATCTATAATTCGTTAATTTGAATATTCGCCGTGTCAGATGTCAAGCGGTCTGTGATTGTCGTTTGTATGCCATTTGTCATTAATGTTGATTTTAAGCGGAAGTATAATAGGCATAGGTGATGTTGGTGCAATTATTCGGTTCATTGGTTTTCTGCGGCATATGCTACAGAAAATGTTATTTATTTATTACATTTTTTATTACCTTTAATAATCAAATGCTAATTTTTTTTTTTTATTCTAGATAGGCAAGCACTTGACCACAGATCACCTGATGGTAAGCAATGCAGTGGTCTAAGATGGAGCGTGCTTGCCTAGAAGGAACCGATTCACTCTTGACTTGAAGAGTCCCAGATTGTATTTGCCCGGAAACAGCGAGTCTGGTAGCGAATTCCACAGCTTCGCAGTTCGCACGATGAATGTAGAGGCGAATCGTTTGGTGCGAGTTTGTGGAATCTCTACAGTAAAGCGGTAAATAGATATTAATAAAAATTACTGTTAAGGCTTTCTTATAAGAATAATGATAACGAGTTGAATTCGAGTTGGAACTTAGCGTTTGTCGTATGAGTTAATAATCCAACAAAAAAGATAATTTAAAGAAAAACAAAAACCCGACTGCGTAAAAACGAATTAAAAAAAAAAATGAACAAATTAACTTAAATAAAAACTAAAAAGAAAGAAACAAGCCCAGTAGTTTAGAATTCAGTTAAGTAATAATAAATAACATAATTGAAATAGTTTTATAATCAATACACACATAAAACAAATCATAAATTCTTATATAATATAAGTTAATTTGTTCATTTATTTTTTTTATTCATTTTTACGTAGTTGGGTTTTATGTCTTTCTTTAAATTATTTATTTTTATTTTATACTTTTTAGTTACGATTCGTTGACTTCGTTATAAGATGGTAAATTTCGCAATCTAATCATTTCATTGAGGAAGATAATATCGTTTGTTAAACAACTTTATACCGTTATATATCCTCAAATATTGTTATATCATAAAAATGATGAAAGGAACCTAAAGATGATTTTAAAATACCTATTTAACGACACCACACTTGACATAGTCCATCGACTTTTTTTTCATTTTGACATTATGGCGTCTGATTATCGCTGTGGTGAATTTGGATTACTGTCATGTCTTTAGTGACATTCGCAAGGTTAAGACGAATCGATTAACGTAACAATCATCAAAATCGGCCTACACATTTAGTCTCTAGAACGCCACATAGAAACAAACAAACATACATACATAGACTGATAAACACATTTTTAACTAGTTTTCTGCCATCGGCTTTTCCTGCGTGGTCCCCAGGGAATTATTTAGAGGGATAATTAGTAGCCTGTATTCAGGCTTAAACCACTAGTAGGAAGGTATGTTTTAAGGATTCACTAGCATGACAAAGTTGAAATTATCCTTGATGATCTTTTATTTACCTAGATGAAGTCTCTGCACTACAGTAGCACTTTGGAACCTCCTACAACCGGCACTTGCAAAGATTGTCTAAAATACGTGAGGTATTTCCTCTCCGCATTGGTAATTAGATACCGAGCTTCTTAATCTATCTATATATTTCTTTTAATACGTTTAACTATATTATATCATTCTTGTTTACTTAATACTTATTCGCTCTAATAATTTATAAACAGAATTAAAATGAAAAAATCCGTATTATCTGCTAAATAACCACTTATTAAGTCAGCTCCCATTTTACGCTTACACTGCCGGCTACAAAAAGTGTAAGCCACCCTCTTTTTAGTGCCAAAGAACAACTGTTAGTTCTCAGCGTATAAAGCAATATGTGTTTTGTTGAATAGTGCGTGCGCTTGAAGTAGATGCGTAAGGTATCATCATTCAAAAGCGATAATTATAAAAAACTACTTTCTAGACATTGGTTTTTTTTTTAAATATTTAAATTCCTAATATCGGTAATTTTTTAAAATTCAAATTTGAAAATTTTATAGTTTTAACTTTGATGGGAAATGTAAAGCCAATGTTAATGTGAATCTGTAATTAGTACTTGTTTACTTTCAAAAAAGTACTTTCGCTTACATTACTTTTTTAATTCTGATTTTAGTGGCTGCGTATATTCTAGTGTATTAAATCGTGAATAATCCAAAGCATGAAATATGTTTGTTGTATTAACTAATTTATTATTCAATTAAATTTTCAATTAAAATTGCCTTATTTTATGAGTCGTGCTGCACCATTTTTTGTCGCATGTACTATACTCACCCCCAACATCAAATTTAATGAAGAATTATTGTTTTTACGTCACACTCCAGTGTTTTGTTTAAGGATTTCCTTTCTTTAAGTCTCCTTGCTCTTTGAACAAACACGTTTACACTTGTCCCTGTTTTTGTAAAGCTTTGCCGCTGAACTAATTTTGAACCTTTTCATTCGGTAATTCTTATTGTTCAAATGTTAAATATCGATTTTGGACAGCAAGTGTATCAAGTAACTGAGGTAGTATTTCTTTCCTTTATTGGCGTGTGTTCTATAACTTTGCAGTAAAGTATTAAAAAAATATTAGAAACCTATTCAATCTTCCAAAAGTAGTTTTTATTTTGTTTTACTAAGGTACGGTTCTCTTATCTACATATAAGAATCTACATTTCTTAACTCCATATTTTTTACTTAACCAATAAATTTATATCCTCATAATTCACATCTCGCGAAGCGTGACAATAGAAATATAAGCGATGTATATACGAGACAGTGTCCGAGCATTATTTCCGATGACTTGTGCGTCCTCCCCCTAAGTGCTATGTGATATAAATCACGCTTAATATGATTTTGGCAAACTATTTTTTATCAATACTGATCTATTGAGGTAGAATGTGTACGAAAAGCATTTTTATTAATCTATGGACGGACGATATAGCAACTATAAAGTTTTCATAAACTAAGACAGTAATTACTTTCTATTAATGTTAATATTGTGTGCTAGAAAGTATATTTGTTCCTATGTTTTAACCTCAAATTGAACCATAGATTGTTAGATTCTTTTTAAATACACATATACTTATTTAAAAAGTACGGGCCGCCGTGTGAGAAGATGGAACGCGATTTTGGGAGCGACTGGTCGATTAATCAAATAAAAAATCCAAGTATATTGAGCAAACTTTTAAAACTGGCTCAGAAGAAACTGATCAGCTTTTAGCAATAGTGACAATATATTTATAACGAGAGAGAGAGAGAGAGAGAAAGAGTCATACTAGTAAATTGTTTACATATCTAACTATAAAATAGTATTCATGCCATCTTGCTCCATAACTTATTAAAATTACTTATGTTAAAAACAACCTACATTAAAAAATACATATAATATTTATAAATTTATATTCTGTGAATGTACTAAAATCCTACTTAGAAGACTTACTAATCTTAACGTAAGTTACAGCGAGTTTCAAAAACGACCATTAAAATAGACAATCGTTAAAGCGACATTACCCATACAATATTGACATTCATAAGAGCTAAAAGGTGTCATTAAACCCTAATGGATGTTTGTGCAACTGACCAATAATCTAACAAGGTAGAATTAGATACAAAGTAATGAAAATTAATTTCTATTTAAAGTGTGTTAGATCACTACACAGTGACAAAGCTGGATTAATAGTTATGCATATTTTAATTATGATTGTAAAGCATGATCTTGGTAAATGCCATTATTAACCGGTGATAGATTAAAAAAAAAAGAGCTGGAATACACCATATAGATATTGGTGCATAATGGAATCATGACAGCATATTACAAAAATCAAGCACAGCCGACTGATTTAATTAAAAAAATATATATAGGTATATAAAAGAAAAAGTAAAACTTCACGAAGTCAATATCGTACTCACTAATTATTCAGAGCAGTAATCTCTCAGACAAAAACAATAGATCATACGCAGACCATAGCCCGGTTGTTTACCAAGCCTACGGGTAGATGGCGTGCATTAGTTAAGTCAACATGGTTCGAGTCCGCCGCTTAATCCGCTCACAGCGCCCCCTGTGCTCGATCTATGAGCAAATACGTTCTTAAGCTAAATTACTGGTGCTAGTGGTAATAGAGATGAAATGCATGGTGCATTTAAATTCGTATTTGTCGCACAACAAGGCAGAAATTAAAAGATAATACATATATCGTAAACTAATGAATATCCCAGGAGTTGGAACGATTAAACAATGATAATGAAGGACGAGAAAAACAAAAGATATCACTATCTAGTCGGTCAAGTTGATATTAATTTAATTAAAATCACAAATAAAATCTTTTTGAAGTAATCACTAATAAAATCTTTTTTATTTTTATCGCCTTATCTCTGATTCTAAGCCTTATCTCCAATATCTGTTCAGGTTGACTGGTAGAGAATACCTTAGGCATTGAATACGCCTTTTATGTTTTTAATGCTATTAATAAAAATAATGAAAGCGTAAATAAAATAAACGGCATCAATACAGTTTTTAGTGGCCACAGAATAATATTATTAATCTTTTATGCACGGTGTACAAATATGTTTGATTCCGATATAGGACTGTAAGGAAATTCCATATTTGGTACGTTGTTGGAAAACGGTGGTTGCACGGAGTTATGAGCAGGCTAGGCTTCAATCGAGCGTGCCTTACGCTGATAAGTGCTACTTGCTATGTTGGTACAGTCAGGAAAACAAATAATTTTTGTTATTATTTATTATATCAAGTTGTTTGTTGTATCTTTCTCATATTTCTCTTAATAAGCCATTAAGAATTAAAATAAACATAAATTTAACTACATTAAATTATTAAAATTGATTACTGACGACTTTTGTTAACTTGAACACCATTGTGAAAAGATAAAAATATTCTTAGTTTTTCTATAAAATCCCAGCAAATTATAATAACGAAGAGGTTGGTAACAATAAAGCATTACTTAGCTGTTTAGGTATGCTATATTGCTACCAACCTTTTCGTCTAAGCATATATAGGGTCTCCCGCCATAGATTTTCAAACCGATGGCGTAGCTCTTTTGACATTAACAAGTGCTTGTAGCCTTGACTGAATAAAATTCAATATAAATTTGAATATGCATATTAAATACGGTGTTTGTTTTAAACGCAATGATTGTTGATATCGTTAACATTTTTAATGATTTATTAAAGGTTTAATTAATTATTTTGTTGACCTTACAAAATCCAGCTCAGCTTGCCTACTTGATATTTGTGTGGAAGCTTAACATGCCAGTATTTGCCTTTAGGCATAACGCCTATTTCCGGTGGGCTGCAAAAGAGATTAGTTGGTCAATTAGAAGGTTTATTGAATACTATGGTATTAACAAAGGTTTAAGTACCTACCTGATATTATATGGATAGTGGAGAGAAATAAGTATGTTTATGAGGGAGAATGTTGGATTTATATGTTTTGTCCCCTACATAGTCCAGTCTATAGAATGGCACTACAGTCGATGATATACTTAAATGAAAGCTTAGTAAAAATGCTGATCAAGCTAGAAGAATACAATGAGGGTAAGCTGCCGAGGGAAACATCAAACAAGTCGACTTTTAGTCGTAAAAGCGACGTAATAAAAACTTCATACGATTAATTTAAAGCACATCTTATATTATTTTCCATATTAATAATGCCATCTCATCCGTAGCCTTCTGATATTCCTTCTGCGGGCTACAGTTCTTTTCTATCAATAAAATCACATAGAGAGTACATATCATAAAATAACTGAGCAGATACGAATCGGGCCAACGGTTTAACGTACCTTTCTTAGCACAGACGAACTAGATATAGAATTTCTGCTTATCATTATCATCACCAGTATATACGTATTAAATATACTTTCCCTATGGATGGAATCGAATCGAATTGAATAGAAAAATGCGCCATGCATGACACACCCCGCCAGTCCAAAGCTGGAGATATCAATTTTTATTTCACCCACCCTATGGCGAGTCCTTGCAATAGCTGCATAACAACCATATCGTAGACCGAACGCGCTAACCAGTGCACCATAGAGCTCCTCAAATTGTTGGTCATCCATCTGTTAACTGGCCAGTACGAAATTTAATTTAACTATTGCAATCACAGACTAAACATGTTTGCTACTGCGTCATCGAACCCCTCCCATTATGTAGTAACAGAGTATCATATCACACCACCTACATTCAATTGCGTTTAATCAGAATATTATCGCTAGTTTTCCGTGCGTTGACCTCGGCGTTGCATCATAGTGAGTAAAATATACATTTGTATAAAATAATTGCCGGGTATAATCGTAGATAGTTACTATTATGCAGCAACGCATATAATCTGTGGACCGTTGGTAGAGGCACGCCCGTTATTGATACAGGCTGTTACGTTTACTCAAGATAAAATTGTTATTTATAATATATATGAACCTTAATTTTTATAATCTTTATATGTGTAAAAGAATCCATTTTTCTCTTGGTCACGCCATCATACGTGAATGACTAAATCAATTTAGCTATCTTTTTGTTGTATTTGTTATTGTCAGGAGACTGTTTTTACGAAACAAAATATAAGAAAATAATCTGGAAAATTGAAAAATATATAACGAACATATAATTTTTTTTTCTAATCTAACCTAATAAGGTTAACTAAGGCTTTGGAAAATATTTTTTTTTTTTATGTAAACTCATGACGTTTGACATATAATTGACGGAATGCGTGCTTCAATATCAAATAGGATGTAAAAAAAACTGTTTGAATTCAATATTCATAATTAAGACAGAACAACGTCTGTAAATTCAGAATATATAATTATAATAATTATTTTGAACATATGATGTTAACTTTTAATTCAAATAACATATGTTTAATACATTTTTTTTATCATGGAATAACTTATACTAGACAATATAGCATTCTTCGTTATGATGACTTGTTTTATTGAAATCTAGACCTACTTTTAGTTTGTTACGTGCTAATAATGAGAAACCCCGGCTTCGAACAAGCGCACAAAGTATTTGAGTAATTACTTGATGGTTTTCTCCCACCATATTTTATTAAATTATTGACGGCGCATTTCAGCTATTTTCCCTATGAATGACATTATCGATTGGTGAATACTAAATGAAAATTATTAAGTTTGTCATGTTCAATTAAATAATTACTAGAGGACTATATTTTACAATTAATTGTGATTATCTGTTTTTTAATTACTCTTTCACTTTCCGGAACTTATCAGGAGACGACCATAATATAAAAATATTTATAAAATATATTTATAAATATTTTTATAATTTTGTTAAACATCCTGTATTAAACAGGGGCGTCAGGAGCGAGCCTCGTTTATCAAAGGACAGATTAACCGCGCTCTGCACTTGTTCCACTTAAAGCTTCCTTTATTTGTCAACGATTTAAAATATAACTGTTTTTTTTGCAGTTGTCAGAGTAATTTTTATTACTCATTAGAAACCATTGTTACGTACACATACACGTCTTAGTAGTAAAAACTTTTGATGGATACATGACCGCGGCCCGCGATCATTGTTATTAAGCAACTTTCGGTCCGTCACAGGATGGGTGCCTAAAAAAATTCTTATCTCGAGCTACTCCGTGATTCGGAAGGCACATTATGCCATTGGCCCCGGCTGCATTTGCAGTTGTTAATGCCCTCCAATCTGTATTGGGCTAGCGTGGATCATGGTCCATCCTCTTTAACCACCCACAAGGAAGGCTTTAGCCCCTGCAATGGGGACGTGAAAAGGTCGATGATAATGAATCAAAGTCAAAATCAATATCGTATATTCAGTATAGACAATAACATAGCACTTGTGATAGTCTAAAACTACGCCGATGGTTCACACATGAAGATATAGTATATCTCCTTGTTTTACTAAAAAGTTTAGCTTAAAGCATATTTTATTAATTATATCTAATAGTTCCAAGAGTACGAGGTGTGCACCCCAAAACATTCAAACGGAGACTAACAATTGTTATGCCAAAATACGTCATGGTCTTCCGTTCCCCTTAACAAAAATGTGGGTTGAAATAGATTCGGAAATAATCGTTTTTTTCCTAATAAGATGTGTATAACCATAGAGTTCTTATTAAAAGTTGGCTTACATGGTGGTCACGCGGAAATAATCAACAAAATTTTTAGATTTTAAATGAAGAGAAAAAAGAAATCGTATTTTTGGTATTGCTGGATGCGGGAGGCGCAGGACCGATCACGTTAAAGATCATTGGGGGAGGCCTATGCCCAGCAGCGGGTGTCTTTTGGTTGATATGATGATGATAATTTTTGGCATTTTATATTTGACATTTTTTTTTATTGGAAATACTGATCTGGTCATGAAAATTGTTTCACCTACACGAAAATACGTCATACGGAGCTGATATAGGCTATAATTTATGCGCTTGAATAGGAGCTTTATTTTTATTTCATAGTAATTTATAACTATTATAACACAAGTATTAGATTTATTTAAGAATACTAAATACAAGAAAATCTCAAGGGAATTCAAGTATTTATTTTTTTACTTTGGGAATTATGTGCAAATGTCTCATAACTCCATGTAAGCCTACGCCAATACGAAAAAAAATTCTCATAATATCCTATTTTGCGGTTATCCGTCTTTTTTTTGCTTCGGTTACCCCAAACTGCCTTTTTGCGAAGGGTTTGAAGTAATAAACATCACTTTTTTTAGTTTTCTCCCCTTTTTGACCCACGGGTAAGTTTGTCATTAAATGTCAAAGTATTTTTATGTTTTTATTGATTAGTTTAATGGCGTGGGAATTGATCTTTTTTATCATTTTTAAAAGTCTATTTTTGTCGGTAATGATGACATTTGATTTTTAATTTACGGTTATTGTTAAATTTCACACAGTGATGGCAAAGGTGTGTAAGTATGAAATTGCTTTATTTTTATGTTTTACTATCTATCTAAAAATAATATAAAGTAAAGATTTCATTAAATTAAACCTTTACGCTTCTATATTACTAAGAGGTCAATTTAGTGATTAACGCTTTCAGCTGAAACACAGGTGAATAATGATGAATTAAGAGAGATGGTGGAAGCCCATCCTAGTCAAACTACCCAGGAATAAGCGGCATGGTTTAAAATGTTAAACCACAATTACCAAAGATAACGACATTGCCCACAGTATTGACTCATTTGCGTCAAATAAAAAAATATAACAAATGGGTGCCTCATGATTTCACTGATCTGCAAAAAGAAACGCGTGTTGAAACTTGTGTTGCCTTGTTGAATCGGTAAATCGGTGTTCTCATCATGGTGTTATTCACTATAGTTTTCTCCGATCTGGTCAAGCAATAACGGCAGATGACTATTGTGTCGAACACCGAATAATGTTGGTAAAACTAGCAGTAAATCAGCCCCGACTCATGAGTCGATCTTCACCATTATTGACTTTCACCACCAGACCTTGCTCCAACGGAGTACCATTTTTCTCGTGATTTGGACAATTATCTACGTGACAAGTAGTTTTCTTCCCAGGAGGCTGTAAAAATGCTTTCACACAGTTTGTGCAGTATAGATCCTTAGAGTTCTATCTTCCTATTAGATGGCAGCAATGTAATAATTGGTAACTATTTTGATTGAATAAATTTGTTAAAAATTAAAAAAAAATGATTTTCAGTACAAATCGGCAATTTCATACCTTAACCCCTATTATATAATAACAGGTACGATACTGTTAATAATAATAACTAACCTCTTTTTTATTTATATTTGATTTCAAAATGACAAGCTAAAATGTTTAAAAAGTAACACAATCTAAAATGGTTTGTAACACTCCCAATGTTTCTATGGGAACGCCTGTCTTCCATGACTAAAAAAATAATAGTGTTTTAAGTATTGGACTAATAAGGAGCATTATTCTCAAGAGATAATTCTCAGACCAAAAGATGGAAAACATTCCGATTTCATATTGCTTTTATTTAAAATCTTCAAATTTATAACCATACAGTTCAGCTTAGTTTGAAATAGCCATTTACAGACATTAATAAAAGCTAACATAAAGCCGAAACCTTATTACTTTGCGTTAGATGACATATTGCAATGTAAGTGGACGAGAATAGCATCAATTTTGCCATCCACTGACAAAGGAACAATGTGGTTAATAGAGTTGGAGACCACGCAACTCATTCACTGCACAATCGACGACTTAATAGAATAAATAGTGTAATCAGGCCACTTCAGAACTGGATGGGAGCGGGTTACTATAGTCCATGCAAATGATAAAGATGCGATAGTAAAAGCTCGAACTAGCATTTTCCATTTTCTTTGAATGATCGGCAATACGCTATATGATTCTTTGAAATTCTTTTATAATATTTTCATTATTTTTAGGATCTCCATTAATCCAAACGGAAGATTTCATTTATATGATTTTAATGTAGTTTGGTTCAAAAATCCAGTTAATTATTAAACTTATTTTAATAAACAATTTAATTATTGTAGTTATATTAGTTAATTATATTAAAACTTCTTTATTGATACTGACTACATTTGTAATATCATAAATGACTTTACCTTATGGGCTATACTTAACTCTTTTTTTACTGATAATTTTATGGCTTAAGCAGGATTACAAATAATTCATTCATTCTGTTTCTCTTTTGGGAACTATTTTTCTTCCATTACAGATTTTTTTGCACATTCTCTGCTCGCACAGCTTATAACCCCGATAGCCGATAGGGTTACCAAATACACGATAACTTTCCCGAACACACCTTTGTCACACTAATTTGAATGCTAATACGTTCATTACCAGTTTTGCATCGTAATTATCACTTGTTATGACTCCGATTCCGATTTACACTTGTATTGACAGTTAATTGGCTCCCTCAATAGAGATGGATGGTTAATATTGATGCTTTGGTTTGATATTTGCATTTGATATATTTTTCGTAAAAAAATGAGTTTTGGTGTCATACCAATCACCGTAAAAAAAATTCTTTATAAAAATGTTAAATACCTCTTTAGAAAGGGAAATGAGTGAAAGAAGATATATATTAAAAAAGGAGAAGGTTATCAATTCGACTGAAGTGTTTTTTTTTATCTAAAGAAAGTTGTTGAATATTTTAACAGCCTTTTTATTTCATCGTCATCAGCTGATTTATATTCCCATTGCTATGACCAATTTGAGTATATGAGCTAGAAACCACCGATATTGACTAGTAGGTATCAACGACTCTAGATGCTGACGGAACCAACGGTTTAACATGGCTTCCGCAGCATGAAGGAGTTCGAGGTAATAAATTCATGGTCCATCCCATCCAATGACCGGCCCTTGCAAAAGTAGTTTGGCCACCTAAGCCACTGTACTAATGATAATAAATCCTTTATTTTGTGCAAATACTAGTTACATAAATATTTGAGGCCCTGACTTCTAAACTAGTATTCTAAGCCAGTATCTCCCCAATGTCATTTCAATATTTAGATAGATACTAAGTACAAACAAGTTGGAATATCATAAGGAATATCAAATAAGGAAATATGGTTACAAACTTTCGTGCATACTATGTAAGATATTCGTTTGAAGTCACTTGTAGTAGTTTTTACTTTGGTACGCAATATGAAAAAGTTTGCAAGAGTGATAGCAAAACTTTCTATTGACATTTTTTTCAGGTTATCTATTAATACAAAGTCAAAGTGCTCGACACAAGATCTTTTAAGCGACCGTTTAATTCGCTTTGTTGATCTCAATAAAGTATTTAACCCTTTGTAACCTACGTCACAAAGTAACCTTACTCTGTAGGAAGCTAGACAGGCAAGAATAACATTTTATTTGTCATAAACAACATTGTATTGTGATCTCTTGTCATTTTTGTTCGCGTACCGAAATCGTCCGGAGCTAATCCTCAAGGGTTTAATAGAAAAAAATCAAAGTCAGTTATAATGAAAGGGGCAAGTTCAAATGGAGAATGACAAACTCCCATTCGGCACCCCATACGTCAACCATAGATAATGGGAAACGACAAAAAATGAGCGTTTACAAATTTTTATGCGCTTTAAAAGTTTATTATTTAATAAACTGTTGCGTTTTATTTATATATATAGCTCTTTTTAAATTTTCCAAAAAGGGGCCATATATTCATTAGGGGCAATAAAAAAGTAATGTGCTATTGTGATCGATCGATGCATTTCTGGAGATGATTTTGCGATTTTTTAACGATCGATTTGAAATCGTAAAAGATCGGTTACGATGATTTTAAGTGACGCTTCGCTCGTGAGAAAGGTATTTTGATGACGCCAGGTGACGCATAAAAATTAAACTGAAAACCTTAGTAAGATGATTACCGTGCATCAGTGTTTAAATAATTATATTTAATATAATTATGCAAATTCTAATAGGATATTCTAATATGTTTGAAATACTTATTTTAAAAATCAAATCAAAAGTTAAACTTCTAAGTCATGACGTCATTGTACACAAAATAAATACAAAGAGTAGAAGATTAAAAGATGTCAATAAAAGAAGAACAATGTCATCTAGGATTTTGATTTATAATTAATTATTAAGCATATCTTTATGTGTAGTCTGACACTTGTCGCCACAGTGACTTCACACAATGGCGAGGCAAAAAAACATGACTTTTAATTCTAAGATATTGAGATAATTGTGCAATAGACGACTCAAAATCAGAATTTCTATGTTTATTGCATTGATTTTGTGCAATTTCGTGAGTTATTTATCACTACCAAAGTTCCCTATTGTAAAAAATTTCGACTAAAAGCGATGGCCCAAAATTAAGTCAGATTAGTTTTGTGTTTAAATATGATAAATACACTAGAGATTAAATAAGGTCAAAATGAAAAAAAAAAAAAAACAAAAGCTAGTTAAAACTTCCTGTTATAATGAGTCTTGGAATACTATTAATGAAAGCATGTCTTTTTTTTTAATAATTTTGAAACCATACGTTTTAGTTTATTTAATTATTTTTTGGCAGATTTTAAGCAACTTTTGTAAGTAAAGATATTCAGATAATTAAAAAAATATATTATTGTGAGGTTTTCTGTAAATGTCAAAAGAAATACTAATCTACTACGGGACTCACGGTTAGTTAGATTCATTATTTCAACAAGTTAATTAAAAGGCTGTTGTTGGTGGACATTTTTTAAATGATTTTATGTCACTCCAAAAACCACGTCATAAACGTATCATGTTTTAATAAAATAATGTTTAATGTGACGTTAATGGAAGCACCCGCAGCGAACTATTTAAGCAGATCATTTAACATGGTAATGACACACATAACAGCACATCAAAGCATTAAGCTTATCTATTCAATATACGGATTTGTTTTTAACTAATTTATGGAGTTTACGCACGAGATGTAACGCCCATGGTAATAGCGTTGCCATAGATAATGAAATTTATGACAATATACTGGAAGTGAACTTTGCTGTAAATAATTATTAAGACATTACACATTATGTTAAGGTAAGAAAAGAAAATTTTCTTATATTTTGCATACTGCATGTATTTAGCAATACACACGGCATACTAAATTCATCAATTCATTAATTACATGTATTTTATTAGATATTGATTTGATTATGTTATTGCGTGTGCGGCCGGTTGTCTAGAAGTAACCCTTTACATTTATCTATTGATAAATTAGTATTACATTTTCGTTTGTTCTACGCTAAATCTAGAGAATCACATCATCGAAGTAATTTTACTTGGTATTATTTTTATTTTTCTTCTCAATATCTCACTTAATGTTCAATGAATAGATCCATCTAATTGACAAATTCTGCATCTAAAATTTCTCTATAAAATAAATATTCAATAAATCTTTAGTGAGGAAAATCAGTTTCAAATCAAAGTAGCTCGGTGGCGTAGTGGATAAGCGCCGCGGCCCGCGATCGTTGTCATTAAGCAACTTTCGCAAGGGTCGGTCACGGGATGGGTGACCAAAAAATTATTATCTCGAGCTACTCCGTGCTTCGGAAGGCACGTTAAGCCGTTGGTCCCGGCTGCATTTGCAGTCGTTAATACCCTCCAATCCGCATTGGGCCAGCGTGGAGGGTTATGGCCCATCCTCCTTAACCATCCATAAGGAAGACCTGAGCCCCTGCAGTGGGGACGTAAAAGGGCTGGTGTGGAGGAAAATCAATAAAATTGATTATTAGGATAAGTGGGCCCTCAGTCCCAGTTATGCTGTTGTTCCAGACATCTGAATACTCTTATTTAATGTCACTTTACGTATCTCTTATTCTGTGTTAGTATGGGCTAACAGGAGAACTGTTAAAATGAGATTTTAACTATGGTTGTTACATGTAAATTAATAAATGAATACTTTTTAATAATTTACAAGGGTTTGTTAAATTACTATTATCATAAAAAATTAAAGTAATAACTGTAAACGCGGTAGTCTTACATTTTTTCTAAATAAAATTCTATTCGATGGTTGGTGCATCATTAGCCTATTAAAATCACTGCTGCACATCCTTTCTCTATAGATGGAATCAAATCAAATGGGTCACCCACCAAGAAGGACCAGTGCTGATCGGTGGCAGTCGAGACCAACAGCTTAATGTGCTTTCCATAATTTTTAGTCACCCATATTTTAGCCGTCCTTTTTAAAAAATTGCTTGATTTTCGATTAGCAGAACAAACGCGCTAGCCACTGCATCATCGAGTACTTCTCATTGGCGCATCAGTTGATATTATTTATTTATAGTTTGTAATATTATTTTCGAAATAATGTATAAGTGAACAATTTAAGATCGAAATATTCTTTGATAGTGATAATATTAAAGTTGTTTGAAAAATGTATAGAGTATATGCTTAAATCAAAACGCATATATATTTAATTTATAATGAGGTCAACATTTTAAGTGTGTTTGTTTGTAGGATTTGTTGTAATCTTAGAAAATACTAATTCAATAATGTACTTTTTCACTAACCTACAATTTACGCAGGCGAAGTCTCGTTACTATTTGGATAGTATGTTCTGATATGGAAATAACAAAATAATTGTATTAGTACATGTAACAAAAACGTTGAAAGTTGCGCAGACCGACAGTAAGTAATTTGGAAGAGTAATTTGGTACAGTTAAATTTAAAAAGTCGAAAATGTGTAGAATTTTAATGTTATTTTATGATCATGCGTAAAAAATAAATATTTTAATTCTTTTTTTATTAAATATTTTAATTTAGTAAAATAATACATTACATACACTACTCTGAATACGGAGCAGTCCATAAAATCTTAATATCGTTCGAACTTTATGTACGAATTTAGACAATTATTAAAATAATTTTTCAAGGTATAATCTCATTCTTATCTGAGTTTTTTATAAGTGTACCTGTTTGTTAGACTTTTTATTTAGCATAATTATTATTTAATTAGCATAATTTTCTCTCATTTCACTAGTTCTCCGTATACCTGTCCTATATTTATCTGTTGTTGACAAAACAATATGAAACTGACATTAAACGGTCTCGGGCGTAATTGCAATGGTTGATTGTACCGATAATTGCCAACTTAAGGGTTTGTGCATTCGTGGTATAATACAGTTTTATAATAAGAACACAATTTGATTTTTTTTTACAGATTATTTGTGCCAAATTATTATAAAATAAGTCTCATCCGAAAGGGCAACAGTAAAATCAATTTTTTAAATAGATTGGCTGTTGCTTTCCAGTTTGAAATATAAATATTTTATATTGAATCAACTTTCGTGAGATGATAAAGAAAAGAAGGCACATTTTACGTGATTTATATGTAGATTTTACAATAACCTAACCTTGTGTGCTACTTTAGATGTATAATTTATATATAACGATTTTGTTTCTCTCACTTATTTATATTAATAATCTATTTATATAGACCATTGCTTTTGCATACTTTAATAACAAAATTACATTTTTAATAAATAATAAATGTAAAGCGCCTTAATAGAAATGTACCACTTTTTTATAGTTATATTTCATTGCAATCGTCTTTTGTATTCCAAAGTATAATGATGGAAAATTGTTTGAACCATATCCTTTGTGGCGGGAACTACTCCTGCTGAGATTATGATCCTCCGGGAACGTTTTGTTCCCTAGCAAATAATAGGGAAATACAAAGATGTGAAGCAACTATTGAATCATTTTAATGCATATTTTATTGGATTATCATAGCGTTATTATTAAAAATATTGAAAAATATATGGATTTCTGAAAGGATTATTCTATATCTACGCGCTATTTAATTTTAATAATCTATTGAATGAGCTTACCCACCAAAGTTGTGACACGTGTTTTTATTCTTATTCGCTTTTTTATTGATAATATAGTTCTTATTCGATTAGAAGTTGAGCCTCAGGAGTGTTTAAGACATATGTTTACATACATTGCTCAGATTCCAAGATGAATAACTAAAGCTCCCGTATTATGGAGTATTTGAGACAACAAAGGTACCACAACACACAGACTCGAGACAATATAGAAAAGTCTATTGTCAGAGTTGGCGACACTTTGAAACCGGCTTGTGGACACTACTTACTACTCTGCTGCCTCTGATTCTAGACATGACAAGTCGTGATTCAATTTGAACGAAGGTTCCTGACGCAAATTTCATTTTTTTTTGTGCATTACGCGTCAATATCGAGAATGTCAGTTGCATGTGATTCTTCACTAGTCTTACATAAGAACAAGACAACCGTACAAACGATGTTGATATTTGTTGTGAAGTGCCTTTAAGGACAGCGCTGTTTTTGACACTTTGACTTTACAAAATAGCAAAGATAATGGGTGCTTAGGAAAAAATGGTCTACTCAAAAGAGTTATATTAATGCTACTTGTTTGAAATGATAGAATTTTGTGTTTATGCAACATAATATGAAATTCATATTGTATGTATGTAGATACATACTTTTTTTTTTAACCCGCTACACCCAGCGCGGGTTTCACGGGTTACGTGGGACTCCTCCTGAGGCCCCACCCCCGAAGGGGCTAGACAAGAAACAGGAGTTTACCCACTAAAACTCAGCGATGTCCCTCGCATGAAAGGCGACGCACGGGATCGGCCCGGAAGATACATACCTAACTATAACATATCAACTTTAGATTGATACCCGTGTTCCTTCTAGCGTAAATTAATCACCACACTACAGTCTTCAGACGGATTTAAATGACTTTTACCATATTAGGGCTCGTAAAAAGTTAATATCGCACATCACATACGGAACAACCGATGCTTTCAGGAAATTAAACCATAAAAGAGGGTGCTAATGATCATAGTCGTACGCAGGCATATTAGCAGTAAAGCATTCGAGATTATTAAGTTAGGATTAATAAGAGATTGGTAAATGGTATGAGGGAAATTTTGTCAGTAGCTAGCCCTTAACATGGGAGAAATAGTAAGATTACCCAATTGGTTAAAAGACATTGTATTAAGACACGAGGCTTGTATCCAGATTTGTAAGATTAATTAATCAAAAACATTGCTAAAATACTCTTTATTCTAATAGCCATTATAAAACAAATTTGGGTGACCAGATTATATCGAAGACACTTGAAAAACCAAATAGGTAAACATTATATATTTTACATTTTTTTTGTTATTTGTTATAATAGTTATTTTCTAAATAATTTCGAATATTGAATCGCAGACCTGATTTTATTTAATATAGTTATGTAGTGATCATTCTCATTTCACTACTTGTGATTAAAATCCACATTATGACATTTGTTAGTATGAAATATTTCTCTATGTGGGCATCCCCATATAAAGAAATATAAATATACTATCTGTTCTTATTAAATTGACATGTCTCGACTACATTTCATTAGCAAGTCTGTTGCATTATATTATTATGATATTTTGTTCAAATGTGGATATACGGTGGAAATAGCCACGAAGCCTCTTATCTAAATCCTGCCACTGTTGGGGCCATAGGAAATGCTACAACTTTTGTAAAAGCAAACCACAACTATTAGCTGAAGTAGAAATAATAAAGTTTACAAAAAATATTTAGTGTAATTTATAATATATATATATATATATCTTTTGATAAGTAAAAAAATAATTTTAACATGACAAATTATAAACTAGAAATGTTTCTAATGAATCGATTCGATGTTTCAGAAAGATAGGAAAAAAGGAGAGGGAAAAAGAAGGCTGGATAATATTAGATAATGAAACAATATTAGTGATAAATACGCTATCCGACAAGGAACCAAAGATTTAATAAACCGCAATTCAAAAATTAGGAAGCGTCTTTATGTAATAAATTTCAGCTTCTTTATGTTTGCCCATAAATGCCAAAAGTAGACGATATTGCATAAAGCGATATTAAGGTTCTAATATAAAATGTATAGGTTCCGAGGCTACTAGGCCGATTTAAAAAATTCTTTCACCTGCGAGAAACCACATCATACACGGGCGACATAGGTTATAACTTACGCGTGCGAAATCGCGAAAAAATATAGTATAATTATAATATAATCTCTGAGTCAAATTTTGATGTATGATTCAATTAATAAAAGTGTAATGCGTTTTTGCATGATGACAATATAACGCCATTTTAATGGCCTCACACAAAGTCTTCTACATTATTAAAGCGCTGCTTTTAATGTATGACGAAATTAATGAAGTGGCAAAAGTTACAAACACAATGTTGCGACTTAGAGAATTATTACTGCGCATTAAAACAAAGAGTTATTAGAGTTGGGAGTAGCGGATACTTATTTGGAACTTTCATTAACATAATGAGGGACATTATTTTCAGATGAATAAAGATGATAATCCCTGTAAAAATACAAATAAGTACCTTATAGAATAAACATATACTTAAAATATCCAATTCCAGATACAGTTTGACATTAGTTGGAATGTTGGGCAGCTATCGATATTTTGTATTTTTAATTAAATCAAATATAAACGCGCTACACCTTTTAAAATGCTTTAATTTACTGAGTAGTACGCGTGAAATGTAAGAAATAATTTAGTATTTTTCTAAAAGATAAAATAAATTCCGGATGGTAAAATTAAATTCCCATTTTATGATTATAAGAACAAAAAAAAATTTTGCAGTAATGGATCGCAATCATTTTTTAATACTTGCCCTAATTTTTTTGTAAACCATATAGTAAGTAGTAGTAATTAAAACTATTCGTTCCACCAATCCATGCATTTTTTCTTCAGATATTTTTAAATTTTAACTGATTGAGCTCAGGATTGTTTTACCTGAAATTTTGCTACAAACTACTTTTGTGTCTTTTGTCTAAATTTATCTACTAAAAAGTTCTTATAGGCTTACAATTCCGACCTCATTTTAAATAAATAGAATTATTTCTCGTAACAATGGCCTCAGAATTGAAAGCCATTTGAAATTACCATAATTTAGACCAATAATAAGATAATACAATATACTCAAAGAATCATAAAATCGTTTAAAATTTTTATGTCTTTACAAAATTATAGACACCAAAATATCCTTGTCTTAAACGGACATCTTTAATTTCAAGTGTCCAATTTAAAAGTCATAAAAATAATCTGACAGTAATAAAATATAACCAGGAAGCGAGTGAAGGTGTAAAAAGTAGGATATAAAATTTCCCGATGCAGTAATATCGTGACCGTAATAAATTAACATCACATTAATTATTATTGTTAAAAAAAATAATTTAAGTATTTCTTTTATTTAAAATAATAATAGCGGATTTACACGTAGACTTTTAAATCATATACTGTATTTTGCAATTTTTTGTAGTCTATAGTTTATAAATGTAGTTTATATTATGTAAATCCACATCAATGGTTATTTATCAACTTTAATTTATTACGATTATGGTAATGTTTGTATAATACTGTATGAAATAGAACAGGGAGAAAAAAGCAGCCCTTGCTGAGTTTCTTGCCGGTTCTTCTCGGTACAAGGTCTCCCGCCGTAGATTTACGAACCGATGGCGTAGCTCTCGACTTTCACAAGTGCTTGTAACAGCCTAGACTGAATAAATAATTTTGTTAAAAATATATAAATCTAGACAATATCTTAATCTGATTAAATCTTCTTTTGAAGATAACTAATGTGCGTCGTAGACGCTTATCTGGGGTGCAACCGACTAACTCTCTATAACTTTGGACCTATATCGATCAAAATTAGTATTTGATTAGTTTAAGAACCTGGGAAAGTAATTGGTTTATATTTTATCCCGAAAACCAGCACTTAAAGGCATATAATGGGAGTGAAAGTTTTTATGGGGAATCAAAATGTTACCATTACAACCGTTGTTTACGTTTGATTTGTCATTGTAGCAAATCTAACTAATATTATTTATAAAGATTTCTTTATAAAAATTGGTATTTGAGCACAAATTTATAACAAAAATAACATTAAAAATATTTCTTTAATAAATAATCAAGTACTTACGTACAAATTATTTTATATGCGAAAGAAAACATATTTCAGCTATACACTACAAGATGGCGTGAAGTATATTTCTAGTTCTCACTGTCTTGGTCAAGGTTGAGTTTTAAATTACTACACAGTAAAAACTTTTAGATTTGCTAAACTAGATGGCATTTATTCTTACTCGTAACTATGCTGCGATATTGTCGTGTTAAAAGAATTTTACGGTGATTTCAGTTTTCGATTAATTCTTTTGTAAACTTTAGATTTTTGTTATTTTTTCATCTGTATTTCAAATAGCTTTAAATTTTTGAGAGATTAACGGTCATTTGCACAAACGTCCATTAAGGTATAATGACGCGTTAAATCTTAAATGAATTTTGAATCTGTAAGGGTAATGTCGCTTTAAGTAATGATAATTTTAATGGTAGTTTGTGCAACTGGTGATATGTACTGATACATATTGGGCATTAGTCGGTTAATTACATGTATAGCTGTTGCTGTACCACAAATAAATATAGCTTAACTCACCACGCGGCCTCAGTGTGGATTGGTGGGTGTTAACTATTGTAGATGCATCCGGAACCAGCTGCTTAACGTATACCTTCTGAAGCACGGAGGAGCTTGGGTAATAAGCTTTTGGTCACCCATCCTGTGCCCGGCTATTGGGAAACTTGCTTACCAATCGTATCGCAGTCTGACCGCGCCAACCACTACGCCATCGAGCTCCTTACGACATACTCATTAAATTTCATCTCAATGTTTTTCTCTTATTGTATGTTGTAATGAGGAACAACGAGAATCGTTTAATTATTCCATACTAATATATAGACGAACGTAGGTCTGTCACTAAACAGAGTTGACTTAAAGACATAGGATATAGATTGATTTTAATTTTTATAAAAGCGTTGACATAAGAAATTAAAGTTTATTTTTTTCAAGTTAGTCTCATCAAAGATAAAATCATGAAACTTTATATTCTGGTATGTTACACCGTATATTCTATATATACATTTTGTCGATTAATTAAATAAATATTTGTTTTAGCGATTTTAGAAATACTCCCCAAAATAATTATACCTCGGATTATGACACGGACGAAGTCGCGGGCAAAAGCTAGTTGTGTAATAAAAAAATATTTACAATAATATGTCGGGATACAACAAACGAATAACGTATTATTTTTATTCTTTTCAGTCGACGTCATGACTGCGAGGAGGCGAGGAACTTTATTTGGGAATGGCAGAAATCTATTCATTGGTTTCATTTACACGCCTTTATCAATATGTTCGTGTCAGATAGATAGATAGATAACTCTTTATTGTTGACATTACACTATTTACAGAAACAAACATAAATTAAACTTAATTAAAAATGCAAACAATTGGCGGCCTTATCGCTAAAGCGATTTCTTCCAGGCAACCTTTGGACGGAGAAAGAGATAGTCATTATAACGGAGACGGGGGTGTACATGTGAACAACAATATACAATTAAATGCAACAATGAATAGATACTTTTATTGCAATGCTTAAAAAATCATATTATACTAATCTATCTTTAGAGCTACTTTTTTATATTAAAAGAAGAGCCATCGTTCCAATAAACTTTGCATAATTTCCTTATAACTTAACAATATAGTATACAGCTTGGCCGTCTGACTGCACTGTAACGGTCAAAGCACTGTGACTATGAGTCATGCTGAGCCCGCATTTTTGTTACATACACCGTTCAATCTACAACGACCGGTTAGGGTTGGTACACAGGGTAAAAAGAATTACAGATATATTCAACTAATTTATTACTATACCTTCAAGAGCTTTTTTGTTAGTGAGTTATATTTTTTAATAATTTCCGTTATGAAAGATTGTTTTCTTGTATGTTGGTAATCGTATAAAATGAGGAAGAAGAATAATATTTTAAAATAAAATAAAAAAAAAACTTCATTATCTCGTTTTGTCAATCAAAACTCGAATAACACATCAGTAAAGTATTAGTGCCATCACGTCTCCATATTAGTGATAATTATTATTTCGTACATTCTCTATGAATTCTCTATTCATGTATACTTGTCAGTGTCAGTGACATGTCAGTATCAGAACAGACACTGATTGGAATTTAATGAAAGTATAATCACTGATACGGACCTGTTAGATTATTGCGCTGCAACTGATATGCTACTGATATGTGTGAATCAATCTTATAATTATATAGTTACTCTAAGTGCTAAAAATCTTTTTAAAATTATTAAATAACTCAACCCCCTGAGCAACTGGAAACAAGATATATAACCTAAACCTATACGTTACATGTCTAGATGATAATGGCTACCTGAAACAAATTTTAGTATAGTTTAGCTAACTGGACAATCGATTACAACAAATAGACTAAATTTATACTATAGATTTTAATCTTCGCAGCTTTAATTAATTTTCAAAACTCCTAAAAAAACTTAAAATATGATGAGCTGCTGTGTGTACCGTATTAGATGTCCACGGTTTTGTTTATGCAATACAGTATATTAGCATGCTTAAATATTCATATCATTTAATCAACTAGATCGAAAACCCAATAAAAAAGTATATTTAACTCTATTGTAACGTTTTGACACCCCTAGGTTATGGACAGTATTGTATGTTGCCGCTTGAAAGGTAAAAAGTCTAGCAAAAAGTTCACAATAGTAAATAGCTCACAACTCTGAAGAACGTAAAGCTATTTTTCTGTATACTACATTTACAGTTAGATCACAACTTTAAAAATTTATAGTATTATAAGTTGCTTGGGTTTAAGTTTTTGAGAAGTTGTACAATATCTTTTTATACCTACCTGTAAATACATATTAGCCTTGTTTATATTGCAGAATCTTTAATATTTTAGGTCACCATTACTTACGGATCAATATTTTACATTAGTTAAACTCAAAAGATGCTCCATCGCGCATCTTTTGAGTGAACAAGATTTATGTATCATATAATTGTCATTACTCATGTTCCGCGACCGATAATTACGCGATGGATCTTCCGTCGGGTATGCACCAACCCTTACACTTAATTTATGTATGCGTTTAAAGGTAAAGATTCTAACTTTGTTTACCTTCGAAAATACTGATTAGATCTAGATAATTCTTCGCCTACGGTAGGCTATAATTTTTCTTTGTCTACTATTTTATGCATATCAATTGATATCCATACCAATTTAATTTCACTAGTTGAAACATAGTATTGTATATTTTACGTATATTTTCTGTGTCATACTTCTTTACAGAAAAACCCTCATCTTTATTCACGTAATTTCTAATGCAAAAATTTTTCCACACTATCCCGACGGAAATTTTCCTAGGATTATTACATCGGAGACATAAAATTAAGCTAACACTTCTACGGAATTACATCAAGGTTCGGAGTGCAAATTCCCACTTACACTGCACCTGCTCTGCAGACTGCAATAACAGAAGTGAAGATCTACTAATTTGTTATTTTAAAGTTCCACTTAGCTGATGTAAGTTTAAGAAAAATGTTATTCTTTGAAGTGTGCATTAAAAATACATAAGAAATGCCTTATCTATACAAATCATTTAGTTGTTTTATAGTTTTTAATTAATTACAAATACTTAAACTTTTTTCTAAAAATGCACTGTTAACATTCCCTATATTTAATTTTTTAAATGTTTTATTTGTCAATTGTTTTATTGGTATAGTCTACGATGTGCCTGGCTTTCGACTTTTTAGTATTGATGCATGTTCCCAAATTTACGAGTATGCTGTGTTTTTGTATCTGTCATCATTCACGCAGCAGATGTATCGATATCGCACATCTTTCTTTACATATCTGTAAATATAAGTCGCTTAAATTTATTTGGAACTGGTGTACATTTATTAAAACAGGGGTACACGACTTATGCAAAATTAACAAAGTCGTTAGTGTTGGCGTAATGTGTAGCAATAGTTGTGTTATAAGCATGAATATAAACATAGGTTTTAAATATATTTTAATTCAGAGTGGAATTTAAATTGTTTCCTTGTATATAGTTATCAATATAGCTACATATTTGCAATATAACCATTTCAAATTAACCCCCTAATGGCAATTTATTTCTTGACAACTGCAGCACTTAGACACAGAGGTGTTAATTCTGCTCTGTGACTTCAAATAAACTTCAATTAGAGATGGAGACGCAATTGATAAAAATCACTTAGCAGTACCTAATGTCTAAGATCTATGGCGAAGTGGTTAGAATTTCCAATCTAACATTGCGGAATTAAAGTTTAAATTCACCGATCATGAGATGAGTGACTTAACTACGAGTTCTTTGTTACTTCAAAAGTCGGGTTAAGCCATAGGGTCCAGCTACAATATCTACAGTAGTAACCAATGCACAACCTGTCCTTTAAACATTATAATAAACAAGTTATGATGACAACCTTGTTTTTCCAACACATTTTATTAATTAATCGTTTCAACAGTATTAAAAAGTATACTTACTCTGCTAAAATATTTTTTCCAGTAATCAATAAAAGCGTATTCTTGGATTATTTTGTTAAGAAGAAATCCTTGTGTAATTTCAGAAGTTGATAATCACCAATCTTTCGAGTGAAACTGCGTGGCACGATCAATGAGTATAAAAGAGGTACTGTATACCGATTTACAGCATTTCTTCTTTGGCTCCGAGGCGCCTGGGGCATAACTGTTTATGTTTATACCGTGTTTATTATTTGTTTATTCTTGTAAACAAGTTTCTTGCAGTTGCAATAAGAAAGGTAGTTTCGTGTTCTTCGTTATTGTTTATACGGTGGCCACTTGCCGTTAACAAAGGTCGGTGGATGTTGCCTTTCTGGAGTCAAGTAATTTTATTGTGTTAATGGTTTCTAGATTTGTTTTTATGACTTTTATTATTTTTTGATCTGAAAGATAAGGTTATAAGGTTGAATTTACAACAAACAAATTATTGCATTATAATACGTTTTTTGTTTTTATGTTGGTTTTCGTTTGTAAGCCAATGAATTAGTTGGCAGAAAAACTAATGAAGAAACGAAAACAGTGCTTAAATTAGCGATGTTTTATTCCTAAATTTCTATAGAAATATTCTATATACTTAGATTCTAGTCAAAATGCAAGAAGATTAATAGTAACAATTGTAGAAAAATGTCGAATGCAATAAATATAAAAATTGATTATTATTTTTCAATAGGATTCCTGTAAGCGAATCACAGTAAAGTTATTTCAAAGCAATTTGACGACCCGCATTCAATTCTCGGTACGCGACTTCATAATGTAAACTGTCTACGTGGTTTTATAAAGCAAAACTAAAAGTTACATTGTAACCAACTGAATTAATATTGCAATATTTACGATACAAATCGGCAAATCGGAACAATGAAGTGTATTTTATTTTATTTTCAAATTGCATTAGTTTTTATCTTTCTTTAAGAAATTACTTAATTATGTATTGAATAGACTTTTTAGTAATATTTGTAATGTACACAGTATAATTTCACAAAATATCAAATTGTACGATTTATGTTTATACTTATGAAAATTCCGAATTTATTTTATTATTTTAAAATTGTTCGATACAATGTTACTATTACATCTCTCAGTCTACTACTAATACTACTACAGTAATATATTAAACAACTTACAAAAATATACACGTCATGTCTACGATAATGAGGTAAATAAGCTTTCCTTCAGTATCGACGCAACAAGGAGCTGTCAATCATCGAAATGTCATTCTCCGCAAGGAAATAATGTGAAATGAAGTGTGGAAATGATATGAATATAAACATTATTTTATAGTAAATTATTAAGTAGTATTATTATGTAATAAGTTTATATATTTATTTATCAATACATTCTCTATATTAACTTTACTTTCCTGTACAATGACTTGTATAATTCTTGAAGATAATATTTATTTTCCGAAACATATTATAGCGTGTATAGCATTCCAGTTGGACAGTATCCCTAAGGTTTCGATATCGAAAAACGATCGGTGTGACGAATCGTCCGGTCCAGACGTTATTATTTTCAAATTAAGGTCGACCCGTCTGTCTGTGTATGTAAATTGCAATATGGCGGGCGATTAATACGATGAAAAAAGTTGTCTGAGGTAATTTTTATGAATATCATAAGTCTACGTAAAGTTAAAATTTATTGATAGAACGAAAGCTGATGTGTTCTCAAACAAAACGATATTATTTAACAAGAACCTATTAGGTTGCATGCAGGTCATGAAATTCAACATGATTGTTTTTATTTATTGTTTTATGTGATGATTAAATTAGTTTTTATGTAGAGTGTTGTAAGCAAATATGGAATATTTTTACAAATTTCCCTAATAGGGAAAAACTTCTAAAATATTAATAAGTCCAGTAAATTGAGATCGGTTTATGGTTTCTTTTGGCTAATTTTAAAGGACGTACACATACATGTATTTTTTTATAAAGAATAATTTTTAAAATGATTACGTTTTATTTTATATTATTTCATATTTAGTTAATTTCTTCTAATTGTAATTTTATCTTTGCTTGCTTCTACTGTCGTACAATGTTGTGATTGTATCTAAATTACATGAGTGTGCTTCGAGAGGTACAATAGTTTACTTTAATATTAAAATATTTTTTCTTGAATTCGCTAAATTATAGTTCGAATTTTGTAGTTGTATTTTGTTTTTTTTTTTTTTGTTGGAATTATCAATGAATTTACATTGTTAGTTGTTCCCATTTTTAAATTAAACGACTTACAAAAATAGGCAACATAGAAATATTGACCTTTCTTATATACTTTTCTGATCTATAATAATAATACAGTTATTTTAAAAGAGATAATATTCTTAGTTTTAATATACCATGGAAAAATAAAAACAATTAGGTCAAATTAAAAATTTCTTCACTAGTACAATATTATGATACTTATACACTATCGAGTGACACATGTATTTTTGCAATGTTTTCTTCGGATGACCAAAGATTTACCTAGAAGATTTACCTATTTTGAGAAAATCTTAGAGAATCATACCATATTTTACCTTATTTCTTGAGATGACAATATGATTTATAATATTTCACTGTTACAAGCGTTATATCTCAACGATACATTTTCTACCTATCCTGTGCCTGGAGTATAATTGATTGATGACAGTGACTGCTCAGTTTTGCACGGAGCTGGCAACTTTCTGCCTTTTCACCATTTAGGGGTCTGCGAACAATAACTCAAAACCCATTAATGGATTTCCATCGTGTCTTCTTTTTGCTACGTCTCGATCTGATTCTATATAGATGGAAAACGAGATTATCGAACGGATTAAAAATAAAATTAATATTGGTTCAGTCTAAGTCCGAAACTTATAAAGGCTAAAAAGCCAAATCAAAGAATTTAATATACATTATTCATAATCAACCTGTTAATGTACTGCTAAAGCATAGGTCTTCCCATAGGGAGAAATCGAATCGAATAGGGAGAATGAGCCATGACCTACCAGGTAGACCCTATGTGAATTGGTGGGTTTCAACTACTGCAGATTTCAAAATGCCAGATTCAGGTACTAACGGTTAAATGTGCCTTCCGAAGTACGGTGGAGCTCGAGGTAATATTTTTTTCACCCATTCTATGCCTTATAGACTACGCCATGGAGCTCCAATGCCGTTAATTATGACTATAAAATTTAAAAAAAATTAGGTGATTAAAATAATCCTTTTATTCAAGTAATCTTAACGAAAGACATTTTTTGTGCAAAAGGTGTTATTTAGTTTTGAAAGATAATACCAGATAAATATACATTTAATAATAACTTAGAAAAAAGATTTCTGGTGCTGCATTAATCAGTAGAAAAACTGTCGGGCTTTTCATTCGGTATTATTTTTTTTTATCGGCCAAATGAAAGTTTTTCTGAAATGTGATATTTTTTGTTGAATAATACTTAAAAAAGTATAAACTACTGTAACGTCATGAGTTTAGATTCTCTTACGGCTCATAGATGGCGCGGTGACCTACTGAATCGCGCAAGGGAACTTGTCATCGTAGATTTACTTAATTACCCAAATGCAACAAAACGGTATCCATCCTTCCTCGGTAGGCAAGTCATTACGGACAGGTTCACTGGCCTTTTGACTACCTTCAGCTCTGGGATTCGGGTCTGGATATCCAACCAATCTCATGAGCTCACCTTTCTTTCAAATATTATAAATTTGTTTGTACTGTCTATATTATAACTATCACCCGAAAAACTGGACTTTCTTTCCAACGTGCCCGTATCCCCGCTACAACTGGCGCCACAACGTGAAGCTGGAATCCTCAACCACTTTCCACCTGGAGTAGGACCTGGACCTGAAACTGGACTCGTCACCTCTGATCTTCGTACCAGATAAGAACACCTGGATCTAAGTTCTTCGTGATTAGATGTTAGCAACGTTTCACCTGGACTACACCTGGAACACCTGGAAAACTGGATTCCAAAGGCAATTGTACTCCACAGGGACCTACATTACGGACAAGACCTCGTCGTGTAATCTCATCGAGAAAGAATTCCAGTAGTTCGAAGAAGACATCCAAATCCCCAAAGATGTCGAGTGTCAACATGTCACAAGAGCAATTTAGCGAATTGATATCGTCAATAACAACCGCAACGATACAGGCTGCAACAGCCGCCGCATCCACCGCATCACCTTTGTAGGGGGATTTTCTAAGGCGTCATTCTATTACGACGGCACTAGAGACCCATCCGCCGTAGAGGAGTTTGTGTCGGCTGCAAACATCTTTAAGACGATACATAAAATAACTGACGAAGATGCCATTATGAGTTTGCCATTGGTGTTGAGAGCGGATGCTGCCACCTGGTGGCAAGGTGTGAAAATCTCAGTTAGAGACTGGAACGACTTTATAAAATTATTAAGACACGCATTTGCGCCTAAGAAACCAGGCTATATAATTTATCAAGAAGTTTTTAACAATAAGCAACAACCTGATGTTCTCACCGAAATATTTATAGCAAAGAATCGAGCGTTACTTGCTGAGCTACCTCCACCTGGACTCATTGAATCCCAGCAGCTTGATATTATTTACGGACAGTTACACGTACATATAAGGGAAAAGATTAAACGCGAGTCTGTTCACACATTTGAAGATTTACTTGACGCTGCTAGGGGAATCGAACAGCTTATTAAGGAACGATCTACTTCCATGATTATATTTAAAAAAAAAGGATTGGTGTACATATTGTCGTCATGCGGGTCATACTCTAGATGAATGTCGTAAGAAAGCATTCAACGATCGACAAAATCAAAATAAGTCTAAACCACAGACTGAAGCAACTACACAAATGCCCTCACCGACGCATGTTGCATTTTCGTGTTATGGTTGTGGAACCCCTGGTGTAGTACGCAGTAAGTGTCCTAAATGTACCACTCTAAGAAAAGCTACAATTAAAACCGAAAACATTGATTTTTGCTCTATTAACGTGAAGACTGATGCTCGACGTAGACCCATCATAGGCATCGGTGTGTTGGATATTTCAGGTACAGCCTATTTAGATACGTGCGCAAAATCAAGTGTAGCATCTTATAGACTTTACAAACAATTAAAACAACGAGGCTGTAACTTTGCTAGAGAGCTTGTGACCGTAACCATGGCTGATGGAATAGAAAAGAAACAAGAGATCCTGTCTGTCGGAGTACCTGTCAAGGTGTGCAACCGAACCATACAAACTACTTTTGTTATCCTGCCGGAGTCCCGTGATAACAAAACATTGCTTGGTGTCGGATTTATTCAAGATGCTGGTATAGTGATTAATGTGCCTCAATTAACTTGGAACTTTGTAGACTCTCCACTGGTTATGTATGATTTAAATTTAGAAGACGTGGAAGGCGTAGCCATGGCGCATAGTAATCAGGACACTAGCATATCTATGTCTGCAGCAGTCCCTGCTCATGACAACTTTATAAGACCAGAGTATGCAGCTATGCAAGGTGATAAACCACCAAATTGCTTCAACAGTTTGCATAATATTGTACCCCAGACCGCACGTACTAAACGAACACGTACAGAATTATTCGATGGCTACTGCTTAACATCCATGGACTATATGTATGATGATGCCAAAAGAGTCATAGAAGAAGCTACAGTGGATCTGTCACCTCATTCAGCTTCACTCTTCCCTGGCTACACTTACGACGATATAGCACTGAATTCCCTCGATGTTGAGTCTGTCATATACCGGAATTCTATATAGATATGATCCAGAAGGAGAGGGGGAGGATGCACGATTGAATGTACCGTGTTATGAATGGAGTATTGTTGTGGGTACATTTCACACGTCAGCCATAACCCCATATCGTGGTGACCTAGGAGCTCTGCCAACACCTGTTCAACCCATCAGAAAAAGGGGTAGACCCAAGAAACCCAAAGCGAATGACTCTGAAACGTTACGTGCTGGACAGAAAAACAAGAAATGTTCAATGAACTAATCTCAACAATAAATCATTGCTCCTGTCCTACTCGTCGAGACGCCTTCGTGGACAGAGGGGGAGATCTGTAACGTCATGAGTTTAGATTCTCTTACGGCTCATAGATGGCGCGGTGACCTACTGAATCGCGCAAGGGAAGTTGTCATCGTAGATTTACTTAATTACCCAAATGCAACAAAACGGTATCCATCCTTCCTCGGTAGGCAAGTCATTACGGACAGGTTCACTGGCCTTTTGACTACCTTCAGCTCTGGGATTCGGGTCTGGATATCCAACCAATCTCATGAGCTCACCTTTCTTTCAAATATTATAAATTTGTTTGTACTATCTATATTATAACTATCACCCGAAAAACTGGACTTTCTTTCCAACGTGCCCGTATCCCCGCTACACTACCCATTAAATGAATGATTAAAGGTTCATCGACTAATTAACGCTAATTTAAATGTCTGTGTGCCCATAGACATAATGTAAAACAGAACCGAATTTAAACAAAACACTGAAACTAAATACACACACACACACAATATTACTTTTTTCTGTGCTTTTTTTGCTGACAGTCCCTCTACACTATTATTGCGGTAGCAATAGAACCTTAACCCTTTTGTTCTCGAGACACCTGCATCATTGAGCTTTGGGTGCTTTTTATATCACCACAGACTGCAAAACGGTGTATATCTTCATTCTCATTATGCTACTAAAAGTGTTATTGCTGAAAGTTGTAAGTCTACTTTTGTATAACATCTTAATTTTTTTCTCGATTCTCTATGCGAATTTGTATTGGAAAGCGAAATCAAGTGTGCTTTGTCGTAACACTTGTTATGAGATGAGTCACCGACATGGATCTTTTTTTTTGAAGAGGTGACGGTTTTTGTTTATTTTGATTTTAAGAATTTGTGTTTTGGATTTTTTTTATATTAAAATGATATGCTGCCCGTTTATATTAAACGTACTCGTATATTGTAGACAGCATATAATAGTTAACATTTGACGTTCCAGAGTCTACCAAATATAAACTCTAAAAATAAATTAGTCATAATAATATGTTATTTTAAACTTTCATGATCATTAACATTAAAACGATTGCTAAAAATAGGATTGCTATAATGTCCCTGATATTTCGGCGCTACTGCAAGCGCAGAGATCACGGAGTAACTCGTAAAATATAAGGTAGCAATTCTTGTTTTTAGCAATAGTAGTGAGAACAACTTAAGTCATTTTAATCCTTTATCCTGTTCCTGAAGAATAAGATATGTCTATGTAGAGGTGCGCTCCCTAACTCTGTAGCCGTGAGTCTGACCATAGGATACGACATTTTAACGATGTTTAGGCGATACTTTGTTTAGTTTTACTACTCTTTATCTATTTTTGGTGGAAAAACCGACTAAATGGGAAGCATTGCCTTCAAATCATATTCTATCACAAAATGGTTTCTAACTTGTCCGTCATCGAACTCAGCGCTGTCACACCATGGAGTTTTAGTGGAATAAAAAAAATATTAAATTTTGAAGTAGATTTTATTTGAATGACCCTGTATGCTTTGAGTGTAGCGTTCGATGACGATTTCAAGGCAGATTTTATAACATAATAGAATTGTATAGGTCGATTATATCTGTTGTCATATATCTGTTAGAATTATCGAATATATTAATTCTTTATCATACATTACCCAGTACCAGAAATGTAGGATATGATATTCAACGTAGCTCTACACATTCGAAGGAAGATTCGCTGAGTAACAAGGCATACTTTTGCGACGCGTTTGACGGATTTTCCTTCAAGTTTGTACTCATCTTTTGTATAGATCATATTAAATTAAAAGGAAAAAATTTGCAAATAAAGTAATTAATTATATTATTATTATTTTGTCATCGAAATAAAATAATAAAGACGTCATTTAAAATGAAACATTTGAACCCATGTATCATAAACCATTATAAAGAACAGAAAAATAAATTTATTACCATTCATTAGGAAGAAACAAAAAATCAAAACATATTTAACCTTGCATCGGTTGGAGGGTCGTTATATATATACAAGAAAATAAAAGAAAAGTTGAACACGATCTCAACACCGAAACAGGTTTGTTTGAGGAAAATTGTAACTTAGTCGCCAAAAATAGTCTGACCAATAACGGGCACTCGCATCAGCTATTTTTTATTATTTTCGCCTTTGAATGTACCTTTTTAATGGTGCATTCTAAACGTAGATCATGCTATGGAAAATAATAAAATTAAACTATTTACAACAGATAATAAGGTAATGCCTTTTATTAATTTATTGAATGTAATAAAAATAATCGTTGTGTCCAGTGCTCAAGTGCTAAAAACTAACCAAAATACCTATTAATTACAATCTGATTAATTACAAAGTCAAAGTCTGACTTTGACTTTGACTTTGACTATTTGATCGATCGATATTTCGTTACAAAATAACTAAAAATATAATTTAATGATCTGTTAATGACCCGACTAATGAGATATTGGCCTTCCCTATGAGTAAAATAAAGGGCTACAAACCTACCACACCAGCCTAGTGTGGATTTGTGGTAGTTAAAGACATGCTTAACGTAGCTTCCGAAGCATAAGCTTGAGATCTTAAATATTTGTGATTACCCATACTATTAATGGTCCTCATTAAAGTTGTTTAACCATCGAGCCAATCTTAAAAATCTTATTAGGTACTATTAAATGAAGTTTAATGTTTGCTAAGAAATAGCTTTGAATTTACTGCGATTTTTATTTCTTTGTTTTAGTCCCATCTATTATTATTACAAAATCTATACGCCTACGAATTGTTGCCAAACATATGATCCTTGACGATAAAAATGGTTGAAAGATATCATAAATCTATCCAGAACAGTCATCATTTGCCTCGCCTTTGCTGTAAAGGAATGCGAACGGTTTCCGTTTTGGCAGTCATCAGCTTCAAATACAGTTTTAAGTAATAATGTGGTTTTCTATTTTGTTATTGACACTTTGTTTTTTTTTTATCAAACATTTGAATATAAAATCCAAAAAAATCATAGCATTAGAGCTACCTAATTAATGATATAAACGTAATGATGATAGTGATAAAAAATCAAACCTATTATACGTGTAAAGAAAAATATAATTTTATTTCAACTCAATTTTCCCACTAGAGCTGGCTGAATGGGTACGATGTGTTGTGTATTGTTAATCTATGGTAAGGAAAACGATATCTAAAAAGGCGTCTTATCAAAAGAGTTTACAAAATAAAATTGTTAAATAATTAGGTAAGCATATTCTTAATGTGATTTTGGAACTGGCATTGATTTTAATTATATTAAATGTCGTTTCTTTTCTAATAGGAAAGTAAATGTAAGATGTAAAATACACCAATAAAAAATGATGGAAAATTATCTTATATAAATAAAACAACAGCTTAAGTATTCTTGAAATCATTTTTGATAAGCACCCTGTATACTGTCTTATTCAACCGCAAATACATAAGAAAGAGTAAGATACACGTACGATAAAGCGGAAAAGGGTTAATTTAAATCAAAACTTGAACTAGATATTTTATAATAAAAATAAAATACATTTAAATTTTATTAATAAATTCAGATGAGTAGACAGCAACAGACTCTGGTTGAATACTTTTTCCTATATTGTGATTAGATCGCTGGCGCAGTGATAGCGGTCATAGGATGGGTGAACAAATATTTATTATCTTGAGGTCATCTTTGCTGCGTAAGGCACGTTAAGATCTAGGTCCCGGCATCTGTAGTTGTTGACAGTCTTCAACCCCGCACTGGGACCGCGTGATGGGTGATGGCCCATTCTCCCTATTCGATTAGATTAGATTCCATCCAAGGGAAGGCCTGAGCACCAGCAGCGGAGAAATTAAGAGCCTAGTCATTACTAGGCCAAATCTCATTATTATCATCATTATGATAATAACGAGATAATGGTTTGACAATTATAATGTTACGCACGTTTAAAATCTTTGTCTACCGCCTATTTAAAACTGACTAAAGACTGAAAATCGCTTAAATTCGTACGTAAGTTAGTTTTGTAGAACCGATCAGTAGTGATTGCTCCTCACTGCTAACTATAAATAAGTAGAATCATTACAATTTTACTTCGTACGGCCGTCTCCACACGATGTTAAAATTTAGCCTGATTTTGAGTGTGGACGGTGTATGTCTAGAAGTTAAACCTGCCAGCTCAGAAACGATCACAGCGTCTTTACATTTATGATGACCTCTCGGAGTTCCCGATGAGGAGAAGTATCCTGTCCGGCAGTTGGTCTCTGAAGGAAGGCTGAAGGTGGATCTTGCGGATGGCAGGATGGAGGAGGCCAGCGTTCACTCAGAGTAGTACAATTATAGCCTCCCTGCAGGTCCCTAAGGCGCGGTAATTATTAGTCAAATGTTCACGGATATACGATTCGAGGACCGTTGATATTTTATCTACTTCTCTGCACGGCCAGTTACCCGTAGAGAATATTCACAGTCAGTTATTTGTATTTTTTTCTTCTTAAAATTCCTTGAAAAGTCGAAGTCAAAATCCACGTCATGTTTCCATGAAGTGGATTAAAATCTTATTAAAATTAGTTTTTAATCTTTCAAAATATTTTTTACCCACCTATTTAAGATGTTTTTTGCCTAAGAATAACGAGGGTAAGAAACTTGCAAGTTTTAATAGAAGTAATTTTAAGAGTTTGATTTTTCTTATCCAAAAGCTGTTTTGTAATTTATCTATACCAGGTAGTATTAGCAGACATTTACGAAAACCATGTCATAATCAGATCAATATTAATAATATGAATAAAAAGCAACATTAAAAATTTGAGAAGAAACTCGTTAAAGTAAAAAATATTTATTCTTAAAACATGAATAATTTTCGCTAACTATTTCGCACCCCACCTGTACTTATCATACTGTCACCAATTTTTGTTTCATCTCATTTGAATACAGTATCAATAAACTAAACCCAGTGTTGCTTATTAAATTATTCTATGCGGTGAACAGCCAAATTGACCGTGAGAATCGTCTATGGATCAATTAACATAATTGAATTACAATTGTGTGAATACTATCCTGATGCACTTCACGTTATTTGCATAGGACCTGTCAACGTGATTATAGGATTACAATTTGTTATCCTTAGAATTTCTTGTTTATCTATAAAGGAGAATTTATTGTTTTATTTATTTATTATACTTTAAATATACTGTACAGTCAACTGGTGGTCTCATACACTAACAGTCAACAGTGGTCTCGGCATGTAATACATATCCAATCTTAAGTTCACTCTATAGATTTGCAACATTGATGTTAAAAGCATTTATTTTTCGATTTTTTTAAGAATTTTTCAATCTGAAATTGTAATTAAAATTATTATAAGTCTGAATAATAATAAAACACAATAATAATAAAACAAAATAATAATAAATCTCCGCCGGCGTCTACGCCCGCGTGGTCCTAGGAAATTGTTTATTTGGATATTGATTCATATCATAACACGTATATAGTTACAATGACAAATTTAATAATAAACAAAGGTTACTATGATAACATTTTAATTCCGTATACAAAACTTCAACTCCCATTTTAATCTCTTTATTAGCCGTTTTTCGGTATAAAATAGAGCCTATATTCACCGCATATGGTTACCGTAGGTGAAAGAATTAATAAAATAGATTTAGTAGTTTCAGAGCCTATGCCAACAAACAAACAAACAGTTCATTTTTATAATATTAGCGTTTAAGTATTTTCATAAAAAATACTAACATAAATCAGATGATAAACACCATCACAGATTAAAATTTATACATCATTTTAATTTGTTTCTCTTCTAAAATATCAAGCACAATACTCTAAACCCGTCAGGTTTTCCAACTTCCCAAAACATGAGACAATCCCAGTGTCAAAAACGAAATCCCCAGAAATGCATTCCCGCATAAATACCTCATTTAAGCCCCGGCGAGTCGAGATTGCAACCGCATCAAGATTTGCATTCATCCCTTGTGCACCTTCCACGACTGAATTTGAATAATTCTCCAATGACGAAATAATGGTGGCATCAAAAATGTTCTTACTTGGACACACGTCAAATTGACTGTGAGAATTTTTGTGCAACTGTATAATTTTTCGATTGCAACTAATGCTTTTGTAAATTACAGAGTTGCAGTGCAAGGTGCAGATGCTGTTTTTTCTGCAACAAATCTCCGTATGCAAATTTTGTTCCTGGATTGGAATTCGAATGAGGTACATCGATTGCTTAATGTGACAAGTGTGTGAATTTTTGTAAATTGATATTCCCAAAAAGATTGAAGCTAATCCCTGTCGATTTTTTATACCAAAGCTATTTGTGGAATCACACTTTCGTTAAGGTTTGAAATGAGCTTCTATTGAAGTAAATTCAGATACCCAAATAGTATTGGTAATTACGCAGCTAATTACTCATTTACGTATTTATTGGTCAATATGGTATACTATTTTTATTGATCTGTGAAAAGACATAATTAATTGGTCGCCTGCCACAGTCAAATCGATCAATATAAATTAGCCACAAAAAAACGAATCATCAATTAACACTCAACTGATTATTTGCTCATGCTCTGAAAGCATTTCGATGAAGGAAGAATTTGACGATGCTAAAGTTAGCACTTGGTTCAAGACAATTGTTAAGTAACTTTAACAATGGTCAGGTATTAAATAGGTGTCCAAATTTTTATCGACTAAACCAACCAGGCTTAACGTGCCTTTTAAATTACAGAGAAGCTCACAGGAGAAGCTGCAAATTATATAATTCTAATCGCTGTGTTACCTCCAAAATGGCAGAAGACACTAACTACTGTGTAATCGAGCTTCTATTTAATCAAGAACTAAGAATTATATCTCAACAACATTTTCGAACTTATATAAATAACTAGTCTATGTCACTCGCCTATATTATATCTTAGCGTAGGTGAAAGAGTTTTTAAAATCGATACCGTAGTTTCGGAGTCCATTAATGCAAATAAAGAAAAGACTCCTATTTATAATATTAGTATATGAAGTCGATAGTAAATATAATGTTTTAGTAAAAAACAGCAAACAAGGGAAAGGCGTTTCATGTCATTTACATGTATCAATTTAATTAAACTGCTGAGTTTTCAGTGTCGGTAGTTTTTCGATACAATAGTGGTTGCAGTGGCTTCATAGACGTAATTAATCATTGACTTCACAGCCAGCTCTGGACTAATGCTACACTAGGGTTGGTAGAGTCTAGGTTATATATACTATTTTATAACGAGTAAGTTTGTATGTTCTTCATTCCGCCGCTGCTGTAGCGTCGTTTTGTTATGCATTTTGATGACAACCTCCATAATTGAGTAACTCTCACACCGGTTTTAAAGTGACGCCAACTCTGAGGTTCCGGGATTGATTCTTGTTTTGCTATTCTGTAAATATACAGCGTCGAACACAGCTGGCGCAACATTAGAGGTTCGCTCAAATAAAATCGTTACTACTTTTTGAAGTGGGTTTTATTTTAATGACGCTGTGTTCGACGCTGAATTTTCTACAAAATAACACTACAGGTCGGGGTCACTGCCGAAATTAAGCTGTATACTCGTATTATGACCTCTTGTCTGGTTATATCTTCGTTATTTCAGAACTCCGTTATACAATGTTTTAGTCATTTTTTTTTCAATAAAGGGTTTTTTTATTCAGTGCCTGTACTTGGTTAATAAACATCCATTATTTATAAACTTTCATCGCAATCGTAAATATCATTGAATTAATAAAAAAATCCTTCAACTATCATTTACACTAGTGTAACGTCACGTGTCCGACACATGCTTATAAAAGCATGATGGAAATCATGATATTGGCAACAGTGTCAAGATCACTCGTGAATCATGCGCATAGTTCAGTTCTGAATACATACATAACTCTGTTCAATGTCACTCTGTCAAGGTGGCCACTGAAACTGTATGTTGACATTGCGTCAATAGATTGTTTATAACAAGAAATAGCATGTAATCTTTACTTATATTATAGAGGAAAACTTTCGAAAAAAAGTAATGAATAGGCTCAAAACTAACTGATTACTGAACCGATTTTAAAAATTCTTTCACCATTCGAAAGATACATTATCCACTAGTATCATAGGCTATATTTAATTTTGGAAAAAAATAGGGTTCCATAAGGTATTTGCGTTTTTCGGACACAAGGTGTAAAAAATCAATCAGAAAAATTACTTATTTTGCATACGCTGCCTAGACTAACCATAAAATGTTCTAATTAATTGTAGATCTTATAAATATCTACAGAAAAGTCCGCGACACACTATACCTATCTATGTCGAATGTCGGAAAGCTAGTAAATAAATAAACGATGACGATATAGGTGTCATGAATTAAATTAATAATTATTAGCTGTACGACGTACTGATGTCAACATATTTTACAGCGCAATGTTTTGCGCTTAAGAGTTAATGAAACACTCGTATGTTAAATTAAATTATGGAATTAGTTTTTGTAACGAAAATTATTAGGTGTGTCTCTTTTGACGCAAATAACACAAAAATGATCCTACATTATCCACTTGAATAAATATTTTAAAATGTTTTATTTGTTCAATCATTAACCCTGACCAAAGTTGCTCTGTAACACCGCGAAACCTTAGTACAATAGCGTGCATCAACGTGCGAATTAATAGTGACTGCAGCCATAATGAATATTGCAACTGGAAGGCGAGGTGACTGATGCTCAGTTGTATGTGATGCAATTATATTGAACGCCCCTGTACTGTCGCACCTCGTAATATTTAACAAATATTAATTATTATAATAGCTCACAATTTCTAATGCATTACTTATGACAAATAAATTATCCTGTTTCCTGTCCTGTCTCATCATCTTCAAACGAAAACTATTAACGTCGAATAGAGATCGTCAAATGTTTGAATGGTTTATTTAAACGGTATATATATTTAATACATAAAAGTTACATGAATACATCCGAAATTCGTTTCAGTTGAATTTGATACGAAATATTAATTTATTTCTTAAGATATATTTATACTGTGTGTTTAATACATAAAAGTTACATGAATACATCCGAAATTCGTTTCAGTTGAATTTGATACGAAATATAAAATTATTTCTTCAGATATACTTTTAAATTTCAATGTTATAGATGCTGTCCAAATAGTCAAAATCTTTGGACATTGGGATCCAATTTACGATTAAAGGCGTCTTATTTTGTTTTTTGAAATGACAAGTCTTAGTAAATTTTGGCTTATGCTGAATTACTGGCTATCAGTTCAAATCAACATGTGTTAATTCATTATGTTTATCAAAACATTGATTTTTATATTTTTATCAAAAAGCCTTATCACAAAATTATAAATTAATGCCAATAAGAAAATTATGTTGGCAAAGGATTTTTTTGAGAAATCACTTTTGTTGTCGTCATTACACTATTGTTTTCCGCTGTATTGTTCTAGTATTTGCATGTCAGAGCGTGTCTGCTAACTCGAGAAATATGACGCTCGCTTATGAACCACTTAGCCGGATGCGCCCGCTTACTGAAATGTATGGAAACCTGGCTTGTAGGGGTTTGTTACTAATGTTATTGCTCCTGGGAAATATCTGGTGGAGAATGGTATTTTTGTGACTAAGTACATATCATATAAGATTCTGCTGAATTCTCCTGAAAGATAATGTTGAATGAATGACAACAACTGGAAGAATGAAGTTACTGGGAGGTTAAGACGTAAGAGTATTATTGAAAAGTGATATTACAAGTCTTATGATATTATAAGTGATATTAAGAGTAATGAATCTCAGAAAAGCCAAAGACGTATGTGAAGACCATGCCTTGTGGCGCTTGGTTGTCTCAGATTATAATTCATTGCCAGTGGTTGGTGAGTTGCTACGGAAGAGTTGACATTATGTTGTCAGAAATGACCCCATCGAGTGAAAATGGTTATAAATGTGGTAAAGAAAAAGTTTTTATGTGAAATAACGGTTAAAGCATTTTTTTATATACTTTATAGGTTAAATTAATTTAATACTTTATATTAAATCGACCTCAAATAAAAATGTAACCAGGATAAACAATCAATGAAACTAGAGTAAAACGAAAACAATGATTTGACGTCAATATTGTTGGTTTTATAAAAACAAATAAATCGTCCTTATATTAAATGACAAAAAAAGAATCCACCATTTTTTTTTAACTCCTACGTTCACTAATCAAACAATTATTGTCTGTCCAAAAGCATTGACAATACTATCATCGCACAGCGGGTACAACCATGTGTTTTTTAGAAAAAAGTCAATTCATTCGCACACCTGCGGTCTTCAACATAATCAATCATTGATCGATTGGTTACGAATGCGATGATCGAATGAAAAGGGTGCCTCTCTGCAACCTTAATCGTAGGTAATAACGGCTAAAATTAAACAGCAAGTTCCATCACACAAAGGGTTATAGACTAAATTGTGTTGGCTTAGCTACCATATTACGGTGAATCTATTCAGATTTGGCTTAGTCATTTGCATAACATTAAGTTTTCATGCACAATTTTGCAAGTCAGTTTTTTGTGTCTCAATTGCTAAATAATATTAACAGATTGACTATCCATTATGATGCCATAAAGGTCGGTTACTAATATTTTTTTATTATATGTCTACAAAAATATTTTTGAACCTTCACCATCACCATCTCAAATACTGCAGATCATCTATAATATACAATACTAGCTGTTTTTATTTATAGACTATATCAACCCCGTATGATGTAGCTGCCCGTAGGTGAAAGAATTTTTAAAATCGGATCAGTAGTTTCGGAGTTAATTCAATGCAAAGAAATATACAAAAATAATTCAATTCATTGGTCTTTATAATATTAGTATAGAAAACATACAGATGGCTGACTGACCAGTGAATAAAATGCATATTCCATATGTGTACGATTTAATTTTAGGAAATGTTAAAATATTGGTTTCTGGCTGTTGCGAAAACAGGTAGATTAAATAAAAAAATATATAGATTTTATAATAGAAAAATAACGATTGCAATATTTCTAATAGTAATAATAGTAATGTCCAATGCGTAAAAGTCAGCATCGCCAACCTTTTACAATAATGTCTGTACTCCAGCTCATGTCTATGTGTATCCCGGTGCAACCAGGAACAACTGGGGGCCAATTCTACTAAATAAATTTTGTTTAAATCGAATTGACAACGGATCGAAACCGAACCAAACTGCAGTTTTTAATGGTTTTCCTATTCTACAAAGTGACATACGATACAATTTCAGTTCTTTTTTAGCTGGAATTGAAAAACCATTAAAACTGTAGTTTCGTTCGGTTTCGATCCGTTTTCGATTCGTTTTAAACAAAAATTATTTAGTAGAATTGGCCCCCTGCTTCCGTAGCACGCGGAGGTTCAAGATAATATATTTTTGGTCACCCATCGCAGGCTGAGCACGCTAGCCACTGCGCAATCGGGCAATAATTATAAATGAAAAGTAAAAGCAAAAGGAGAGCAGTCAACAATTACGTTAGTTAAGTTTCTTTTGTAATCAGTGAATTGTAGTCATTTAATTCCTTTTGTTCTTAAACTTAATAATAGAGAGTGAAAAGAGGATATATACAACAGTTGTACATTAGTAGCTTCGGTTAAGTAATACAGTTGCTGTAAATTTTTAAACAATTACAATTTTCCGCCCGCATTTTCTTCTGAGTCATACGAAACAAAGCAAACCTTCGCTAGTCACTAGCGTTGTGAATATTTTATGATCTATGTGTTGCAACTTGCAACACTGTGCAGTACACTTTCTAAATATTATTAAGAAAATGCCAACCAACACCTATGAGAACTACCCGTTTCGTATATGTACGAAAATATTATTATGATAAATGTTAAATAATCACATATATTATTCATATTCCAAAGATGAGTTGTAACGCCTCCATATTATGGAGTATTTCAAACAACGAAGGTACCTTCAACAACACGCATACCTAAGACAATGTAGAAAAATCAATTTTCTAAATTGACCCGAATAGAAATCTATGCGGAACCTTAGAGAAGGCGATTCCTTGAAACCGGCGTGCGAACCACTCGGCTACGTAGGTGAAAAAATATGTTTATTAATTTCAAGCAACACATCATTAACTGAGTGGTAGTGTACGTTTTACACTAACGCGTTCGCTAGTGAGCGCGTTATTAATTTGTATGGAGATTTGTAACTCTCGGTAGTTACCGCTAGGGGCGCTGTACCGGATTCCACACTAAAACTTAACGCGTTCAGGATCGACGATTAACGTAAACGTCAAAAAAAAATGCACTAAGAGCTCTGAGCGCTTAGTGTAACTTACACTTACCACTCTGGGCTTGCTGCGTTACAATCGACAAGTTATATTCTAAACTGTTTCGACGTTTGTAGTACTCTAGATTAACATTATATAATGTATGATGTCATGTCTGAAAATGTGCTTTAACATAAGGTAACCATTTTTTTTATTGGTTAGGCGGCAGACGAGCAGACGGATCACCTGATGGTAAGTGATTACCGTCGTCCATGGACACCTGCAACACCAGAGGGGCTACAACCGCGCTGCCAGCCTTTGAGGGACAAATATGATCATAGGGAGGGAAGGTTTGAGGGGCAGAGAGAAGGGAATAGGGAGGGGTTGGGCCTCCGGTACCCTCACTCACACGACGAAACACAATGCAAGCGTTGCTTTACGTCGGTTTTCTGTGAGGCCGTGGTATCACTCCGGTCGAGCCGGCCCATTTATACCGAGCCACGCTTCGGTTACCAAATAAATGGATTTAATCAAGAAAATTTGATAAATTTATTAACCTCCTTTCCAACTATAAACACTGAAAAAAATATTCAAGAAACTTAATTTAAAGATGGTCGGTTAAATCGAGGTCAGTCAAAACTTATTCGTTTATTTTCAATAATTTTCTCATTCCTTAATATTACAATTTATACTGACTCATTAGTGATTAGCTTTACGTATCCACTTGATGCTCACTCGCAATTATTTATTATGTCCCACCCATCGCGGTAATGGCCCAATAATGTATGCTAATCGTTTGTAGAAACGAGGAAATGTATTCAACAATTATGAATCATAAATTGTCCTTTTAACAGTCAATTAGTAATGAGTGTCATTTGTTTTAGTTTTTTTTGTTGTATTACTATTAGAAACGTAGTAATTTGCTTTATTTATATTTCTTAGAAAACAATTTATATTGTACTAAAATGTTTTTGTACGTTTCCTTATATCTGTTAAAATATGCTTGATATTTATTGCGTTGCTTAATATAAATTTATTAAATTTAAGTATAATTTTTTTTTACTGAGTTTTATAACCGACGACATTCGTGGCTCAAGCACTGGTTAAAAGATGTTGTAAAAATATAGGTAGGTGAAAAACCTAACTATCGGAAATTTGATCGCGTTAATACCCGTCTTATATAATCTAAAAGATGTTGTTTTTGAGGTTCCAGATTAGATTCTCGGTTGGATTAGTATATATAGGTAATTAATTTTTATATGGCGCCTCGAGTGTGGGAGTTATGTTACCTTCATTGTTTCAGATTTTCATAATACAAGTTTTTTAGCTTCTGGAGTCCACGCAGAGGTCTTTCAATTCCTGGTCAACATAATCAACATAATAATTGAAAAATGACTTGCTTACCCAAACTTATGTAGTCGTTTTAAAAATCAATGTGTTACCTGAAATATATTATTCTCACTGTAAAAAAATTAAGACCAAAAAGTATTAACCTTATATCGTACTTTTTGGTCTTAAAAGGTATTAATTAATATTAACCATATTAATAAATACCTTTTGACCGTCATCATACTAAAGTATCAAAACCGCAAATAAATATGCACACGAAGCGCGTTCAACTTAAGTAAAATAATACCTACGAGGTTCCAATGCATTAATTAATTTATTCCGAGTATAGACCATCGAATTTCTTATACACGAATTTGTAATTATTGAAACAGAACGATATTTTTTCAATAGTACACAATTATATGTATTTAAATTTAAAATATACCTAGTAGTAATTAAGTACTTTTAATAACATGACTATTAAGTTCATTTAAAAGTGATTTTATTTAGCAAAAAAGAAAATTGACCACATATAATGAAAGCATACAATATACCTCTAAATACATATATTATATGGCTTATGGCTTATCAGATCTCTGCCAAAAGCCGTAATAGTGCAGATTACATTACCCTGTTAAGATGCTGGTTATACTGGCAAAGCGTGTATACGTGGTTGACGGTACCATGATAAAAATAATATATTTAAATGCGCTGACAATATTTTTTGTGATATTTTATATATCCAATAAAATAAATGAAAATTAGTAAAATTAATCAAAATTGTTTTATTATCATATCTGTTCTTCACTTTACTATAATGAATGATATTAAAGCTTTTATTTCCCATGTTTAATTTGTAACAAAAATATAATTTCGTAAAATACGGAGTAGAGCATATTTGTGAATTTTTTAGTAGTGATCGACTAATATAAATGACTACATGGGTGCTGGCGCTTTAGCATGTTTCATCTGCCGCAAACCATGCTTACAATGGAAATGTGCCTTAACGCATACTTCCACTTCGTTCGAAAGAGTATCAAAGATTATTTCAAAATAATGTATTTTTGCCTTTCTAGTCTAGCTTGTGAAAGTCGAAAGTCTATGCCATCAGTTCGCAAATCTACCTGCGGGAGACCTCAAATCGAGAAGAGCCTGCAAGAAGCTCAGCAACGGCTACGTTTTAATTATACTGTTTTTAATGAAGTCACTTTCCATCATAGTGTTACAAATAACAAATGTACCACGGTCTCTACGAGCTTAGGGTTTGATTTCTATCATACAGTATTGTATATATTTTAAGCTTTTAGCTAATTAAACTAAATATCTGAGTAATTACTGTAACATGGATACCGTGTGTAATATTTATTAATTTGAATTACGAAAAAAAGATCCTTAAAATAAACCGGAAGTTGGAATCCTGAAAACACCTCGATCCATTAAACTTACATCCTGGGGTGAATCAGTTCGATGCCTCGTTTATGTCAACAACCTCTAACAAAGAGCCGTACCTATAACAATTACGTTATCTGTTATTTTACAGCGCGATTAACGCGACTCTTTGGACGCCATAAAAAAATTCAACTTACAACTAGCACAAAGAGTTTTTATTAAAATTTGTCAGTTCAACTTTTTATCTGAAGCGTTTGTTTGTTTTTAAATCATAAACGAAAGCGATTTTTAACTTTTTTAATTTCTTTTCATTAACGTTGTGTATTAATAAATAAGAAAGTAAAACAATCATGAAATTGGTTTATAGAAACATTTATTTCAGTTGCTTGTGTGTTTTGCCTGAGTATTGATAGAAACACATAAGTAGTAAAAGTAATTAAACACTCGAGAAATTCAACGAACTTACCAAGAACTCATGTACCTCAATTAGAGGAGCAGTACTATTACTAAAACTTCGCTGTCACCAGGGTACATCTCATGAAGCGTGAAAGTTAGCAATTTTAATGCAAAATATGTAAAAAATTTACAACGCAAAAATATTTTTAAGGATCATATTTTTTTCTCAAGATAACTTCGCTTCTTATCTATACTTATATTAGTAGACATTTCATTTTTTTTGTTTCTAATAAATAAACTCAAAAACTCCTCAACTGATATTAAAATTATTTCATTATTATAAAACTATACTACCAGTGTAACATGGGATATACACATATTATAATTAAAAAAAGAAACGTCAACAGTTTCGCGGCGTCCATAGTAAACACAGGACTGAAAATTCCACTCTCTCATCTTGTAACTTATACCACACCGTAAAGCTCGGTTATCTCTAGCAAACGGTGACTACATAGTCACTCGTGAACACTTGACGAGTTGCCTCATCGGTTTTCGATAACACTTTAATATAACATTTTAGTTACAAAACTATTGTGCGGAACATTGACCTCGTGATAATTATGGCGCAGTATTATTAATATGTTAAATGTGACTTGGTTTTATGATGCCCATGAATGATTTATGTCATAATTCGGGTATATAAAACATTTAAATTATTAAGTGACCTGGAAATAATTATCGATGTATATTATATCATATGATATTTTTGTTATGGTATTTATAAATAAGTTCATAATATACGCAAATTCAATGCGTTAATAAGCTGTTAAAGCGTCCTTTTTTTTTCTTTTTTTTTTTTATGTATAGGAGGGCAAATGACTGCGCTCCACCTGATGGTAAGCGGAGGCGTAGTCCAAACGTGAGGACAGCTAGTGAAAACAGTACGTAGGTACTGCACTAGCCAACCTCACCTTGCCGACCTGCAAGGTGCTTCTTCACGCCCCGCTTGAAGGACCCCATGTCATAGGAAGGAGGGAATACATGGGCCGGGAGACAATTCCATTTTTTGGTAGTACGACAAAGAAATGAGTCGCCAAATTTCTTTGTACGCGAAGGAATCGCTGCCACAGTTAGTTGGTGGCAACGCAAACCAGCACGTGTGGTCCTGAGGAGGAAGGGAGATGGAGGGATAAGCGAAAAGAGTTCTTCAGAGCATTCACCATGGTAGAGACGGTAGAAGACGCTGAGCGAAGCAACGTCTCGGCGCAGTTGCAGGCTTTCTAGGTTCTTGGTGACTTCACCATTGCCAATAATGCGTACTACTACTTTAACTAACTATACGTCGGATACTTACAATTTTGATGGAAAAGTTCTTGTAATTCTAATAATAATTTCTATATTCTAATTATGCCAGATATTAAATTAAATATGGATCCTTTTTTTTAACGCTGTTTACTAATGCGATAATTTATTTCACACTTACGGTCAGTTGCACAAACATCCATTTAGGTTTAATGACGCCTTTAAGCTCTAATGAATGTCAAATTCGTATGGGTAATGTCGCTTTAAACTAATGACAATTATAATGTATGTATGTGCAACTGGCTGTTAGTAATGGGAATGAGATGTATTTTTCCAGTGAGGAGTTGTCTATGTGAAGGTGTTCCAACTATGTATACAGTTAAATTGCAACATGACGCTCCATTGCAACGTGAAAAAGAAAGGACAAAACAATACACCAATTAATAATGTCAGTATGGATCATCTCAAAAGTTCAAAGATTAGATTAAACATGGAACTGAAGGTATTCTGTCATAGTAAAACATTATTTATAAGGGACAGTGAAACACAACAATGTATGTGCAATATTAATTCAACTCTTTCATTGCTCTGCAGAACACATTACACCTCGTTGTTAGCTATAATAATATGTTTATGGCCGATAAAACTGTTCATTACTTTATTTGATACTGACTTTTAACTTTATAGGTAGTTACGTATTTCTGTATTGACATAGCAGAAATCTTAGAGTATTAAACCCTAAGGCAAAAATTATCATTTTTTTTTTTGTTAAACTAATCGTGCCATAGTTTATTGAATATTTTTTTGGAATATATCTAATATGTAAAATTATTACATCACAGTTTCAACTACCATATTCTTCCAAAACGACTCGACCAACTTTGATGTTTTTTTTAATAAATATATGTTAAATCTGAGAGTAGATTGTTAACTATTATTTATACCCTCAGTGATAAGGGTCGTTCAACTCCAATTTATACGGTAAAACAATGTTTGTCATGGAATGTATTCACTCATACATTATTTTTGTAGTCATAGAAACGGCGGCATCTTATTTATTTATAACGAGCTTTTTGCCAGCTACTTTACTCGTGTGGTCTCTATGAAACCGTTAACTGTTTAGTACATATAAAATCAGGCTAAAAATTATCCGTATATTAAATTTCATCAAAATGCGTTTAGCACTTGCATGAAATAGTAACAAACATACATACATCCTTATAAACATTCTCATTTATAATATTAACAATATCTTACATTATTATATTTGATCAATTTCTCATTCACAACGTAGTCGTATGCCACTGATTATAACAAAACAAACTGTTTTGGCATATGACTTTGCTGTCTTTTGATAGTCCCTATTATATTATATAAAATAAATTTCTTGTTTCAAACTTTTTAGAGCGTACTTTAACTAAAAGTCGGGTTTGAGTTTTTTAACTTATTTTTTATTGAGGATATTACATTCTAAATTGCATTAAATAATAAATAATAGATTTAAAATAATTTGACGTAGCTAACTATGCATTGTCATCTAAACAAAAAAGGAATGCAGTTTCAGCTGATGATTATCTGCTTTAAAATTCAGTTGCAAGATTTTGGGGACAGATGATAACGTATTACATGTCAAAAGCTATGTTTAAGTAGTCACAAACGAATATAATTATTATAAAATTATTCATAAAAGGAAAAGAAAATAAATAAATCGTATAATAAAATTAAAAAAAAATCATATTAGTTTAGAGAATATTTCTTTGTATTCAATAAGTTGAAAGTCAACGATTATTGGTGTACATTTTGTTTGTGGTGTAGATACGAGTATTCAATTCTTCTTTTCTTTTCAAACGAACACCCTAGCCGTTAAAAAAAAAAAACAAAATTAAAAGTAAAGTAATTACAATTATATTCCTAAACACTCAAAGAAAAGTATGTACATTTTGATACATACTGGTTCTTTTTTATTTAATATAAAAAATAGTCAAACAAACACCCTATGCCGTTAAAAAAACAAAATTAAAAGTAAAGTAATTACAATTATATTACTAAACACTCATAGAAAAGTAAGTACATTGTATTTTAATGATCTATTTGGTACACCGAGGCCTTTTTGGCCGTGATTTATAGAGGCAATAGAATAACAATCTAGGTTAAGAGTTGTGAGGCTCGTTAATAGTTCACTCTAATAATATAACTGCTATTCATTCTGTGCCTTTTAACTTCCAGTTTGAAGTTATTTATGCGATTGTACAAACTTATATTACATTGTTACTTCCAAACAACACGACTAGAAGAAGTTCAATAATTTAAAAATAACACGAAATTTCGGAGGCGGGGGGTTGATGTAGATTGTTAATTAAATGGTAGGCCCGACTTTTATTGAATAAGTCGGTTTTGAGATAAGTACGAGTTTTACTTATCATTTTTTAAAGTTGTTTCAACTTTTTATGAAAAGTTTTTATTTCATGCTTTTTAGTGATATTGATATTTTTTATACAATAGGTAACACTACAAATATTAAATGTCTATGTAATTAAAAATATTTAACTTAGTGAAAGTCTTAGAACAGGAGATTTTGTTTATTTGCTCGACATATTTTTTTTCCAATATTAATATTTTAAAGAGAAAAGATTCGATTGCTTGTTTGTTTGCATTGCATAGGCCCCGAAACTATTTAACCGATTTATAAAAGTCTTTCATCTACGAGAAGCAATAATAGGCATACAATAAGCAGCGGACATAGGCTATAATTTACGCAGGCGAAGTCGCCGGGAAACAGTTGGTTTGATAGAAATTGATTCACAATTCAAAACTAAATCGGTGAACAAACCTTCCCCTATATATACAGGTCAGGTGGTCAGGTGCTAGAACACGTAATATATTAAAGGTACTTTTTAAGGTTTCCTATTAAATAAGGAATCATTATAGTTTCGCAATGTCCGTCTATCCGTTCGTCCGTCCGTCCGAGGTTTAGCTTAAAAACTATTGGTACTAGAAAGTTGTAATTTCATAATATACAGTTGGGTATACACGTTATTTACGCCAACAAAGTGATAAAATATTTTTTTAATTAATTAGGGTACCTCCCCCACATGGAAAGTGATGATGATTTTTTTTTTTGGTTTTCACCATAGTGTGGAGCATCGTCGGATAAATGTTTCAAAAATATTGAAGGCGTGAGAAGGCTATTTATCAATTTTGTTAGATTTCGGTAGTAAGGTAACCTATCGCGTTAATACCCGTCTTATACAATCTAATATAATGCAACGCGAAAGTTTAAAAGTCTATAGATAGATTACTTTTTCAGAGACTCTTGGAATCTGAACAAAATATTTGTAATAAATATTCATTACATACATACATTCGAAAGTTTGCTATTAGCGGAAAATGCATAGTACCCATACTTTTCATTTGCTTTATATATGTTAATTCAGATATAGATTTATCCATATGTCGAATTTCATCAAAAGCGTTCTGTTTTTTTTTTTTGGATGAAAGAGTAACAAACATAGATATCCACCATCTTCATAACAAAGTCTCGACAGTTACACCGCATAATATCAAAACTGAAATCGGCAATTTCTCGAACTAACTATACCAACAAGGTCCATAAACCAAAATAAAGTACGTCAAAAAGAGAATTTATTACTATTTTGATTTACAAGGCCATAAACTGGCAACACCATTGTCGATATCTCTCAGTAAAAAGCTCCGATAGTAGAAAAAGTCACGTTTAGTAACCGTTACTCATAATAAAATTCCGTATGATCTATTACTTCGTTATATTACTTATTTTTAACGTTCACTTTTTACAATTGACAATAAAATACACTTTGTAACTTGTTATAAAGACTACATTGATAACTGAAAGATGAGAACTATTTAACGCTTAGATTTTACTATTTTTTTTCTGAATATAAATGGTAAAAATAACAAAAAATTTATGGCGACGCTGGTTTTTGTAGACTTAATAAAACGCTAGTAGCTTTATGGTATAATTTTAAAAGTTTTAAGTAAGAACGATCACAGTTAAAAAAGGAACATTGCATAAAAAAATAATCTTTTTATTATTTCGGTTTTGTTTCCATTTCATTGTACGAGTATCTAAATACCAATTTCATTTAATCATAAAGAACTCTTCATTAAGTATTTTATGGGAGCCAATCAATTGCATAATTTATAGCTATAAATATTTTTACGATTTAAATCTTATCATTATTTTTGTCTAGTTAAGTGATAGTAATTTCCAGAAAAAAATATTTTATTCATAATTTAAACATTCACTTTTATTTGTAGTTTTCTGTAAAAATAATACGTGGCCGTGGCCGTTCCTTGCTTACCTACCTACCTACTTAGTTATTATTTTGGTATAAAGCCAAACTTATGAGATTTAGAATGTAATAAAACAGAAACATACGGATATAATATTTAAGAGTTTTGTAGCGTATAAATACAGATTTACTCTTTGATTAAAATGAATTTTCTCTTGTTACTCTTGCGTTTGTTGTTCTTATAAAATAATAGATGATAGTCCAACATTATCTTTAAAAGTCAAATAACATTAGTTAACATTTATATAACATGAGATAAATTCGTTATTACACAATGTCTAAAGTTGTATATGCGTAGAGCAATATTTATTTTTTAATTCTATTCCTTTGTCGTGAGTGTTTGACGATCGGTGTGAGTCATATGCGCCCGCGCAAGTTCTACAGGTACAGGGTGATGAAATTATTTCGCCAAATGGTCATCAAGGTGAAATTTATGTTTTGTACAATTGTCATTTAATAAAAATATATTCTTGATTAAATATTTAAAATTATTTTCTTGTAAAATAATGCTATAAAAATTGCAAATATCCGACAGGGTTTGCGACAAAGGATAACTTGAATGCACAGATGAAAATCAGATTAAATCAAAGGTACCTGGATGTCCGGTATTTTAGCAGGGTATTTTTACGTAAATGAAATTTCATGAAAATTCTGGAGCTGTTTCTAAGATTAAGATTATACGAGTACATATATGTACACAAGCAGTGTTCGTTTAAAGGTACTAGATAAAAAATTTTGGAAGTGGTTTAGCAATTGTTATTTATTAGGGTTTTTAAGTTAAAAACCTTAAAAACCTGTTAATATGCATATTTAATGCAATCCAAAGCTCAACAGGTTAAAATAACGTAAATTAAAATTAAAATAATATAATTGCAAACTTGTAAAATTTTATGAATCAAATTGACAAGTTACAATGAAAATAGATTATGACTATAAATTATGATATATAATTTTGCATGCTTAGTAATAGGTGAAACATGATTTACATATTAAAAATTAACTCTGTTATCTTATTACCCATGTTTGTGGCAAATAAATATGAAAAAATGAACAAAATGACTGTGTTAAAAAAATACCAACAAATACTACGTAGAATACAGAAATAAATAAGCTAGCTAATGAAGACATAAGTTAAATAGAAAATGCACAGGATTAAACTCTCAATATTTTTTGTGTAAATTCATTACAAGAAATCGCTGCTTTTACGATTCGTCATCAAACTTTGTAGGTTGACATAGACGGTGTTAAGTCTAGACAAAGTGACATGACAATAACTACGGAGGACAAACTAATTTCACTTGGTGTAGCCAGAAAATAAGTTGTAGGTACAAAGTGCTTGATCGGTACTGAGTAATATCAAGTAAGTAGATTGCGTAGAAAAATATTATATAGAGGAATATTGATAAATATAATTATTATTATATTGATTATTACTAGCTGTTTCTTATAATTGTAATGGATATTGATTTGAGAGTGACATGGATTATGTAAGTGTCGTGCGCCTATTTTTTATATCAACCGTAGAACTTTTGAATAAGTAATATGAAAAATATTAAGTCTATTCAATATGTGTGAATATATATATAGTATTAAAATAAATATTAATTTTAATTCCAATACGCTTAAATTTGACAAGGTTAGTGTTGAGAATATAGATCACGAAGACATATAGATGTCATATATTTGCATATCATATTAAAGACTCATTGTCTCAGGTAAGTTTGGAATAAAACATACTAACGAAAAGAACATTAAAATAACTCAGGTTTCAACGCAAAAGCAGTAACTTTGAAATTCCCTATTAATATCAAAATAAAATTAATCACATTTTTAACACTCTGTATCGTATCTGATGCAACAGATAACGTGCGTGCGAGTATTTTTTTCGTCCGTTCGGTGCTTGCCCGTACCACTGTTCTCGTTCCACATCCTAAGGTGACTCATCGGGCAGATCTAACGGAAGGAATAGAGATGCTACAAGAATTAATAGTGGCAATTGATTCATACACTATTAATAAATTGTTAAGACATCATTACGTAATAGAGTTACCTAGTTAGCAACGGTAATTTATTAAGAGAGATAAGAACGATAAAAGCCTCCATTATTATTAATTAGTGCTTAATTATCAAATAATAGTTAGTAATAACTAATTACACAACTTGTGTTTCATTTAAATGAGATTAGTTTACAAGGAAAATTTAGTGATCATTTCTTAAAGTTTAATTTTTTAAATTCTTATGTTATTTAATAATAACTTTTCTTGCGATTTCTTCCCTTTAAATTATAGCCTATGTTATCCACTTATGATGTATTGGACTAGTTTTTTTTTTCAAAGATTACCTCCTACAAATAGACGAAGCTAGAAACTTTTCCTTTTTATAATACAAATACTTGTGGTATTTTTGCACTAAAGTACTATGTATTATTATTTTAAAATAAAACTTTGCCTCTCTATTTGCTTGTATTCTTCCACTCTGTTGACCTAAGCCGAGACGATGTCTTCAAACATTTTTTTATCTATTTGACGCCGAAAATATTTAGCTTCTAAACGATTCAAATTATAATTAGGACCCTTTGAATCGAGAACATTGACCAAGTTTAATGTGTAACCAATAACCGTAAATATAATCTTAATACATTAGAGATAAGACGTATAATATTTTTCATGAGTGTAATATAATATGGGCCCTAGAATTGCTCCTTGGTTGACCCAACAACGTTAATACGATCCAAATGACCAATATTAATCTTAAAATGTCTCCTATTGTAACTAGATGATTGCCATGTGAAGTAAAGTTTTTCATGAATGTCTATTAACTATTTCTATTGAAAGAGGTTAAAGAGTCTTGAGATGACTTTCGAAAAGCATTTGACAATGATGTATTAAGTTTAATTATCATTTTTATTAGTTCTCCCGAGTCTGATACTGACCTTGTTTATTTGTATGCAGTAGGTCAATGGAGTAAGTCCATCATTAACTACTCTAAATGTATTCTAAATAAAAGTCAAGCGCAGTAACTAGCGCGCTCTGTCTGCGAAACGATTGGTAAGCAATTTTCGCAATGGCTGATCATGGTATGTGTGACCAAAAATTTGCCATCCAGTACTTTTCCATACTTTGGACGGAAGACACGCTGGTCCTGGCTGGATCTGCAGTCATTAATACCCCTCTCTCCCCGCATGGTCCATTCTCCCTATTCGATTCTTTGATTCCTTCTATGGGAAAGCCTGAGCGCCGGCAGTGCGGTCATAAATAGGCTGATGATGATTAATTGAGCTACCAAAGACCATACCAAACTGGCAAAAACTTTTGCTAATTTCATCGTCATCAGTTTGTTAATGACACTTCCCCAAGGATGGAAGGGCCGTAAGCCACCATGCGGGCCTATTGCGGGATGGTGGGTGCTAACAACTGCAAATGTAGCCGGGGCCAACGGCTTAATGTGTCTTCGAAAGCACGAAGGTGTTTAAAATATATTTTTATGGTCACCTGTTCTTATTTCTTTTATCGTAGACCTAACACGCTAAACTCTGCATCATCTAATTAGCGTATTTTTACCAATAAAATATCTATATGACATTGCAAATGCAAATACGTATCAAATATAGTTTTACAACCATACGCATTTCATATTCATAGAGTTGAAATGGCAATTGGTGTTATTGGAATTTCTACTTTAGCATCAATTGTGTCCCGAATTGCATTGTCAGTGTCACCCAAACTTTAACATGCAGCCCCTCTAATTGCTCGGAAACTTCACCGTGCGGTCACTGCGCTAACGTAACGATACGGAACCATATCCTAGTCCGGTTTCATTAGTTCTACTACGGAATTCTAAATTAGATCAGCCAGTGGAACTTCTGAACTGTATCGCTGATTAGTTGTGGCAACTTCAACTATTATTGCTTTTGCATGTATTGGGAAACATTTAGTTCATTGTGCTGAGACTTAATTAGGCTAATTAAGTGAATCTGTAAGTGGGTCTTACGATAAGTTTTGTTTTATCTGCTAACTTTCAATTTGAAGCCAGTTGATTAAAAAAATAAGTTCATTCAAAAATACTTTTTGTATAATCTGCTAATTTGGCTATAACAAAATATATATAATTAATATCATTCTATTCTAATCTGCAGCAGCGAAAATGTTTATATTTTTTTAATAAAAATGCAGAAATACTTGTCGAATAAATTGCTGAAACAGTTTTGTTTTTTATGAAGGAAAGTAAAAGTATCAAGATTCAAAAACCTTTATGGACCATATTCAAAAGAAAGAGGAACTCATTATTACGAATATTTTAGAAAAGGTGAAGTGAGGTAGACATTGTAATTTGTTTTAGTATTGATCTCAAAACCTTTGTTTTTGAAAGGGTTCTTTTCATCTATCCATTTAATTATAATAATGAAATATTTCCAACAATGAGTTCAATATGAAGCCTTAGCCAAAACATATTATGAACTTTGTCAACCATAACGGTGCGGTCGTTCGGCTTTTCAAAGAGGAATAATTAATTTTATTATTACGACAAAAATATTTAATAAATTTGGTTAGCCTTTGTGTTCTTGATAATTTTAATTAAAGTTTCGTTATTATTACACATGAATTACATAAAATAAAATGCTTTATGTTTAGGCATTCCTTGTTAATACTCTTTTTGGAATAAAAAGTAGATCTATAGTTATTTATATTTTAAAGAAGATTTTTTTTTGTTTTTCCATTAATTAGGCTTCGAAACTAATGTATGATGTAATAATTTTAAAATCGATTTCGAAAATCCTTTCACCTACCGGAAGTTACATCATACAAAGGTATATATATTTGTGCGAGCGAAGTCGCGAGAAAACGGCTAGTGGTATATAAAATAATAAAAATAATAAAATAAAAAACATAATCGTCAATGTGATAAAAGTAATATAAAAAAAATAATCCAACTTTAATATCTGTTATAAAACTATTACGCCGAAATGAATAAATTTGTCTGCCTCACTATCACATTTAATGAAATAGATGAAATATCTTATATTGTACAGACATAAATAAACTATACACAAATAATAAAATAAAACAGATATGGAGACCGCTAAAAAGTGATTCTTATACTTTCAGGAAAACTAAGTGCAAACTAATGAAATGAAATTAAGATCTAAATTGTTGCTGCTAGGACAATGAGTAGTACTAGTCCGCTTAACGGCGGATCTATTAGTATTGTATTACTTTGATTGAGAAACACTACATTTTCCAAAATAATATTTATAGTGAAATCATCTTAGTGATTTCTTTATCGACCCGATTATTGTATTCATGTTTCTGTTTTCACAAACTGCTTGATCATGTGTTCAAACTTTTTATTTCCTTACGAATACATGATTTTTTTTACATATCGATTTCAAAACATTTGTATAAAGTATCATGTTCGTTTCAAATATATCATGGTGGTTAAACACATCAAGTGATCGGTCCATATAATGTATCATAAAAGCTTTACAAACATAGTTATTGGACATGTGTCCAGGAGAGTTTGTTTGTCTACTTTCTAATGACAAGTTATTTCCTTTATTAATTGAGAGAGTTTATTTTCATTTGGATCTGTGTTCTTAACATCGGTATTTGACATTGTAAACTATTTCATCTTCTCTTTTATACTAATTTACTATGTTTAGTGGATAGTTTTGGACAGAGCGGATTATGAAATTGGTTGTATAACAAAACGTACGTAAAGTCATGATCGCCTACCGAAAATACTTATCAATTTGATATATTACATTTATACGTGTTTCTTTTAATTTTATTTATAATGATTATTAAATAAAAACGGCTTTTAAATGGTTACAATGCGTATTTAATTGGATCCGAAACGTCTAAAAAAATTAACAGTTTTACTAAAGTACCTACACTCGATAAAACGGTTAAAAAATAGTTTGATTTGTTAATAATTTTTAACCAGACATTACTGAAGCAAAGAGGGTGAATATTTTTTATAAAAAAGTTTTGTTTATTTTATTTCAAAACATTATTTTAAATAATTCCAACAATACATTATCGAAATAAATAATTTACTAAATCTAACACTTGGGAACAACTTTAGTAACAAAAATAGTTCGAAATCACATTTACTCATAATTTATATCAAACCTTACAAATACTAATTTAGTAAAACCAAATTAACTATCAAGAACCATGTTTATAAACATGTAACTTATATAGCGCTATTGGCTATTCAGTAGTTCTATGAACAATTAATTTAGCATTATCTTATTTAACTATACAGACGTGATTCGCAGAAGTAAACTAAACTTAAGCATTAATTGTAAGTGACCAAGATCTAAGTACTTAGTTAGAGTTAAGTGTGTGTCGACTTATAAAGGATTAATAAAGATTTGAGTTTTACTATTCATCTTTTATAATAATAATAATATTATACTTTATTGCACACACAAGAGGAGTAACAAATTACACAGCTTAAGAAAATAAAAGTATACAAAAAGCGGCCTTATTGCTACATAGCAATATCTTCCAGGCAACATACGGAGGAAAAAAGATAAATAATATCATCTTTTAATTAATTTTTAATTAGATTAGTTAGTGTGGGTCAAATCCTGCAAGGTAAATTTGACGCTCATCTCGTTTTTCTCGCATGAAGTAATATTTTGATTGAAGTAATATTATGCATAGCTTAGATGACAATGCAATATGCAATGGAATTGATCTAATAATGGGAGCTATCTAATTAAATGAAGCAAATTCTTCGAGTTTGTGCACGTTTAGTATATTTTCAAGATGCATAAAGCTGATCTGATGATGGAGACCAAAGGTAGCCATGGGACTTTTGAAATTATAGGAAATAAACCCATTGAATCAAGCCTCGTTTGATTTGACTAAACGAGGACTTTAGTTCAAGGTAATATATAATACATGACCTACCTTTGGTCCAAGATTATTACAACTTGAAATAGAAAGAGATTGATTATAAAAAAGCTTTTAGTACCTACCCATTTTGATTTCTTTCGTTTTTCTTTTTTCGACCTATACCAACCACTTGCATATTGCGAAAATTTAAGCAGCATAGTAATATACGAAAAATCAGCCATCGCGGAACAGTTGATTAATTCGAAACCTAACCACAGGATCGAGCTCCATAAGCCATAGATTATCTCGACATAACAAAATTGAAATAAGAAATAACAACAATTTCAACTATCGACAATAATTTAGAAGTCATTTTTTGTCTAGTGTAATAATTGTAGATTGTAATGTTTTTTGGTAGATTTGTCAGTACAATGAGTAAAACATAATTCATCAAATTATTTAGTATTCACTAGTAAATTAATTAAGTAAAACATAAATTATGCCTTACAGCACACCTAAAGTTGGCTGCGGAACCCAAAACAGCAGGTATTCCTAGAAGGATGTTACAATGATGATCTGATGTTTACAATGGTGCCTCATATCTATTACTCAGTACGATAGTTTAATATTGCATTTCTTATTAATTTAATAGTTTAAGATTAATAAAGAAATAGATTACTATACGCTTAATCACACAATTTTAATAGGATTTAAAAGTGTAATATTGTATTGTTGATCAAATGTGAAATGTCAACAAAAATTCTTATATTCTAATAAAAAATATGACTTAATTTTCAGTCCTTTGCCTATCTCCTATTTTTATTAATCTAATGCGAGTTTCCTGCTCATAAAGTAGAACCTATTTTTTGTCTGAAATAGATTTTGATTGACATATAAACTCTGGCTAGTTGTATGTTACGGTTAATTACAAAACATACATCAAAAGTAACCTAAGTTCAAATCAAAGACATTATGCGTTGGATTTGTCTATTGCGTAAATACACTTACATCGACTCCTTGTCATCAGATGCAATCAAAATGCACTCAAATACTTTATTGAATATAAACAACTAATTTAATGTACAGATATTATTCTAATTCAAAATTATGAGTTGAGTGCGATTTGATTCAATCCGATGTAAACAAAATCAAATTCAATGAAGTTACGTGATACCCCCAGGACAGCTTCACCTACTTATGATTGGACTATATGTAATTACCATTAGTGAGCTATTTGAAACCGATTAGTTACAGTGAATCACCATTTTCACTAAGTATTGATCCATATCGAGTGGCAAATCATTTAATATGTCAATGAGTCAGCATTGACCGGTCAAACTTGCTATTTGAAACGCTGATCACGTTTTGCTATATTAGTAAGTAAATATTACTTAATAACTTTAAAAAAGATTAATTGAAAACTAGATATTATTTTTAATATGCACGGGGAACTTGAAATTTTTTATAGTTTATTTTAAAGTTATTGATGAAATGTAAAGAACACCCTGTAAAGTAAAAAAAGAAAGTATACATATATTATTCATTATAGTATTATAGTACGTTTTATTTAAATACGAAATAGAACATTATTAGTTTAAAACTTATCTTTATTCAAGGGTAAATCAGTGTGAAGTAGATACTTAGCCAAAGTTAATATATGTGTTTGTTTTAGTGTAATGATTCATTAATGGCAGGTACAAAAAGTATATCATAACAAATTGTCCTATTTTAAAAAGTCTACTGCTGTTTCCTTTTTATCAACACAATAAACTCAAAAAAAGCAACGGAAAATGTATTATTACTATTATTTTCGAAGATGTAGGAAAAAGAACATACAAACTAACTGTAGCTTTGTCTCAGCCATGGGTGGCAGCTAGTTCAGAATAATAAATAAGTACCTAATTACGAGTACAAGAGTCCATTTTAGTAGATTCGTAAAAAAATAGTAAGTAAACAAAATGACCATGGCATAACTTCAAAGTTCATATAAGTGTAATCGCCTTAGAAAGCTCGTAATAATATTTCGTTTTACTTACAAACAACTTATAAGCTGCACTTTATTGCTGTTTCATGTCTATAGGCGCTTGAAACTTTGTAACTTAAACATGACAAAGCAAATCTTTGTCGCCCTAATAATTCAGTTCTGATAACAACTTGAATGGTGAGCAATTCATCGAGAGTAGGGATACTGCTCTATAATATTTTTTAATAATTTATTCAGTTAGTTACTGCTTGAAGGTAAGATTGTTATCGAATAATAGGTGTAACGTATACTCTATTATATATTTAAAAAACTTATAATAATATCTATTAGAATAAGATTTTTTTTTTAATATACGAGTCATTATAGTTTATTTTTTCGCGCGTTAATAGCGAGAACGACCCGGTTACTCTGAAACATTTCTCATTGACCATGGTGAACTTGTAGTGAAGTCGTAGATAACACCCGAGTACTTTGTTCTATTATACAGAACTGTACAAATGGCAGACTTAATGCCTTTAGGCATTCTATATCCAATAATAATTTTATCGAAATGCTGTTCAACAGTAAGTGTCTTATTATGTTTATAAAGATCGAGTCTTGTAAATAGCTTTTGAGATTTAGGGAATCCGGAAAATGCATAATGCTTTTTTATTTATTGGAAAATACATACTTTGATCAATATTCTGGTTTTACAATTATTATGTAACACTTAACGTCAATAAATATCATCCTAATAATTCTGAAAACTTACACCAAAGGAGAGGTAGAATTTATGTTCTGAGAAATCTATGGTTGTATAAATACGAGGGTCAAACTGAAAGTTCTTAGAACTGGCCACTTATAAACAATATAATAAAAAAATAATTCTAAAATTTGAAAATATAACTCTTTGCCAATATTACTGAGTATATATTTCATTCATTTGTCATTTGTTTTACGATTTGGCGGCAAATTGAAAATTGTCTGTGTCACGTCATCATGAATTTAACACGAGAAAATTTTCGTGCAATGATTTTTTATGACTTTCGATGTCATTTAAGTCAACAAGAAAGTTATGATAGACTACGATTGGCCTTTCACGATGAAGCCCCATCTCGTGCGACTGTTTACAACTGGTTTAATGAGTTTAAACGTGGTCGCACTAATCTCACTGATGATTTACGTGAGGGACGGCCTTCTACGGCGACGACTGAAGATAACATCTGTGTTGTGCGGCGTATGATAGAGACTGACAAAAGAGTGACCTATCAACAGATTCGGACAAGCTTAGGCATCGGTATGAGTCAAGTGCACAAAATCCTCCACGAACATTTAGCGGTCAGGAAGCTTTGCGCCCGGTGGATACCTCATACTTTGACTGAGGCTCAAAAACTCCATCGTGTGGATTGGTGTCGTAAAATGATTGAAAGATTTAACGGAGGTGACTCAAATGCTGTGTTCGACATACTAACAGGTGACGAAAGCTGGATTTACTGTTATGATCCTAAAACCAAAAGACAATCTGCTCAGTGGGTGTTTCCTTTCGAGGAGTTGCCAACTAAAGTGAAGAGAGATCGAAGTGCGGGAAAAAAAATGGTGGCCTCGTTCTTTGGAAGGATAGGTCATTTTGCAACAATTGTGTTAGAGGATCAAAAAACAGTTTCTGCAGAATGGTACACTACCAATTGTTTGCCACTTGTCTTGGAAAAAGTTCGAGAGAAACGACCTCGCAGTAGGATCCTCCTTCACCACGACAACGCCTCGTCGCACACCGCCAAGCGAACGATCGACTATTTGGCGACATCAAACGTTGAATTACTGGGTCACCCGCCGTATAGCCCCGACCTCGCGCCTTGTGATTTTTATTTATTTCCAAAAATTAAAGAAAAACTTAAAGGAAAGCGGTTTATGAATGCTGAAGAAGCGGTGGCTGCGTATCGCGATGCCATTGAAGAGACCCCTAAGGACGAGTGGGCAAAGTGCTTTTCCCAGTGGTTCCATCGCATGCAGCGGTGTATTGACGTGAATGGACAATATTTTGAAAAGATATAATAAAACTAATAACTGGCTAATGTAATCAGTTTTTGATTTTCTAAGAACTTTCAGTTTGACCCTCGTATAAACATTGGTAACTAAAATATTATTTATTTCATTCTTTTATGATACTCTAAGTCTAATTGATTTGAAAAACCCGTTACCTTAACAAATATACTACTTGATCTGTTTCCATTGTAAATCGTAACCAATATTGATATTAGCAAGCTCGTAACAACTAAACAATCTCTTTAGGTACCTTCTCCTAAGTTAATTCGTGTACTTACATTTCAAAACTTACTAGACGATCCTTTATCTGACAGATAGCATCGCATAATGGCACATTGTTTGCACCAATTTGAATACATTGCGTTAATCGACGAGAATTAGCAGTGTGAGTTGTTAGACGGTGCATTGTTAATATGAATGATAAAAGGTATTTAAAGTGCCCTTTCGCAAGCGACATTATCCCTAAATAATTAGTCTATAATGTGCAGGTATACATAGCTTTTAGTGGCAACTATTACGTTTCTATTAAAATACAATAAGTCTAAGCAATCAGACTTGGGTTTCAGAAATATTAATACAAAATTCGATGAGCTCTTTCAGCCAGTAAATACAATGATATAAGGTAAATATGATTAGGCATAAAACCAAGAACTATTGAATCATTTTTTTTTTTTGAAAACTATAAGTTTAATCGATTGAAAGACTATAAGAAATTTGCAATAAAAATAATTTACCATTTAACACAGAAATATCATTATTACATATAATATCTTCATTAGTTCTTACAATTGTACACGACGGTACGCTTTGATATTCAATCAGAATTTTAAACTATTTATTAAGACAAATCAAATGTTATTTCGCAAAAACTCATTTCCCAGAATACACACGTATAATAAAAACTTGATACCGGCTTTAAAACTAATAAACATTTCTTATTAAAAACCGTCATAACGGTGTATATTCTTAGAATAATTGTGACTTATAATGTTTACAAGTCTAAATCGATTAATGATAAATTAATAAAAAAGTTATTAAACTGTCAGGTTTTCTGCTGTAAGACAACAATGACCATTTGAAATCTGCAATAAAATTTTCTTTACATTTATCTGCAGCCGCGGACCGTAACGAAAATACTGGGTGGTGTCAAAATCTCACTAATGATTACAATTATTTTTCCTGTAGCAAAAATAAATCCTTTTCTCGATAATATCATTATAAACCTTATTATCAAAAACGTAAAGTGCTTTTCAGTTTTGATGATGTAGAATAAACGGAAGATGATTTTGTAAAAAGTTGGAAGTATATGGGCCAAGGGAGCGAATTGTTAATTGCGTATCAAATACGCTGATCTTTTCTCAGAAGTGTCTTTATTGTTTGTAACACGAGTGGTAGGGATGCTTTTACTTTGTCTCCTGGTAGTTGTGCAATATGCATCCTGTATTTATTTGTAGTTTGGCAATCTTACTTTGAATTTCTACAATACATGTACGTGTTTGGAAAAAAAATTATCTTATTGAGTTTTATTGTCACTGACGTATTCTATGAGCTATCTATGGAGAATATATTAACTTTTAGAGCTTTCTTCTTAAAATTTTGTTTCTTTAAAATTAAGATTAAAATATTTGGCTAGTCGATTTGATCATTATCGTGCGCATCACACGGTATATAGCAATTATCATCATTTGAAAAAATGAATGAATATAGAGTTTTATTTAATATTCTTATTTCAGTTATTGCTAAACATGTATAGCTTAACCTTGTAAAGTAAATATAAATGAAATCGAACAGTTTTAGTTCATGTTTTGTTGTGATGTTTTAAATTAATTTTATTGGACATAGTACGATTGTTTTGATAAAAAAACGCGTGGGTGTGTCTTTGAAAAGAGAAAGCTACAAATTATGATTCATATCATCGTGCGTCAACAATAACATATTTTGTTACCTTATGAGCGAATCAAAAAAGTACAAAAATATATTGATGAAATTGTTTATTGACCAAACTTGTGCAAAATTAAAAGTTAATACTTTGTCATATTAAAATATTATAAACTATTGTTACGACAAGTAGTTATTTCGAACCAAACACTCAATAATAATCCTTTGTACAAGGTTTACGGCATGTTTTATACATGCCCTCGTTACACAGAAAAGTTCTTACTTTCTTAGCTAATGGACAATCTAGTCTACCACATGGTCCATGAACATCTCTTTTATTAACAAATTGACCGTGTTGGTATTTCCCTTTGACAGTTTCACCATGAATAAATTGATGTTGACTGCCCCTGAAATCCATTCTCTTCGGACAATTAGTACCACCACAAGGTCCTTTAGGGAAACCCATGGCAAGTATTGCAAGCTCACTCTGTGTAAACGGAGCAACGAATTCTTCAAAAACTACTGGCTCTTCGACTGGTTTGACAGGTTCTCTCATTATATCCGGCGCACCAAATATATAAGCAACAGGTGGTACAGCATCGATTGTAGTACCTTCCCAATGCCGCACTACTTCTAAATCTTTTAGTTTTAAATCGTCAGTTAAATATTTTCGTCCTGGTAACCTTTCCATTTCAGGCAATGCTACAAAGTAACTTAGAATTCTGTTACCTAAACAAGATAACCTAATAAAGAATTCAATTTCACCAGATGTTTTCAAATCTTCCTCACACTGCAGTGGACGTGTCATTTCAACTGTATTGGTTACCATTTCTGGTCTACTAGTAGTTCTGTATTCGGCTTGATCCATATTGACTGGATTCAATTCTCCAGCTCTTTGTAGACATTCGAAGAACGTCTCATGCCACTCCACAATACAGAAACCTATACAATTCATCTCTTGGTCTCTGTTCCAAACGGTTATATAAATAGGAGTCTTCCTCAATACCTCTTCAAGTTTCGATGGTCTTGAAAGAAACATTATCGAGTTTCCAACCCCAAAGTAAGGTGGTTGAGGTAAAGGTTCTGAAGGTAGAACAATTTTTTTAGGAGCTTGCTTCCCTTTCTTCCCTTTTGGCTTTGGCGGCTTACCTTTTTTTCCTTTTGCTGGTGGAGCTGGCGGGGGAGGAGCAATAAAGTTGTCATGAGCTACATAGAAGTCAAAAAGTGGTAGACAGTTCATTTGTAACGTGCAAGTTTGCATAAATTTCATCTCTTCTTCAGAAGGTAGCGGTGGTTCTTTACCCTTTTTGCCTTTCTTCGGTTTATTCGCTTTCTCTTTCTTGCCTTTCTTTCCCTTTTGGGCGGCTAATGCAGCTGCCAACGCCTCAGCCTCTCTTTTTCTCTGTTCTTCTTCCATTCTAAGTTCGTACTCATCTTTCTGTGGTGGTTCGATCTTGAGAATTATTTTCTTAACGAATACTTCTATCATAAATATCTGCTCCATTTTTGCACCTGAAATAAAGGACTATCCTACAAAAACAAATATTTTGCAAATTTTTGCAATTTAATTCAATGAAAACTCTACTACTGGTAAAGTAATTTATAAATATTATTATCCTTTATTTAAATTATTCTTTGAAGATACTTAATTTATGTTGTAAGATTTATTAAAAACTCAAAAAGAAAATTCGAACATGGGAGAAAATTAAATTGATCAGACATATTAATAAATGCCAGCCCAAGTAAGAAACGAACATCGAAAAACTATTTAAACTATAAAAATTTCATTATGAGTATACCTTTATCTTGCCCTTGAGAATATATTCTTCTTTATTGCAATAAATCAAGTAAATAGTATGTGCATTATATTAGTAAATATCGGATTACGGGAAATTTCTCCACATTGTGATATTGTTGTTTAGTTACTCTTAAATTTTGAATGAATTTCAAGGCAAATTTATTGTTTTAAACCATACTGAATTTTGTAATGTCAAAACTTAGTATCAAAATGTGTCAAAAACCAAAGTGAATGATTATGCACTATGGTAGCTCTAAATAGATCTAAGGATATTCATTGTCGATTCTAAAATAATATAATATTTAAACCTAGGCTATAGACAAGTTTTTTGATTTCGTTCTTTAAATATATCATTATTATTATTGAAGCTTGTAAAAAAATTAAATGTTAATAAATAAAACCAACATCTCATAGGTGCACGGAATTTGAAATAAGTAAGTATAAAGTATTTCACGTGCTACCTTCGTTGTTTCAAATACTGCGTACAATGCAACAATAACGCCCAGACACGAAACAATATAGAAAGGTTCTTTTCCTGCATGGACACGGGAACTCAAAGATGACAACACTTTAAACAGGCGTGCGTGCTACTTTAATCCAGATATAAAAAAAGTCACTTAAGCTAAATATACATTAAATAAATTATTTTTATGTGCTTCATAAAATTTATATGAAATATCCTAAAACACAAGAAATCAGTAGATAAATTTTACATTACAGATTTTGCACGCATAATTTTGGACTTAATTTACGATATAACGCAAAAACTTAAAATAAACAAAATCGATCTCAAGGTAAATCGATCGTTGACCTCTTTTGCACTTTGACTATTATTATTTATAGAAAACAGGTTCTAAAATAAAGAAACTTCTGTAAACAAAACATCATTATCATCATTTAATCACTAATATTAAAAAGAAGCAAGATTTGATAGTTGGCATCGAATAGATTCTGAAATAACTGAACCGATTTTAATAACTTCTTTCACCTACGGGAAGCGACACCATACGCGGGTTCCATAGGCAATAAATTACGCGTGGTAAGTCACGGGAAATACCTAATATTTTATATACTAAGAAACTTTCCATTATTCAACAAAGCTCAGTTATAAAAATGAAGCAAATTATTATCGTTAAGAAAATACATTTTTTTTATTTTTTATAAGGCAGTCTTTCAACATACAAATCCACTTTAATACCGTTTCACAATAACAGAATCACCTACTCGATGTATATTAAAAAAAAACTAATACGACGTAGTCAAGAGTTCATTGCTGGGGTCAGGTTTACGCACGCAGCGTAGCAGGGGAGGGTGGGCGGGGGGACGCGCGAGACAAGCCTGTTTCGTACCAGCACAGAGAACCTGTGGATGAGGTTTTAGTAGTAAATGAATTTAATATTATTTTACAATCCTAAGAAACCCTATGACGGAATCTTTCCAACAGAAGGCCTACCGCGTAACCACGTAAGCTTTCAATTGAGCTAACAATACAGCATTGACTGTTGAGTGCATTTTGATCGAAATTAATGTCAAGAAAACCGAAAACAATGTAGTTTCATGGTAGTGCCCCGAATTAAGTCAACATAGAAAATTATCTTCTCTATAGTGTCTCGGGTTCGGGTGGTTGTGGTTTTGTGGAACTTGAGCTTGCTAGACCAATCGGCTCGGCTTTTTACCCGACTGTGCGACGCAAAGGAGGGTAATGTGTTTATCTGTCTATGTATATATGTATGTTTATTTCTAGAGACCAAATGCGTAGGCCGATTTTGATGATTCTTACGTCAATCGATTCATCTTAACCTTGCGAGTGACACTAAAGACATGACAGTAATCAAAATTTACCACAGCGACATCCAGATGCCATATCGTAAAAATGAAAAAAAAAAATCGATGAACTATGTCAAGTGGGGTGTCGTTGAATAGGTATTTCAAAATCATCTTTAGGTTTCTTTTATCATTTTTCATTTTAAATAATACTTTAGGATATATAACGATTTAATGTTGTTAAACAATCGATATTAACTCCCTCAATGAAATGACTAGATTGCAAAATTTACCATCTTATAACGAAGTCAACGAATCGTAGTGGGCTTGTTTCTTTCTTTTTAGTTTTTATTTAAGTAAATTTTTTCATGTACTTTTTAATATTTATTTCTACGCAGTCGGGTTTTTTGGTTTTCTTTAATTGATATTAATGTTGTACAATTTGCTGGGACCTAGGTTGGAGTCGTGCTATGTAAATGTGTAAGTGTGTGTATGATCTTACTCTCACATATTTATAAGATAAAGTTCCACTATTCAAAACAAAAAAGTTATAAATGAAATGAAAAATGCACAATTTTTAAATATGATGTGAAAATATCCTCGGTCGACTATGAACTTTAAAGTTTTTAATGATGTGATGTTGATAGTATGATATGTGTAAATTAATTTTATTAACAAATTAAACGTTGAGTCCATTAATTTCGCTGTCCGATGCAGCGCGCGCGCACTATTTCCATCTCGCTCGCACGTTGATATTTAAATTTAGCTTTGCGACTATACATATTATATTTCGCACTGTTCACCGATCGTACGATTCTGATGCAATATTTACTATCATATTGTAAGCTATCGCATAGATATTTATAATAGATTTTAGAGTACATGATTGTGTTTAAACAAAACTAACTGGTCGTTTTCGACATAATTATATCGAACGAAGAACATAAAAAACATAACCATGCTTTATTTTTGAGAAATTTTACATTCAAAATTAACGATTCACCTTAAAATCTTAACCTTTCGAAAACTTGTCCTAGGTGTTTTCCCAATCAAATTATTTTATCTAAAAAACAAACTGATTCTCTTTTAAAATTCATTACTATGGTATTTTTTCCTATAACTCAAAATCAAAGCAGTTGAAATCCATCCCATACTATTCACTATCGACTAATTATTATAGAAAAAAGTTCTATATCTATTAAAGAGGTTATAAAACGTTTCAGGGGAGCGCGGGGTGTGGGGAGGGGTCGTTAGCCATAAAACCGGTAGCGAGTGCGCATCGCGCAGCTGCGCTTGCGTTGGCTAAGGCAGCGTTTATATAGAACCTTTTAAAAATATGACCTTTTATCTATATACTATTTAAGAAAAAATTATACGGAATAGGCTCCTTGACCGATTTTCAAAAATCTTTCACCCGCGTGATGTTATATCGTACGCGGATGAAATAGGCTGGAATATACGAAGTTACCTATAAGTAAACTGTAAAATATCAAACTTAATGTTTTTGTCTCAATATAATATTGTAATGATTCATTACCTATATTGTTTGTTGTAAGGCATATGACGCAATAATTTGTGCATTCGGTCTGTGATTACGGATGTTAAGCAGTTTTCTGAAAGCCAAACATGCCTTCCAAAGCTTATAAAGCATGATTGAGCTTGGTGAACTTTATTTGGAATTGAATCTTACTGGCTCCAGTTATGCAGTCTGGAATAGTTACAAATTGTAACCTACCAACGATGAAATTGAAGAGCAATTCCGAGCTGATTATAATTGCTATAGTTAGTATTAAAGAAGTAAGTTAATATTGAAAAATTCTGCTAAGGAAATTGGGAGTGGTTGACAACGACAACGATTTTCATTTGCTCAAGGAGACATCCCATTGTCTCAATTAACTAAAAAAGGTTTCTTATGCCTGAGACTCTCCTATCTTCGGTGGATAAGGAAGGGTCTCTATCCCGAGGCTGCCTGATCTGGTGACTGCTTTGGTTCCTAAATGCAAAGACAGTCACTTTCCCTCGGCCAAAAATATCAGGAATGATAAATTACATTAACTTTTAAGTATCGTAGTGAAAGTTTCAAAGAACTGAATTATGTATGGCTATGAATTTTTACTCTTTGAGTTCACTGCAGACTTCTTATCTAACATCTAAGTCATAATAAAAAGAAATCCAAAAAATTACATTTCAAAGTTACACATGATTCACTATTCATTTCCATATTTCAACCTTATGTGTCATACTTCATAGCGTCAATTATGAATATTTTAAATGTCTAGGAAGCTTTTGCGTTCAACGAGTAATAACTTCGAAGAAATAGAAAGGTGAACGTTAGTAATATTGATGAAATGTTTGAATTCAAATTTATCTACATATAGAAAAGTGTTTTTATTATATTTCCTGTTGCAAGGATTCAAAGTTTCATATCGAAGAACATCCATGTTTTATTTTTTTCTGGCATTATATTTCTATATCTATCTATGTTTTTGATTATTTCGAAATGAAAAATCTAAGGAAGATTTACAAAAATAAATAATTCACGACTGCCAAAATCGAACTATAAATTAAAGAAACAAGTTGTAATATGGCTTGGCTAACTAAATTTCCATTGCAGTCGGGGAAACTCTTAGATTACAAATGTTCCATATTCCACAATGAAAATTTTGTTTAGCCAAGCCATAATACAACTGTTTTCCTTTCTGTTTCATTTCGATTTCGGCAGGCGTGTTTTTTAATTTTTTAATAATTTTTTTTTTGGGTGCCCGTAAATTGAGTATACGAGCTATATACTTTTGAAATGTAATCATTGCGTATTAAAACAGCGTAAATTTTATTGTGGTAGCGTAACATTATAACATAACCACAAAAGGTGCGAAGAAATCGAACATATGTAGTAATCTCCTTATCAGAATCTTCAGCATACCTCATGTTAGAACGAGATAAACATACTTACATTGACTTGCATATCTTTGCGTGTCAACTGCTGTATCCTCATAGAGCACGATGCACGAAAAACTGGCCGCGTTCAATGACGTTTTGTTATTTTTATTAAAATAAAAAAAAAGTAAGTAAAGTTACACATGAAATTATTTCTTTTTTCATTTCTCATTGTCAGTGTGTTCTTGGTGCATCGTTTAAACACTCAGGGAGGCATTTTTTTTTCAACTTTTCACGGTTAATAACGAGTGAAAATGGTATTAGCCACAACGCTTGCTGAAACATGGCTAAAGTAAAACTCAGGCAATTGCCTTACTTTATTGTTGTCGATGATATGCGCAGATAATAATACATCTTAACTTATTAATACATCATTGTTAAGACCTATCATTTGATACCCATGTTGCTATAATTGAAGATTTTTTTAATTCATCAATCCTAAACACATTGCACTGCTTACTCGATACTTTGGACGGTCGTGTAAAATTCATTCTATTAGTAGAATTTTACGAAATTCTGTTGTATTTCTATTCATAAACATATCCAAATCACGATGAACGCTACCTAACAAATCATCTAATACACATTGTATAGAGCTCTGTAAGTGTACTATTCGCTTTAATTATACTATGCATGTGTTAGTGTCAACTGTAGTTTATACTTTTTCTTGTATATGTGTCAGTGCATTGTGCTCGGAGTGTGCTAGTATGATGTCAAGTTATATATCTTACATAATATACAGACTGGAGTGAATTACTGTTACTCCAGCGTTTTAGAATATGGAACGCTCAGTCAGTTAAATAATCACTAGCCATGGTTTCGTTTTTTATGTTTTCTCGATAAAAGCCGAAGCTACTTTTCAGACTCATCAATATTCACACAAATCAAACCATAACGATTATCGATGTTCCCGTTATGACAAAAAAAAGACAAATACCTATGTAGAAAAGCAAGCAAATACTTTTCCTAATATAATATTAGCAAAGACATGGGTACTGTAAGAATTCACTCTGCATTTATTTTAAGAGACAACATCTCAAACACCACCGTTCAGATCCAAAATTGATTAGCTAAAGCACTTTCATGGAAACCTGAAACAACATAGGTAACATAACACCCAGACTAAAGATTATATTAAATACGCTATTTCCTATATAAATCTGATCGGAAATCATGGTCGGGATCTCAGAGATGGCGTCAAATTTAAACTGGCGTGCGAGTCACTCGGTCACGAAGGCCGTTTTATAATTTTACATTAAAACATATTACACAAAAAAGTTTGAATTAGCAAAAAGAAACACTAATAATGTATGTAATAAGCACTCCTTTCTTTCAAGTATGTGATCAAAGAAAAAAGTTATTTGTGTAATAAATAAAGTGACGTCTGTCCGTAAGTTAAAACCGTATAAGTAACAAAATGTTTACCTTCTAATTAAGCTTCTAAGTCTGATATTAAAATTGATGATCCCCGTACGTCTCGTGATGTAAAAACTTTTCTTTATAATGACCGATCGTTTATCAGAAGTTTTAAAAAGAAAATTGTTTTTAGAAAGTTTTTTCTTTGTTGGAAAAGAACCTACAAAATGTGAACAGCATTAATTACGTACACGGTCCATTAATATAATACGTTTATAATTTAGAAATTCTTCAAAGTCCCTATATCGGTCATCCGTATTAAATACAATTAAAGTTTACACATAATGAAAGTAGTTTGTCACTTTACGCATCTCAGAGATCCCCGATTCGACCCCCTGTGTTATTTTAGGCTCGAGTGATTGAATTGATACGTCAAGAAACCTTTTTTATTTGAGGTACCAAATATCATTATACTTTTAACTTAATCGTTTGTGGCTTTAATATAGACTTACAGCACTTTTTTTTCTTTTGTGTATATTAAAAATAAATTATCAAAATTTTGTACCTAACTTTTGAAGATTCATACCGTTAGCTGCACAAACGTTCATTAAGGTTTAATGACGTCTTTAAGCTCTAATGAAAGTCGAATTAGTATGGGTAATGTTGCTTTAAACTAATGAAAATAGTAGTGGACGTTTGTGAAACTGGCTGATAGTATAACATCTAATAAAGAAATAGTCATGTTTTCTATTACAAAATAATTTAATGATATAAACCTTATCTGAATATTTGGTGAACTAATAATACTCAAATCAGTCATTTCATATTTATAAATTGAGTGGTCCCTGGAGTATGCTCAATACCAAGCTTGATCATTACGGGATTAACCATTAAACATTGCGACCGCGCGCCGACAGGTGGTGCTGTTTTCACAATTCGTCCATCAACCAGTGTTTGTGCTTCAATTAAAACTAGAAACAATAAACATTGTGCTCATTTACATGCGGCAGTTGGTTCAAAGTTAACTATAGCTCGGTGCACGGTATAAGAACGGAACGGATTTATATTATACTTTATTTTCAACTCTAATCAGTAACTATATAAATATAACATTTTCATTTAATAATTTTAACTTTATCGTATTAGGTTATCACTAGCCAATTTACGTCCCAATTACCAAGGTACAGTCCTTTCGTATGGATGTAATCGAATCGGACGGAATGAGGAATTCGATGGCGCAGTAGTACCGGTTATAAGATGGATGACCAAAAATTTACTATTTCGAGCTCCTCCACTATTGCATACCGGACCCGCGTGGTAGATTTAATTATGGTCCGTTGTCCCTGTTCGATTTGATTCCTTAGGGAAGACCTGTAACCCACCAGTGGAGAGATTAATAAGACGATGATGATGGTAATTTTAATCGCTATCCGCTTTTAAATTGAAGATCAACATAAAGGATTACGCACAAAATTTATTATGGCATGATTGAAAATGTTTTGATTGAGTCGCTGTTCATGTGATTTTTTTATGTTTGTACTTTCTTGTAGCAACCAGGCCTACCAACGTTGAAATAACCACAATGTTATACGAACGTTTTATTACGACTTTCACAACATAATATTGTTTTAGTCCTGCTTCTGGTAGCTGGTAATCTTAAAAGTGGAAGATTACCACGAGGGTACCTTCTGGGAACATAAAAATAATAGCGCTTAGTATTTCAAAACAGTCGATGATCCCATTGAGCACCTTATGGAGAAATTAAAGATTCAAAATCAGTCTTTTAGAGGTATTAAACAGAAATCGATCCATAATATGTAGGTATTGGCTGAAGTAATGATTCTACTTTGTACAGATATATAAATCGAGGAGAAATTTGATGTGAAAAGATCAGAGGATTCTTTACTGGTAATCAAAAATTTCACAGAGCTGTTAGTAAGTAACGCTTGGTTTTTGTTTTATAAATGACCAGAATTACTTAAGATTCTTTTTAATGCAGGATTCGATATTAAAAATAATATGTAGGTATTGGCTGAAGTAATGATTCTACTTTGTACAGATATATAAATCGAGGAGAAATGTGATGTGAAAAGATCAGAGGATTCTTTACTGGTAATCAAAAATTTCACAGAGCTGTTAGTAAGTAACGCTTGGTTTTTGTTTTATAAATGACCAGAATTACTTAAGATTCTTTTTAATGCAGGATTCGATATTAAAAATATAGTATATGTTTTGCATCTTTGTAATGACAAGTTAAAAGCAATTTTATCCAAAGTATTATTGTATAATTTAATTTTGATTCTGTTTGTTCTTTTTCTTTAAGGTTAAAAATCAAGTTTCGAGTAAACCATGTTGGGTAAGTTAAATTTTCATCAGTATTTCGAACCAGTTAATCTTCTTTAAAATCCGCTGTTATAAGCTCATAATTAACTTATGAAAATTTGGTCTTGAGTATAACTTAATCTAACCACAAGAAAAACCTAGCAAAACTAAAAACTCCACCGGTGAATGCAGCGGATCAATAGAGCTTATAATATTTATAATATAATATTATAGCTTTTAGCAATTTTACATGTCTAACATAACTAAGCATTAAATCTAGAACTTTTCCTTTGTTATTTTTTACATTATTATATTGAGACAAACTATTCGTTGATATTAAATCCAGTAATAAATTTGCCATAGGAGAGTTGTTGGGAACAGGGGACAGTGACCTAGAAGCAAAAGTTTCATTGCAAGAAATACAACTCATATTGAAGTCACCTGCCAAGAGGATATTATTCATAGACTCAAAGTTTTGGTGCACAGTTATCTATGAATTCTTTTAGAACGATAATTTTCACTGGTGGTGGCAAAAATACAGATCAAAAATATCAGACACTCTTTTTATTTATTTTGTCCTTACATTTGCACTCATACTGTATAACTCTGTATGACTCAAATCTCCTAGAAACAGCCAAAAATATTTTGTTAGAAGTGGGTAGATGTTCGACCACATAGATTGGTCTCTTAGCCCGTCCAAGCCAAGATGACTTAAATTCAGTTTTTCCTCCTGGTTAGTAACTGCTTTGTTAAACTTCACCGCTGAAGCCAAGAGCGTATTTCTCACACGTGGGCAGCTAAACTGAACTACAAAGGATCGCGGCCTTGGACAGTCAGTGTTTATTAGGTGTGCAATAATAATTACTGTTCTTGATTAGATTATATCCTAATACTTTATTCAGCTGCATAACTGTTGAAAACTGATTATCGTTTTTGTACTCCGGAAAGCACTGTATTCAAATTTTTTTGTGCTCGAACATGCTGTTTTATTTGTCTAAGTCGTCCATTAAGATCCTCTACCGTAGAACGAAGATTGTTCTTTTCATTCTGCAGTGAATTTTTGCGATGTATTCACAGTTTTGATACTGAACAATATTACAATAATCGCACTTTATGAAGGTCATACAAATTAGGAAAATAAGATTACAACAAATAAGGGACGGTAGGCAACCCTAAACTGTTATTCGATTTTTATTAAGAGCCATTCACATGACATAGTAGTGATTCAGATACCTCGACAATCAAATATTTCAAATGGTTTTGAAAGCGACGAAACCTTATCTCCCTTAGTGGCATTGCCACCAAAACGATCGTCTGTGACGCTTCCAAGAAGAGAAATGCATATAGTTATTATTGCCGAAAATCACCTGAAATAAAATTGCTATAAAAATACGTAGATATAAATAAAAAATCGAGCTTAGTGACTTTAGAATGACATATAATCATTTGTTTTATGAAAGAATACAATAAAAAGTAAAAAAAGGTATTTAACCTCCTTTGTCGGCAACAGTTATCCTAATTGGCAGTCAGCTACAGTACTAATTGTGATACCCCATTAGATAATATATATTTATTTATAATAGTCATACAAATCTCGTCCCACAACAGGCGCTGGTGTCTTATGGACGCCATTGATATAATAATGGTAATATTTCTATTCAAACCAAAAGAGATCATTTTTATACGTCAAATGATATACTGAAAATTTTAGTTACGGATTAGCATTGAAATTATTAAAAGTCCCTGACTTCCAAATTAGTATTAAATCTTTTTCGAGACAGTGATTTGCATAGCATCTTACTCAAAGCTTTATTCTTCTTTTCTTATATTATCTTCTCTTTCGTCCAATTACCTTCTTTTATCTTTGCAAACTTCTTTTGTAATTACATATCTATGTTTTACATGATAACGTAAAACAACAATTGATAAGGTTTGTGGCAAAATGCCATATGTGTGTGCATCATATTCCATTTTTGCTTTTATTTTGCATTTATCCATAATATTAGCCAAAATATTGAGAAATATATCAGAAATATAGTAAATGCAAAATTCATCCAATATAATGTTGTTTGTTATCATAGAAATGGGGTACCTACTTCAAACGTTAATAACATATTATCCTTAATAGATTAACTTGCCTTCGCTTATTTGGTCCGGTGTTTATTTTATAAACACCTTAGGGTAAACCCAAACTATCAGAATAAACAGCGCAGGACAAACACACGACCTCCGCAAACTTAATTAATTGACACTCCGACGTTATTGTCGGATAGTTTTGATACGATTAAATTACAATTGGAAAGTTATTTTAGATACGAAATTCACATATTGACGACGAAGAAATATTTATTTTATAGTTTCGTAGAAAGTCCAAACTCGTGTATCGAAGGAAATCTATATTTTTTATTTCATATGTTCTGTAGAAGTTGTTGGATTTTATTTATTTTTCGATAGAATAATATAGTTGCTAGAATTGAAATTTTGTACGCGTGATTTTTACTTAAACAAGAAGATCGAAATTCTCAAGTAGGTTGATACTTGTTAGTTTCACTTTAAAGTAAGTTTATTTCTGACAACCTAAGTTTACTTGATTAAAAGAAAAAAGTGGTTAGCCTTAAAACAAGGGCTTTATTTCACCCTATTTTTAATTAAACCAATTGAAATTGACTGGAACAGAATCCAAAGTCGTTTTCCGTTCATCATCACCTTATTAATGTTTTCATTGGTGGGGCGCAGGCCTTTAGATGGGACCATATAACAAGAACGGGCTACTATAACCCACAACAATTATGGGCCCTGTGGGTATTAATGACTGACCAATGGGTGTCTTCCGAAGAACGGATGATCTCGAGGTAACAAATTTTTGGTCACCCATCATATGACCGGGCCTTGCGAAAGTTGCTTAACCTCCGCATCGCAGATGAAATGACCTAACCACTACGCCATCGAGCTCTTCACTTTTTATTACTAAAACCAAAATTTTAATTTAAAAAATACATATCTATTCAATTTTAAGCTGCTCATAAATACATACAAACAAAATTAGCATGTCAAATTTGAACATGAATTCAGGGAAATTATAACATATTTTGCTACCGTCTGTATGTCTCACCACCACTTAATCACTAGCAAAAACACTCGAAGCACCCTTTTGCATATGCAAACACACTGTCTTTGACACAGACCTCTTCAACAATGGCATGGTTATTATTTAATTTTGAAACCATTTAATTAATAATTTATTGCAAAAGCAACCTTTAGATATATTTTATTTTAATATTAATTATTGAGTATTTTATGTGATATCAAGTTTCAATGTAAATTCATTTACTAAAATCTTAAAGTAAATAGGCGTTATTAATAGGAATAAAATCGATCATTACGCAACATAAAATGGTTATGAGGAATACGGCATCTATCTTGCTTTACAAATAAATTATTAAATTTCGTCGATTCATTTTAAACTCTAATACATTAAAATAAAGTACAAAATCCTTAACGGACTAACTTTTTAATATATGAGGTGCTACTTTCTCTGAATGATGTGATTCACATTTACCCAGTATATATCACTCACTGAATACTACAGTGGCACAACTCAAAAACCATATTACCAAGTGAGCGATATATGCATAGTATAGAACCAAGTTGCTTTCCGCTGTCTGTACGTTGAGATCTGTTAAACTACACAACTTTAAGTAAGACATAGAATATAAAGTTCCAATTTCAACATACCAACGAATTAAGGTATTCTTCCTTTTTTCAGAAACAATGACTATACATCAACGTACTACAAACACCCAGAACTGAAATTATTATATAAAAGTCTTTCTGTGGGTAAACAACCTCAATTCTTTAAATTTTTACATATCTCAGTAAATCTCAACTATTTTCATTTTGCCATTGTATTAGCTATCTCAAGTCCAGTATTACAAGTGCAATGTCTTCCCTACAGTCACGGTAATATGTAGATATGTATATTTATTACTGTGTGATCTAGTAACAAGAATTTTGTAATAAATGTTTGTCGGTGAAACATATTGACTTTCCATAATTATGTTAACAATAGCAGAATTGCCATATATATCTTTGTTTGTTATTTATTAAAAAACAAGCGTTTTAATACTATTTTAATTATTTAACCAGTTCATTTAAAATACTTAAAAATTATTATTCCTTAGCTGCTTTAACTTGGAAGAGATGTCTGTTTTAGTTTGCTCCAAACTAATTGGTTATGCGAAATGGAGTGGTCATCCAAGTCTGAGGCAGACAAGATGAGAACAAACACTGGCGCGGAAAATAATTGGGGCTACTTTTCTGCCTGAGTGTACTTGTATTTTGAGAGAAATTCAAAACGTAAAACCCTATTGTTCTAGCTAGTTACTTGTTTCTGTTGTGTGCACAAAAATATTTTTTTCAAATTTAAAAGTAGTTATTGAATTCTTTAATTTATTGAGACAACATTACTAACTACTAGCTGTTTTCTCATAACAACCGGATATGATATAATTTTTTTAATTGGATCAGTAGTTTCTGTTCAATGCACACATCTTTTCTCTTAGATATTTTAGAGAATTTAAATTTTTAGATAATTTTTATCACATTTTTTATACGTTAATTTTTCTATTTTAATCTAATACATATTTGTTAATATAACAGAACATTTATAATAAGAACAAAAACTCAATATCAATTTATTTGTAACATCAAGTCTTCATAATAGCCATGATATTGATCACAATATAATTTTTCATTACTATAATTAGCAGTTTAAATAGAGGTAATCCTAATAACCGATAATATCAACATGAAAAATTTTAACCCTCCAAAAGCCCAAGGGGTCACAAAAGGACATACGAGAAAAAAATGACCCAAACATTTAAATCTGGAACGACGTCACGACACATCAATTCAACCATCATCGCGGTGTCCGTTTTTTTTACATTTCTGTTAAAAAACCCGTAGAGTTATAAAAATAAATGAGGCTTCGCGAACATTGGGGCGAGGACAATAGTTAGATCATTATATTCGGTCATTTGGACAGCTACCGTTTCGATTTGAGGGGGGTGGGGGAAATAAATAACCTGCGAGTTTGAGGGTTGGGTTTAGATATTAAATGAATATGACTTATCGTGAAAAAAGTGAATTATATTAGATTTTATTTAGATTTAATTTTGGGTTTAAATAAACCAATATGCATGTAATCTATCTAATACTTACTATTTTGTAATCCATGCTCATGAAAATATATTATCGGGTATTAAACATTTCTTTCTATTTAGTTGTGAATTTATTTTTTCAGTACAAGTGTTAAGAGAAAAAGCTACATTAAATGAAAAAAAAATATCGAGTTAATTTAATTATTCAAAATTTTCATCTTCACTTTATATATTTGAAAGTTTTTTAAAATATGAAATTAACTATCATTATACATTTAACATAAAAGATATACAATAAACAAATAACAGTAATTATGAGAATAAAAACATAAAAAATAATATGTATGGCCTAAAGTACCCCCGTGTGGCATTCGAGAAATTGCGTCATTTCAGTATCGTAACATTAATTTTAATGTTTACCGACAAAAGAGGGGGATGAAACTGTTCAGATGTGGTCTTTTTGAATGAAAAAATGCGAAAATTTACGCTTTCCACCGATATAAAAGCTGAATGCGTAATTGTAATTCCTTCGGTTGAATTGCAATTCCATTTGTCGGTGTGGATGGCCCTTAAGAATTACGTATGCAATACGCTTTTGAGAGTTCCGTTTCTATAATATTTCTTTCTAGCTTCCCTTTTTAATTTAGCTTTAAATTACATTTGGATTTAAAAAAAATGTTTAGTATTCGATCACAATTGGGCACAAGCCTGAAATAACCAAGAACCATGTACCCGCCAAGCAGGCCCAGTGCGAATTGGTGGGTGTTACTGTGTATAACAGAATAGCAATCTAGGAATAAAATAAAGATCACTTTTCTAGAACTCATAGTAGAAGAAAAAAGAAGAAACAAGAGGAATGCGTTAAACATATAACGGACCTAACTTACGAGTATATTAATAAAAGGTCCAGTTGTTATGAATTTGTTTTATTTTTTATATGTTGATTTTAGTATGTACAAGCAAAATATCAAGATGACAAGTTCAACCAAAAGCAACACATGAAAATGAAAAAGACGTTTTAGACAGTTTATAGAAAATCAAAAGAAAAACAAATATTTTCTTATATACAAAAAAATATGTTAGATTCGTCCACATTTTAAAGCAAAATTAAATAAATCCTCCTGCGATACCGTACAATATTATATTCCTAGACTTAGTTTTATTATGTGTGGGTGTTGTGGCACTTTGTTGCTTCAGAATTACACAAATCAAAAAATTTGGACAATGTACAAAATGTTGTCTAACTTTTATTACTATTATAATTATATTATGATATGAAAATACACACAGAACAAACGTATATTTACTATAATTTGAATTATCAAAAAGCCTGGGACTATATTACGAAACATTATTTATTAATTATTTTTTATAATAATTAGATATAATAATTCATTTCATTTTATGGGATTGTGAATGGATATCAAACCGTGGATACGTAAAAAATTGGTGACTGATCTAAATGCTACGACTGAAATAAACAAATGACAAAAACACAAAACTTCTTTTATCTTTCTTAAGTACATTTTATGACTTCTTTTGTCAATATTATTATCTTTAAAACACCCGAAACAACAATATAACACCGTTCTGTATGAATCATCAATAATATAATACCTCCAAACCGGATATGGGCATCTATTTAACTAATGACGTTTAAGTATTATGAATTATGAACAAAAAAACTGGTAAGCATAAAGTGATTTTGTTACTATAGGTACTTCCGGTAATAAAACCGACCGACAATGCCCAAATTTGACCAATACTTGTCATTTAACGATTACATAGCTTTTTCAATTATCTATCTAAAATAAATATTCAGGTTGTAAGGACATAGTACATAAATACCTATATTTAATAAGTAACTCATGGGTGGAATCGGGCTCAATTAATAATTTCTCCGAACCAATTCTTCGCATGGGTTCAATTTACAGGCATGTAAACAATCCACGCGCTGCGATATGGCTTCCTTCTCTTTTTTTATATTTGTTTCCTTTAGTGTTATTAAATTATAAAAAAAATATCGATATCACTAAATAGCACAATTTTTGCCGACGACAATTAGAGCCGACTTCAAAGTTCATAAAGGTAATAAATAATACTTTTCTTAAAAGCGACTTATTCAATAAATTACTATTGAAGTCGATCGCATTTAATTAATAACCTACTAAATCCTTTGGCCGACTTTAATAGCAGTTTATTGAATAAGTCGAAAAATATTTCAAACAACTTTCACAATCACTGTATTATAATTATCAAAATGTATAAAATATATATATATAATTATTTTCATTCTTGCCTTGAAGACAAGGGGTATATTAAAATAAGTATATATACAGTAAAGCTGCACTTAAATAAAAAAAAAACATCAAAACTAAGTAATACCTTGCACTATACATTTTTCGTTCAGTAAAAAAAATAACAGTTTTACCGTCAAAGCTGGTCCGATCAAAGCTATTAAGGATAATAATTCGTTCGCATGAGACATTCAATTAGATGACAGTTAATCTAATGATCCAGTTTTCTGTTTTCGATTTATACTTTCCCATGCAGGTAACATTAAATTACCACCATTTGTACTAATGTGTCCTTTATCCTGTCAGTGTATTTTTTCCAGTGACATTTCAGATTGAATGAATATATATAAGCAGAATATTCCCAAAACGATATTGCCAATATTAATCATAAATCAGAGAGAGCATTGATCCTTTTATGTAAACATTCTATCAAATAATCGAGAAATTAAAGACAAATGGAGCTGTTCGTCAACATCCTCACGTCAGCCTATTAAAGTGCCTTCTTATGAGTCACTAGCCTTTCCTGTGGATGAAATCAAATAAGAGAAATAGGCCTTTGGGGTTGTTTAACTTTTGCAACGTATATAAAAGCTTTCACCAGTTTTAAAAGGCTAAAGAAGTTATTCGACTAAAACACCTTTCGAAACAATCTATTTTTGGCTACACATCCGTTCGATGGTTTTTGTGAATCTTACTTCTTCAGCAACCTCTTCCTTCTTATCTGTATACTTTTAATACAGAAATCTTTAAAAAATATTCCACCCTGTAACTAGATATTAAAGATAGATTGAACTTCCAATAATACTGGAGTACGATATAGCTCTTTCTAATCTCCGAAGTAAGACAAAGACACAACAACTATCCGACTAAAGTTTATTGTCACTAATAAAACACAACTACACCGTAACTTACGTTTGAACTGCCGTTACGAGGTTTAAACTGACAATTTATACTTCATGTATTTAAAGTATGTTAGCTAAATATAGATTAGATATAGCATGCGATGAAAGCAATTATAGTTCGTTGAAGATATTTATGTTGAAGAAAAAAATAATAAGAATCTTCAGATTTATGTGATATTGGTACTTATTATAAATTATATTAAGTCACTAGATATTATAGAATGAAATAAAAAACTAATGTTCTTTTTTGTTTTTATTAATTTACACAGTGCGCTTTCACAGGATAAACAAGAAGAAAGAGCATGAACTTAATGCACCAGCAATATCATATTGGAGTATAAAAAACAGACTACTAGAAGTACTATATTTACTTACCTACATATTTTTAACAAAATCACAATAAAAAAAGTCTAAAATATAATATTTACAAATAAAAATAATAATAACACCTATTCATGAGAGAGACTATTTTTATAATATGTTTTAACTGTGAATTTTTATTTTGTTTAATGAAAACACATACTATTTATACACTGAAGCCCTTTTTATCATGTATTAAGCATGATATAATTATATTTATTTAATTAATTTGCCATAATGATATAATTATGGCAAAGATATAATTTTTATAGCTCGCTCTATTACTATATCTCGATCCTTAGACGTGCTTCTTTAAGAGTTGTTTATTAAGTTCAGGTCTGACATATTATATTGTGTTTTATTTTAAGGAAACTTTATATGTTTGAACAGCAGTTAAGGAGCAACACAAATCCAATCAGGGATTATTTTACTTAACTTTAAATCATATTTATTACACACGTTGACTTTACAACCAAAACATAAGAAAATAACAGGAAAATATTTTCAATCTTGATTATCTAATTTTTTTTATCAGAGTGTATTTCGTTTATATTTAAATGACATAAAAGAGAGATTTAAAAAGATCATTCGAGGCACTTTCACGTCCGTATCTTTAAATAGCGAACTCATAATACCTGAAAGTAAAAAGTTTATAGGGTACGTAGTTAACACCAAACATAATTAAAACCATTGTCTTTGGGCTAACAAAAATTACGTTCACCATAAATTCTGGAGCGGGAGGAATCTTTAGGACGCCATATTTAAAATAGTGCCATAAAAACATCTTGTGTTATTACACCAAAGAATTTGACCCGCGAATATATTCTAGAGACATTGGTTACGTTAACGAATAGAGATCATTTTAAACTGGTTGTCAAACCGTCAAAAAACTTGAAGGGAATATAGATCCGATGTCCCTTGCTTTCGCTGGGGTGTTAAATATTTTATTGGTAGTTAAAGACGCTTTATTATGGGTCCCCAAGATCTGTGTAATAGGTAAAATCATTAGGGTGGATCATTGTCTTTTGACTTTCAGTCTCTCAATAATGTATGCACTCGTTCTATTTTCGTAAAGGTATACTTAAACGATGTTTAAAAATTCTGTGGTTAAGATCGAATTAAGGCAATTGTATGAGTGATTTCTTGTGTAAAATTAGCTCTTTCAGGTTGATTTTAAGTATTGCGTGACATAATAATATGAAAGAGTTATAATTACGTATGTTACCCGCCAAACCTGATTTCAGGACATTCTAGTTTCGCGTTGGCCTAACTAGTTCTTCCTATACACGTATATACTCGCTTTACACAGGATTAACATTTTGACATTTGTAAAAGATTAGTTGTAAAATAGTTAATGAATTTTTGATTCGATGAATGTTATAAAATTTAATGTTCATAAATTAAAATTTAACATTTGTAATAGGTATACTTATTTTGACCTTGTAATGAAAATTTGTGTTAGATTAGTAGTAATTAGTAAATAAATTATTGATATGAAAAATTTGATTGTCTCGTATTATATTTTAATATTTAGGTATAATTTATTTTAAAATTGTAAAGATTGTGAAATATTTGTGAAATGATTAATAAACAGTGGTTGGAATTAGGTAGAGTTATTCATGTACTTACACTGATTTCATACAGCGAAGAATAAAGTGGATATGCCTCACATCCCGAGATTAATTTTAAAGAGCAGAAAAAATTATTATATACTCTTTATTGCACAAAAAACAAAATCAACATTACAATTGTATGTAAATCACAAGCAAGGGTGGGCTTATCTCTATAAGAGATCTCTTCCAGCCAACTAGGCGGTGTGGGAGATCAAGCAGTAACGGGAGACTGACAAGTGCATAATTGTTAAATTTGATGTGAATGAATATTAACATTAATACATATAGGCATGATATAAAAAAAAAACAATAAAAAAAAAATAAGAATACATAAATAAACAATATTATATAATACATATAATATACATATATAAATAAAAATAATAATGATTACAAAAAACTATGAATACTAACTTTGTGCTAGAAAGTGCTCCTTGAGTTTAGTTTTGAAAGATATGATAGAGGGGCAGTCTCGAATATCTAATGGGAGTTTGTTCCATAGTCTAACAGCCCGTACAGAAAAGGAGTTGAAGAGAAAATTGGTGTTACTTTTAGGCAGCTCCAAAGTTTTGGTAACACAGTACCGCCGGGGACGGGATGGGGGAGGAAGCTTCTGGAAACGGGAATTCAGGTATGCGGGTGAATTAGGATCTTTAAGAATTTTGAAAAGGAATGAAAGGATGTGCATATCACGGCGAAGACGGATAGGAAGCCAGTTAAGTTGAGCTCGAAAAGCTGAGACATGATCGTATTTACGCAGTCCAAAAATGAACCGAATTGCGAGGTTTTGAAGGCGCTCTAGCTTATTTAGTTGATCTTCATTCACATCCAAGTAGCAAATATCAGCGTAGTCAAGAATAGGAAGCAGGAGTGATTGCGCTAGCATAATTTTGGTTTTAAGGGGAAGAAAGTATTGAAGTCGTTTGAGAGAGCGGAAAGAATAGTGCATCCGTTTGCTAACGTCAGCCATTTGCGGGGACCATGAAAGAGAACTATCCATAGTCAATCCAAGATTTTTTACTTTGTCTGTGAATGGAATCGGTATACTGTTATATACGACTGGAGGTATACAAGTCCAGTTAAGTTTGCTGCGGAGTCTGCTACTGCCGACAATCATAGCCTGGCATTTATTTGGATTGACCATAAGACCAAATGAAACCGCCCATTTCTGAATAGAAGCAAGATCTCTATTTAAAACATCAATGGTATCCAGAGCATCGTCGATAGAGAAGTGCCTATAGATTTGAAGGTCATCTGCGTAAAGATGAAAAGGAGAGGAAATAACGGTAGAGATATTATTAATAAAAATAGAAAAAAGTAAAGGTGAGAGAACACCACCTTGTGGTACACCGGCTGACAAATTTAGCCAGTCAGAAGAAGAAGAATTGAAAACTACGCACTGAGAGCGTTCAAAAAGATATGATCGGAACCAATCAATAGCAGAGGCGGAAATGTTAAGCGAGCGGAGAGTACTAAGCAAAATGTCAAAGTCAACACAATTGAAGGCACTGCTAAAATCCAGTAGAACCAAGGCTGTAAGTTTCGTATTATCCATAGCATGGCGAATATCTTCAGTTATGTTCAACAGTGCACCAACTGTGCCGTGAGCAGGACGGAAACCAGATTGGTAAGGACACAAAAGAGAGTTAGATAAGAGAAAAAAGTAAAGTTGTTGGTGAGTGACAGATTCAAGTACCTTAGAGAGAATAGGGAGAATAGAAATAGGACGATATTGACTGAGTGAAGAAGGATTGTGAGTTTTAGGAAGAGGTATGACATGAGCCCTTTTCCAAGATGCAGGAAAGACATTGTTTTCCAAAGAGAAATTTATAATGTGAGTAATTATTGGAACAATGTCCTCCAGAACAGGAAGTAACATGTCAAGACTTATGCCATCACTTCCAATCGCCCTCGTGGAGATGGATTTAATACATTTTGTAATATCTTCCTCAGAGACTACGCTGAAGGAAAAGGGGGGACAGTCAGGTGAGTTATTAAGACGTGATAAAAAGGAAAGAGTGTCAGACTTAGTTGCCATGTCTAAAGTAAGAGAAGGTGAGGAGAAATGCCTATTGAGAACATTCAGATCCACGATGCTCTGGCTAGCCTCTTCCGACTTACCCACACCTAGCGATTTTAAAAAACCCCACAAATGCTTTTGATTTAAACTTTCTATTTGGCTGTGAATATATTTACGTTTAGCATCTCTACACATTCTGTTGCAAACATTGCGCCATTTTTTATAAATTCGTAAATTTTCAGGAGAAGGGGCTCTTTTCTGTTTACTTTTGGCCCTATCTCGTTTCTTACATCATCTCTCAAACGTTCAAGAACCATTTGCTTAAAGTTGCGCAGAAGTCGTATCCGTGGTTTAATTTTGGGAGGGCGCACTTGAAGCGAAACATAAATTAAATCGTGATAAGAAAAAGGAGCGGTAATTTGTCCGTGAGTGCTAACTAGCTCAGGATGAGAGACAATCATAACATCTAAGAGGGAAGGTTTACAGTTGGGGAAATAATAAGTGGGGGACGTCATGTCAAGTACATGAAGATTAAGGGATAACAAGAGATTGAGAAGTTTATTTGCTCTAATGTCCTTTTTCAACAAACGTGTGTTGAGATCACCCATCAGTACAACGTAATCAAAAGCAGGAATCAGATTTTCAAGGGTATTTTCCAAACTGTTGAAATAATCTATCTGATCACTTGGACAATATACAGCACCTATAAGAACTTTTTTATGGTGAGTGACTACTTCAATAAATATATATTCAATAGAACACGTATAATTAGATGGCGAACAAGTGATTATCCTGGTAGGTATGTGATTACGCAGATAAATACCTACACCACCACCACCCACGCCAATGCGATCGTTGCGAAAAAGATTATACCCTGGGAGAGAGCAACCTGAAGAAGAGATTGAAGGTTTTAACCATGTTTCAGAGATCAGAATACAATCAACCACGCCATTGCTAAAGGACGCAAGAAGATCAGTATGATGTGCTGGAATACTTTGCGCGTTTATATGCACGAAGGAAAGAGAATTAGGATTTTTACCAAATATCTCTAACAGTTCAATGTTAAGCGGTTTAGATACAGTTAATGAAGAAACGCTACTATTGGCACTTTCGTATTCATCCGAAGAACAAGAAAAGTAATCATCATTCAAATCCATATTAAATAAATATACGTATATAGTTAAATAAATACTTATAATAAAAGACAAAAACTAAGATAACTCCAAAAAAAAAAAAAATTCAGAAACCGAATAAGCAAAATCATCTTCCACGTGCCTAAGTTGACGTGAAAAGACTACTCTAAACACCATGGAAAATTCTATATATACACAATCTAATTAGTGATCTGGCAGATAAAAAAAAAAAAAAATTACCTTTAATTTAAATTCATCACAGAAATAATATCCTCATCGCATTATATAACAAAAAGTGGAAAGCAAAAGAGTTTATATTTACATTAGTCAGTAATGACACTGACGTAGGATGTCGATATTATACATTGTAAATCTAAATGTGTTTGAAGAAGTAAAACAATTTTGAAAAATAAATAAGTACAGAAATAACAACGTACCGTCGAATTTGAGATGATAATCCGACAAAGTAAAAAAAAAAATCACAAAGTGTATGCAACAAGTGTTCATTTCGTCTCTTTTGTGACCTCCGTAGACTGAATTGGATACTTTTGTATGAGATGTTGTAAATCACTATTAGAGAAGATCTTCTTTCTTGTTCCGTCAGCCAACAAAACAATGACCGTACCTTCAGAGGACCAACACTTTCTCTTTCCAAAGTGTTTACGAGCTGCAGCAAAGATATCCTGTCTCGCCTTAGTGAGAAATTCTGACACTGTTACATTGGAACCCCTCAATGAAGTTTTCATATTCCACACCAACATGCGAGGCTTCATTTCAGTAAAACGCACCAATATAGGCCTTGAGAAATCTTTCCTTTTAGTGCCAAGTCTATGACATGTCTCAACTTTATCAGCATCCACTCCTTTTATCTTCATTTGGTTGCTTAATATTGAAAGTATCTTCGGAAGCACATCTTCATCCTTATCTTCCTTGATTCCGTGGAACAAAAGAACCTTTCTTCGTGAATGAGCATCCAAACGATCGACATCCAATGTGATGAGTTCAATCTGGGATCTGATAATGCTAAGAGACTTCCATATAAAAGTTTTAAATGTGGAGAAGTCTGCTGCTATGGACTTGACAGTAGTATTGGATTCACGCATACCTGGCTGCTGGAGATTTTTCTCAAATTCAGACATTCTGTTGTTAAACATTGATGACAAATCCTTCAGGCTACTTAGAAGTTTTTCAGCTGTTGTATTCATGGTGCAGTGGAGATAACGTGTGTGATGATGTATGAGAGTTCAACTATGGCACATCCCGTGATTTTTTAAATAAAAAGTTATTTACTTTTACATAATTTAAACTACTGCACGCACGACGTTGCCAAACTTACATCAATGAAAGAAAGAAATAAAGAAAGAAGAAATAAAGAAATCCCGGGAAGGTCCACATTAATATCAACATTTCGATGCAAGTACATAAATAACTCTACCTAATTCCGACCTCTGGTTATGAGATAACTATTAACTATCACTTTTTCAAAGTCGGTTCTATTTCTATAAAAAAATTGTTGTTATATCCTTCTCCTCCTAGCGTCGTTCATCCTCAATACTGAGGGTTGTGACCTCGTTGAATTACTATTACTCTCTCGTGGACTATTGTTCGCCATCTTACCCTATCTTCGGCGATATGGATGACCTTACTGACTGTGATGTTGAGTATAGTGCGGATCTGATCTAACCAACGCAGAGGGACTTCTTCGTCCGCCTATTCTTCCCGTCAATTAAGTTTATTCGAGACTATCGCCTCTCTTTCTAGCGATGTGTCCAAAGAATTCGAACCTTCTCCGTAGACAAGTGGTGGATAATCTCATTTTTATCTTTACTGGACAGATGCGTTTGTCCGATGCTGTGTCTAGTGAATTCCGAACATCATTTTCCAACAGCACATCTCAAATGTGTCAATACGTAGACGGTCGTATTTTTTGAAGGTCCAAGTTTCAGCCCCATATAAAAAAAATGGAAAAGACAAGAGTGTCTCTCGAGACATAGTGCTTCCTCTCAACCGATTTGTCTTCTTACGTATTTTTCACACGACCCATTTTTAGCTATAATGAAACCCAGATAGACGAATTCTGTAACAACCTCCAAGTATGTTGGTCAAGGCAAGGGAACGGCCGCGTTCTACTGCCACAACTTAGTTTTTTACCTTATCTACGTGCTGCCCCATTATTCTGCTGGGGTGCTCCAATATTCTTAGCAGCTCATACATTTCGCATTTACTAGCTGCAAAAAGCGTGTAATCAGTAACACATTCAAAATATTACCTTAATTTCCCTCGAGTTTAATCTTATACGGAGTCGAATACAAACTATTTTCACTTAGTCTTGCTTCTCTTCAATTTATGTATAACCTTGTTTGATATCTGATTTATAATTCATATGTATCATCTTCCATACCGATTGTCTAACTTTGTATGTTTCGAGGGGATAATCTTCGGAAATACTCATCTGATTATAAAAATTCCTTCACCTACAAGAAGCTTACATCATACGTGAGTCAACTACCAAGTTCGCAACATGAACTCAATAAAAATATAATTGATGTATTCAAGATAGGAATTCCAGACATAACAAATATTAACAACATTCCAAACATTCCGATATCATTGACACCGGCTATTGTGACACCATGGACTTCAAGGAACGACATCTAAACTACAAAAGAGTATAAAAGCAGGCTGTATCCACTTAACTTGGTTCATATCTGGTCTACTAGCAGTACTGTATCAAGGTGTCTGTACAGACACCTAAGTAAAAGTTAAAAACTTAAATAATTATAAAAGTTATGTTGTGAATATCAATTTTTTTTAAACTATCTTTTTTCAAGTATTTTGACTCGCGGCTCATGTAGGGTATACTTTTCACGGGCGAAGTCACGGGAAGACAGCTAGTGTTATATAAAGTTATTCTTATTTTTATAACACTCAAGTATAACCGATATTATTGTAGTTACTTAATTTATGTTTTCCAAACAATTTGAGTGCAACTTTAGTGTATCCCAGGAGAGATTTTACAATTTGATGGCCTAATAACTATGCGTTTCCTTGTTTAAATCTTTGTTTTCCAAGTGATTGATTTTAGAGTTCATTAGATTGACAATATGTTTATTATGGTCTGACTCCTGGGATTTGAAACGAAGGAATTTGTCTTTGATGTAACAGTAACATAATTTTGATTTTGATTGTTTTAATTTTGTAATCCTAAATCAGAGTTTCGAAGACTCAAAATAATTATTTGAAAAAATATATATATATTTTTTTTAATGCTACTATAATTATATGTTTATTATTATCATACGTACAGTACTCATTAATGTGAGTTTGTTTTTTTAATCCATAATACGAGAAAGTAATTATTTTAAACTAACTTTTACCCACAACTTCGTCAACGTTCTTTAGGCAGTAATTTCAAAAAATGATAAAATAAATAAAAACGTATGAATAGTGACTTTAAGTCTCCATTTTATCCTTTATGATTGTAAAAGGTAAGCTAATTCGGATAAAGAATTAAAATTCCCAGTGACGTATAGAGGAATACCCTCAATTTCAATTAAATAAGAATGCTACTTCGGGACAAAGTTGCCAGCGTCTCATCGGGTTGGTTAATTCTCAATACACAAAATGACAATAAATATAATAATTAGTAGTTTATATATATATATATGTATATATCAATCGATATATATATCTGTTCATATTTATCAGTGAACCCCGATTCCACTGATTCAACCACCTCTCAGAAAAATACGATATTAATACGACAAACAAATGTTACGTGTTGTTGTGATGTGATGAGTAAAAGAACAGGAAATTATAGAAATGTAAAATAACAAATTACTTTATGAGTCTCTTCTTAGGTGCTCCATCTACGATAAATCGATTGTGATTAAGTAGTGACTTTCAATACGTATGTTCTATTGATCAAGTGAAATGAGACAACTACTTTAACTAATATGAAGTTATATAATTAATATAATTTTGTTAATATTCAAACTACAAAACATAGCACTGCATAAGATATAATATTATTTCATCATACGTATATAAATCATTTTATTGTATCACGAATCCATTGAATATAGGGACTTACGGGAGTGGCAATTGCAAAGGCCAATTTAATACCATGTGCTTTGTCATATCTGCTACATCCAATCGTACTGCCAGCTGATAACACGGCGATGATTCCCGAAGGATGTAACAGAGGCCCACCAGAGTCTCCAGAGCACAATGCTGATATCTCGCCACATCGGTAACTGAGACATATACTTGGAAGCACAACATTGATTGTATTTATGTTCGAACATTTTGTCGCTAGAACTTTAACTACTTGTAGGGTTTTGTTAAGAAACAAGGTCGAGTTAAATACATCATTGTGACTGTCTTTCGTGACACCATATCCAGCTGAGACTATTTCTTGACCAAAAATTGTCGTGTAGTCGACCGCGCTTAGCTTCCTGTATCTATCCAACTCAATTGGTGTTGTTTTCAAAAGAGCGATATCATTCATGATATATATAGTTAATTTCGGATCTGCTTTTTTGTAGCAGGGATGTATTACAGCCGCAACAACTTCACTAAAACTGTCATTGATCCCAGGGAACCCGAATGCTGACTTATATCTTATGATCATTTTGAGTTCAAAATTGTTTTTACTTCTGGCTTTTAAAATTTTGTACATATCACAACAATGGGCTGCAGTTAGGACCCAAGTTGGCGTCAGAACAGAGCCAGTGCAGATGTGAGATAAATCAACATTTGATGATATATTGATAAACAACTCTATTCTAACTATGTTATGATATTGTTCTGGAGTGGCGTCTTGACCGCCTACTATTCGCAACGAAGCTTTTTTAGCGTAACATTTAAATATTAACGTGAATGAGGAGTAAATTGTTATCACCATTATAAAATTCATTCGGTATTTCTGTGTAAAATATAAAATACTAAAGTAAGTATTAACAATATAATGCAGAAGAATCACAATATACTGTAAATATTATTCGTTTCACATTTCTTATTTCAAAATGAAATTTACTTTTTATCAAAAACGTTTAAGATAAGCCAACCTATTACATTTCATATAGTTTTGATTTTCTAGAATAACAATTGTTTGTTTATTTTGAATAAAGCAACAGTGAAAAATGAGTTATTATTATTAAACATCTTTTAAACTGTTAATTTAAAACTATTAGGATCTTTAAATACACAAAGTGCTAAATTTGTTTTCAAAGTTTAGATAAAAAACATCATAAAACTGAATATTGGTATGTTATGGTATGTTTTCCTTAAAGATTAACAATTTGTTACGTTATGAAGAATAGAAAACAAAAGTGTAACAGCAAGAGAGTTTAAATCTTTCACCAATATGTATTACATTTTATGATTGTTTTTTTTTTTATAATATATAAAGACACACTCATCTTCATCATTGCCTGAACATTGATGAAAGTATATTCGTCGCTTGTTTGTTGGTACGCGTAAGTAATAAGTTCCCTCTGCTAGGGTCTCGAGTAGTTAAGTATGTTTTCCGTATAGCTAAGGGTTTTGGATTCGAATTTCATGACCGGCACCTGGAACTGGTGAATTTCTAAGCATTTTTATTTTATATAAACAGCAAAAAGTATTCATCACTATCTTCAACGTATTAATGTTACTACTGTTTACAGGTCTCCCCTATGGATGGAACCGAATATAATAGGGAGAAGGGCCATAACCAACTACACGGGCGCAGTGCGGATAGGTGTGTGTTAACGATTGCAGTTGCAACGAGGATCAACAGCTTAATCCGCCTTCATAATTATATTGTTAATAGTTATAACTAAAAAGTTATATTCCAGTTATAGTATTGTTACACTTAGAATACTCATAAAATATGAGCATCCTGGACCATCTACTGTTATTTTAATGGTATGTGTATTTTTCACGGGAACATTCACAACAAGTCCAAACTTGACCTGTAAAACTGTAAAAGAACTAGAAAAAGAACTAGCTAAGATCGAGTCGACTCGCACGCAGAGAGATATAAAATAAAATTTGTAAATACCACAGACTTTTATACAAAAAATAAAAATAAAATTATATGACGAAAGTATAGAATGTGAATATTTTTTTAATTTTTAAAAAAGGCCGCCATGTTTTACTTTCAGTTTCTTACGTTATACGGCGGTTTTTTTGATTTTTTGTTTCCTTTGTTGAGAGATATACAGCCAGTTGCACAAACTTTAATTAAAATTGTAATTAGTTTAAAGCAACATTACCCATAAAAAAATTACATTCATTTGAGATACGAACGACATTAAACCTTAATGGACGTTTGTGCAACTGAACTATACTCTTCTCGGTATCATAAATGCAAGCAGGTAATACCTATATTTTAAGATTGTGTTATTGTTAAGTTTTTGATGTATACATTTGATATAATCTCTTAGGTTATATTTATATCATGGACAAATTCAGAACATGATTTAATTACAGTTACTTTATTTATGATAGTTTTCAAGTCGTATGGGTTCAGGTTAGAGTTGTTGTTGTTAAATCTAAAGTTTTGTAACATAAAACAAGGGGCCAATTCTACTAAATAAATTTTGTTTAAATCGAATCGAAAACGGATCGAAACCGAACGTAACTACAGTTTTTATTGGTTTTTATATACCACCAAGTGACATACGATACAATTCCAGCTAAAATAGAACTGGAATTGTATCGTATGTCACTTAGTAGAATAAGAAAACCATTAAAAACTGTAGTTTCGTTCGGTTTCGATCCGTTTTCGATTCGATTTAAACAATTTATTTAGTAGAATTGGTCCCCAGCCCGTGAGACAAACGGAGAAGAAATCGAAAATAACAGAATGACAGTATATAGCTATTGTGAGGACTGTAAATGGAAACAATACGTGTAAGTAAAAGTAAATCAAAAGAAAAAAGTTGTAAAATTATGACAAACAACCTTATCAGAAATGAAGGTTTCCAGCCAGTCGCCAACTAATAGCGTTTTAATTTTTTTGGTACAGAACCCTAAAATGAACGAGTACATTGATTACTGTCCATTGTCTTGCACGCAGCGTATTATGAAAACCTGTTGAGCCTTATTAGCAGGACATTAAAGTTTATTTCCTTTTATTTATCGTTCAGTTATATAGTGTAGAAATATGGAATATTGCACGACTCAGCGCACGCGACAGGTATTGCATTGTAAAACCGCATATGTTATAATAACACGTTTTCATAATTATTAATGAATCAAAAAAATCTATTTTTTTTATTTTGTTGTACCCAGTAACTTGCAATTATTTTGCACAAAGAAATAACTTTGTAATAAACTGAGAAAAATGTTGTTTTCTTATATTTAGATTGGATGAAAACGTGAATTTATAAAATTTTCCCATTTTATTCTATGTAAATATCTACATTCATAAATATGTAAGTTACTTTGTAACGAGAGCAAGGATTGAGATATTTTACAATAATCTTAATAGCTTAATCTTAATAGATTTCAAAATGATACTGCCAAATAATAAGATAAATAGAGCGGTGACGCATAAGTGCATATCTAGTTAGACAGCACTAGTAAGTAAAATGAAACGTCAGAAAATAATAAAATATGGATTGTTATAAAAACTAGTTATCCAGTTGTTGCAATCAACTGCCTACTACGCACGGTTCTTTCCTTTTTGGTACAGTTATCACGAGGTATTTTCCCACGACTATTGTCTACGAAGATATGAAAAGCGAACAATTTTTTGCTAATATTAATTTTGTACTTTCCAACGTACATCCTAACTGGCACTATTTAATAATGAGCTCTATTTTACAGTGATGAGGTTTAATATCTGTCTTCTGTGTGTGAAATGATGAGGTTACTCGGCATTCTTTTGAGGCGTGCAGATTAGCGATATTTATGTGCATTTTAAAGAAATATACAAAAACTTATCTAGTAATTATCGAGTTGAATACAGTTGCAGAACTGTAGTATGGTATCGGATCAAACATGATAAGTTCAAAATTTGTAAACGACTGCATTCAGTTTTTATTCCACGGCGAAAAGTAAAATCATTAAAATCATTCTAAATGAATTAATAAAATCATTCTTAAATGGGCACTCGGGCATCATGGGCAAAAAAAATGCTGATGAAAAACAAGGACTGATGGAAATGGACTACGGATAGGCGCAGTGCTCTCTTGCAAAAACCATGCGATGGCAATATCAAAGAACAACCTTCAAAGTGATTTAAAAAAATACTAACACCATCAACTGACCTAAGACAACGTAAATCTTTAATAGAAGATTATTCGCAAATACTCACTGATGAGATTTTGAAGAATAACAGATTATGTAACGCTCTACCAGACACTTCAAATAAAACAAACACTAATTTCACATTAAAGTAGTCATTTGCAGGAACTTGAAACGCTAAAACATTTGAGGAAGGTTGCGGGCAGAAGTTGGACAATAGTTAGGTTACTTTTTGGACAAGTCGGACAAAATTGGTTTTTAAACGGGCAAAAAGTGGAATGTTAATAACAAAAAAGACAAAATAAATGTAGAGGCGTGAATCAGTCATCTTCGGCTTAGGACCCATTAAGCGGGCCCATTGCGTATTCGAGGGTGTTAACAACTCGTCTGCTTCCGGGACCAACGGCTTAACGTAAGACTCGTTAAGCTCCACGTGACTCAATGAATTGGTTCAAATCATCATTGGTTTCCGTGCTTCGGAAGGCACGTTAAGCCGTTGGTCCCGGCTGCATTTGCAGTCGTTAATACCCTCCAATCCGCATTGGGCCAGCGTGGAGGGTCATGGCCCATCCTCCTTAACCATCCAGAAGGAAGGCCTGAGCCCCTGCAGTGGGGACGTAAAAAGGGCTGGTGATGATCATTGGTTATTTTGTCACCATCTATTTGTTCAAACGTGTAACACGCAAATGTAACATTAGAGTTTTACGTTTAGATTATGATGATCTAGAAATGAAATATTGAGTATAGATATTTTATTTATTTTTTTTAATTCGTGTATTTGTTTATTATAAGTAAATTAAGAGGGAAAAGATCACTGTTGGATCCTATTAAAAATGTTTAATTATTATTTTAAATATCACAAATTACATATAGGTACTTACATCGCAATTCGGATTACCTACATTCGAAACGATATGGGTCAGGTTACCAAGAGCACAGAAAAATCTATAACCATAGTGGGAGATAGGAAGAGGGTTAGGTTCGTATGCAATATAGTCTTTTTTTTAAATAAAACTCCTATAAACGATTTCAGCGCGTTTATATTAAGTTTCATGACGTTTCTGACCCCTTATAAGTTCAGGGTACACTACAAATATAACAAATCAGTGTATTTTTTATGTTCCTACGTTTGGGTTAGGAATAATCGGGCACGTGCCTCTGATACGGAGGGCATAAAAAATATTCAATTTAAGAATTTGAACGGAAATTTATATAGAGTAAAGTCTAAACGGAAATCTGAAGTAAATGTAAAGTACACTTAAAGAAATAAAAAGGTTGTGTAACTAAGTACACTCATTTATTAATGAGTACCAAAATTCCAGGTTAAGAGATGTTTTCCGCAATAATAATGAATTTCAATCGTTAGCAGCAATTAGCAAATGTTTAAAGTGTGAAACGATCTCGTGTGAATTTCGATAATTTAAAATGAGGAAATAAAATTATGTTATTTTAAAATAAAAGTTTCGGAATTAATTTATTGTAAGATGGTAGTTTTTTTATTCTTATACCTAAATGGAAAGTGACTTGCTTTGTTAATATTGTTTCAATATTGTCATGGTTGAAATCTTTACTTCTGTTAGAGCTGTACGTTTCTTTAGCTTGTTCTTTGCTGCCAAAAGACACCCTGAACGAGTATGTAGGGAAAACGATGTTGGATGATTCAAAAGTATTGACTTTATAATTGTAAAACTATGTTAAAGCTTTCGATAAATTAAATATTATTTGAAAAACTTATCGTATATTACCAGTTTCGTATGCATTGTATGTGTTATGTCAACCCATACAAATGAAATACACAGTATACCAATATTTTAAAGTCCTTCATTGGCACTTGGCTTACGTGGCAAGCTGTACCAAAATGATGATTGCGCAGTAGCAATTTTTCAATGACCACAGCAACGCAAAATGCCAAATTTGAGACTTTATAATAAATAATGTTCCTGTATTTATTGTTTTTCCCTAACAAATATGTTACAAAAGCACATTTCGGTACCATAACTAATTCCGTGACCACCCTTCTTTTACGAAACAGGTAGATATTTTTTACAAAGCTTTCACACAAACATGTCACAGTCGAAAACAACTTTTAACCAGCTCAATACAAGGTTCATTCAAACCGCATGTTTGCGAAAGTAGTTTTTGCTGTATTCTGTTCTGACCCAATAATGGGTTTTGCAATGAAAAAAAAAAATCTTTTGTCATAGATGCACGTGTTCAGTTAAGTTGTCCAATATGTACAGACTGCGTTTGTTTAAAAAAAGTGTAGAAACAGTATTATTATTTGCAAAAATTGCCTTAATGCAGTTTTATTTTTATGTAAATTACTGTTAGACGACATCACATTTATTACGGAGATCCCAAAACAAGTAACTAAAGCACTTGTATTAAGGAAATGTGAAATAACTAAGACAGCACACAGAACTGAAATAAAATAGAACTTATATTATTTCTTTATATTGAGAAGAACAAAATCGAACCCAGGACCTCAGAGATGACCCAGCAAAAAAGTCATAGAAGACGGTTTTCAGAACTTTATTAGAAACAAATTATTGCATACGGCTAAGATGAGCAATGCGGCTCACTTCCTACGATGCGATTGACTGCGTGTTATCGGAGAATGTAATCAGAAGCCGTGATGGCTGACGAGTTATATGAAAAGAGTTATGTATGAGCCACAGAGGAAAGAGAGGTGACAAATTACGGGTATAAAAATTGCAGTTTTATTCTAATAAGTCCGATTGTATGGCCATTAGAATTTTCAAATAAACGTCCAAGTTATCACAAATTTGGTATTATAAAAATTTTAAGGTAAATTAATAAAATTATTATTAACGAAAAATTACTATTCTACTTCAGATTTTCTATTAGATGGTTCATTTTATAATTAATATCATATATGTTATCAAAAAAGACAAGATGATTGTTGTCATTAACTTATGTATTTGTTTTTAACAATATTAAGATATTTTCACATTGAATGGATTGGCAGAATGTGCTGATGTCTTATATACTTGTATGAAAACATCTTTATTGTTCTTGTAACATATTCTAGCAAATAAACTGTTCTGATTCTGAAGCAAAAGAAATGCTTTGCCTTACGCCAATATTTTTTATTTATTTGTTTTGTTTTTATTGCTATAACTCATTCTCTACCAGTCGACCAGTAAGGTTGTATTACAATTTTATTCTTAGCAGGAAAAGCTTAATACCAACAGTTGCAATTAATTTTCTCGAAGCTTCAGAAATATCCACTAGTTAGTATAGATTTTTTTTATATAAAAATTGATTGATTGATTGATTGAATATTCTTTATTGCACTATGAAATACAGTAAGAAAGGTACATAAAACTAGATTCAGTAACACAAAAGGCGGCCTTATTGCTAAGGTAGCAATCTCTACCAGGCGACCCTAGGCTAAAGGAAATGATACCAATAAAGAAAAATTAACTGCGGGTTAGTGCAATAGGGGAAACAACACACGAGAACGTATAAAGTGCAAATATATAAATAAAACTTACGATAGTAAAGTAATAGATTGGAAGTTCAAGAGGAATAGTCCAGATTGAGGAAATATTCTTTTATCAATTTATTGAATGAGTTCCGTGATTGCGCGCGTCTGATATCTATAGGCAGAGAGTTCCATAGTTTGATTGCTTTAACTGTAAATGACTTGGCTACGAAATCAGTATTGTGGGAAGGCATGACTAAAGATAAATTATAGGAAGACCGCAGATCTCGGGTAAGATTCGTAGAGTGAAAGACGAAGCGCTCTTTGAGGTAATGCGGTGTGTGTGGGTGAAACAGGATGGAATATAGGAGTGATAGGATATGACAGTCTCTTCTACGAGAGATAGGTAGCCACTGAAGTTGGGTACGATAATCAGAAATATGATCATACTTACGTAGACCAAAGACAAAACGGATACACAAATTCTGCAGTCGCTCAAGTTTATTTAGGAAAACGACACTTAGGTCTGTATAACATGAATCAGCGTAGTCAAGCAAAGGGAGAAGAAGTGACTGAGCAAGAGTGATTTTAGTCTTAGTCGGCAAAAGATTCCTAAGTCGCTTAAGTGAGCTATATGCACCAAATACCCTCCTACTAACCTCTCGGACATGAAGGCTCCAAGACATATTGCAATCAAATATGACACCAAGATTTTTTACAGACTGAGTGAAAGGTATACGATTGCCGTTTATTAAGATAGGTGGCAGTGTATCATAATTTAACCTAGCCTGATACCAATGACTTCCAATGATGATCGCTTGAGATTTTAGAGGATTGACTAACAGACCATGACGCCGACTCCAATCAGATATATGTTCAAGATCATTGTTAATAATGGTAATTGCAGTGGGTATTTCTTCCAACGCACATTGGCTATAAATTTGGAAATCATCTGCATACATGTGATAGGAAGAAGATAGAGGGAGGGCTATTGAATTAATGAAAATAGAGAATAGAAGCGGAGACAAAACGCCACCCTGTGGAACTCCGGCTGTTGTAACGCACCAATCTGAGAGAATATCTCCTACACATATGCGTTGCCGTCGCCCATACAGGTAACTACGAAACCAACCAATCACCTGTGGAGATACATTGAGAGAAACCAGCGTTGCTAGCAAAATTTCGAAATCAACAGTGTTGAATGCATTAGTGAAATCTAACAACGTCAGTATGGTGAGCTGCCGATTTTCCATTCCTGCGCGAATATCATCAGCAATCTTGACAAGTGCAGTAGTCGTACTATGACCGGGACGGAAACCAGATTGAAATGGATTCAGAAGGTTGTTCAAGGAAAGGAATTTACTAAACTGTTGATAAACTAGCTTTTCAAGGACTTTGGAAAGGAAAGGCAATATGGATATAGGCCGGTAATCGGAAAAGCAATCAGGCTTAGGTTTCTTAGGCACAGGCACTATATTTGCATCCTTCCATGCAGAGGGGTAAAAAGACGTCAAGATAGATTTGTTGAGGATGTTGGTAATTACAGGAGTTAGGATATCTAGAAGAGGAATTATCATATTACGACTAATGCAATCGCTACCGATCGCATTGGACAATATAGCAAGTATATTCTTCTCAATGTCACACTCGGTAAATGGTTCAATGACAAAAGGAGCAAATGACGGTGTTGGCATAGAAGAAAGAGTATTTAAAGTATGAGTTTTGATGCTTCCGTCCATAGAAGCAGACGAGGAGAAGAATGTATTCAAGGCATTAATATTAGTATTTGGTGGTAGAGTGGGATTACATTTATTTTTTCCAATACCAAGCTTATTTAGAAATCGCCAAACTTTGGCGGGATCACCGTTTTCAACGGAAGCATGAATATGGCGTCTTTGTTTATCCCTTATCAATGTATTGCAGTGATTTCTGATTTCCCTATAACGATCGCGATTTGCATCTGACGGGTTTTTTTTAAATTTAGATTTGGCACGTACCTTTCTGTCAATTATCTTGCGTACCTCCTCTGTAAGCCAAGGAGCAGGAACATGCTTAACACGTACAGGTCGAACGGGAGCATGATTATCCATGAGATGGATAAGCAACGAGTTAAATAACTCCACCTGTTCGTTAATCGTCTCAAGTCTATCAATTGCCGACCAATCGACTTTAAGAGCATCTTCTCGGAGGCGGTCAATATCCATTCCATAGAAGTTACGCAACAGTTGAATCGACGCTTTGCGTTTAGGAGGACGTATTCGATAGGACAGATAAATCAAATCATGGTAAGAAAACTGGTCGGCTGTTAATTGACCATATTTTACAACATGACCCGGCGATGACACCATGATAAGGTCAAGCAGAGAGGGAGTACAGTTTGGAAATTTATGCGTCGCCGAAAGAGGAAGAATATGCATATTGCATGAATTAACTACATTACATAACCTTACACTTCGGGAATCATTTTTTAGCAGACAGGTGTTGAAGTCGCCCATGATGATGGAATGATCATAATTAGGGATCAGATCTTCAAGAAGAAGCTCAAAAGAGTGAAAGAAATCGATTTTGGAAGAGGGGCAGTAGACAACACCAAGAAGGACTTTATTATGATTTAGATTAATCTCAATAATGAGATGTTCTGTAGCATCTTGTGGTGGAGGCTGTGACGATTGACTTAGAATCGAAAAAGAAAAGTATGTGCGGAGATAAATGGCTACCCCTCCATGAGAAGAGCTACCACGATCACTGCGGATGAGATGAAATCCCGGAAACGAGTAACAAGAAGAAGGAACAGACGGATGTAGCCAAGTCTCAGAGACTAAGATCGCATGTATATTAGTGTGATCTAAATATGTGAGCAACTCAGTATAATGCGCGGGGATGCTTTGCGCATTGATGTGAACGATGTTTAAGTTTTTAGGGATATTAGAAAAAGTATCATGTAGTAGTATATCTAAGGAGACTGACTCATTACTAAGCAAACTATCCTCAAAACTGGATTGAGAAGAACAAGAAAGAAATAACTCGGAATTTATGGAGATATTCATAATATAGTTCAGTTAAAATATATACTTATAACTAAAAAATAAAGACAATTAACTCAAATGGCATACATTTCCATTACCCACAGGTAGTCACCCTAACATATAAATTTGTTTAATACACTAGTAAGCTAATATTAGTGAAGCAAGATTGAATTACAAACATCACAAGATAACTATCAAGCGAGACTGGGCGCAGAAAAAAAAATAGTAATAATAAAAATAAAAATAAAAGCGGAAGCAATATGTATTTACTTAGGTATGGTTAATAATTATTTTGACATGGCAGTATGAGTCAGATTCCTTTGCTTCACAGTAATAATAACCATATAATATAGACAGTGTCTGTCAAAGTCAATTGTCAACAACAAAACAATATTTCAATTATTTATACTGGAGAGTAAAAAACAAAACAATTATTTAAACTACCTTGATAAGAAGTGCAAGAAATGAAAAAAACAAAATTACCTACAGTAGTTCGGAATTCTGACCGAGTTGTGAGAGATTAAATATTTATGCGCCCGCCCACTATCTCGCCTCACAAAAATCACAATGAATATAAATATATAACACTATTATTCTCCAAAACTCGAAATGTGTGTAAGTACAAGTATAATGGATACAGCTGTGACATATTAACTGGGCGTCACTTACTTTCTTCTTGGAGGAACCGCCGTTCTTTGACGCCTCGAAGTCATCTGTTTAGCACTATGGGGAGGCGAAGCATATGAGCCTGTAGTACCAGCAGGTGCATTCGCAGAAGGCACAGCCTCAGTGTTTTTGAATTGTGCCAAATGAGACTTAGCTATTCCGTCTAGATCAGCTCGACAAGTGATGGTGTGTCGCTTAGTATCTGCGCCTACGACCATGATGCGACCTCCACGCGTCCAACAACTGTGCAGACCAAACCTCTCGCGGCATTCCAAGAAAAGTTTGTGCCTGCGTTTGGTCAAGAACTCGGACACTGTTATACCAGTCCCCTTCAATCCAACTTTGGCTGACCAAGCTTCATCACGTTCTTGCAAACTTTTAAATTTGATGATAATTGGTCGAGGTCGGAGAGATGAATTTGTTCCCATGCGGTGGACCTCACTGAAATTCTCCGGCTGAATATGAGGCAAAAGGTGTTGACGAACGATATCCGCTGCTATTTTGGGAGAATCTTCATTTGGTTGCTCAGTGACACCATGTAAGAGAATCATTTTCCTTCTATACCTCATCTCCATAGAATCATGCTGCACTGCCAACATATCCACTTGCCTTTGTAGAGCAGAAATAGAGGCCAAGATAAAAGTACGAAATGTACTGAAGTCCGCAGACAAAGTTGCCACTGTTTCAGTTCTTGTTGCAGGTATTTTCCTCAGTTCATCTTCAAACAGGGTCATACGCGACTGAACCATTTCCGCCAAAGCCTCCATAGTACCTCTAATGTCCTCCATGATAGACTAAATTAGTGTTGGAGCCAGTTAATCTCAAGTGATATGGAGTGTTTCAAACGTTCCAGGAAAGTGATGTTATGATGACTACAGCAGGTAACTCATACCCTATTCTAACATTGTCTCTATAATATTTAGAGATAATAATTGAATTACTATTTTTATAATTAATTTTTAAGAGCTATAATTTAAAAGGGTAAATAAAACAATGTAAATGTGGCAAAAAATATATTTAAAACATCACACCTTTCAACGTCACAGTTCAAAGTTAATAAAAGTAAAATAAAAGGGCATATTTGTATAACGAGTGTTGATTTAAATCGTATAGCCCGATCTGACATCGAACCTTCTCCCACGCAGCCTGCTCTGACAAAAACCGCTAATCCTCTAGCGCACAATAACACAAGCTCAGCTGTATAAACATTTCTTTAGACTGCGTAGTGTTTGGGACGTGCAATGCACGATGCCCCTTACAACGATTTTGTTTTATTCATTACCTCTTGAATACTTGAATACTTAAATACTTAACGAACGTAAAGAAGTAAAAACTTATACTCGATTTATAAAAATGTTAAAAAATATACATACTTATAAACAAATATTATTACACAGTAAACGAATATTTCAGATAAAATTAACTATATATATACAAGTTTTCAGTTGAATGTCTGATCATCTTCCTACCATATTTCCATATTGACCTGCTTATCAAGGTGCATGTAAATATTATTAACTGAAATAAGTGTATTGAGTCACATGTATGCGTAACAATGAATAAATAAATAATTTAAATATTTTTGCACATGCAAATATGTAATACAACATAGCATATTCAATTAAAAGGCTAGCCGTCCAATTGGGCTCGGTCCAGTCATACAAGATAGATTTACAAAAAAAATATAAATTTTGAATTATCCATAATTCCTAATTACGCAGTGCACCATAATGCATTATAGAATTTAATAATAATTACTATTATCTTTCTAATTCATATAATAGTTACAAAATTGGCCCACAGCGACACGACAAGTAACGTTTACTAGCAACCTTGACTCGGATAGCTTTATACGGGTTATTTGTTATAGATTTGTAAGGTTTGAGAACTAGGTTTACAATATCGTACACCTAGATCTAAACTAAGACAACTCAAAAAACTAATGTGGAGGTCTGACAATACATTTGTTTACGTGTCAAGAGCGCGACCACTGTTGATTCAACAAAAGAAAGCTAAGGTTATCTAGCGGCACATCCCCGAACCTTTATTGAATCTGTTATGTCGGATAGATGCGTATGATCACCGAGTATTTGAATATTGTACTAAGTCAAAACTCACTAAAATTTTTGAGTTGTCTCAGTTTAGATCTAGGTGTGCGATATATGTAAGCATGTAAGCACTGAGTATAGTTTTTCTCCCGCTATCGCGAAGCAAAACAATAGGTTTATTATTTTGATAGGAATTTATGCTCGTTTCCCTACTAGCATCTGAATTACTTATCATATTTTAAATTTGTATCTTATCATAGAGCACACAAAAAAAACTATCTCTTTTTCAGTAATGTCATCGTGTAGGATATCATATTAAAGGGCATATTCATCTCATTTCTAAAATGTATGTATGTGTGTACTTTGTCGTAAAATTACAACAATAGAATACTAAAGTAAGTTCTAGAGGTAGACGTAAACTACAAAAAAATCATGAAGCCCAAAAATATTGTTATCTGAATCACATGAAACGGCAGTGGTAATATAACACATAGTTGCCTTAGAGTAAAGTAGCATTACAACTATATCAACATTTATTTAAGGTAAGAAAGTTTCACTATTTCATATCTTTTTATCTATGCAACGATTTTTTTATGTGGCACTGTTTATTTTACATGACTCACTATTACCTTTCCTTGGAGAGAGTTATCAATATTAAGTATACTTACACGACCTCTATATCCGATAGGATTCTTCAATTTCAAAAATCTCTGAGCGGTTGATTCCCGGTCGTGTAAATATAGAAAATGAACTTTTCTATATTGACTCGGGTTTGAATTTTCTCCCTTGTTTCAGATACTCCATAATACGAGTGATTTCATCTAACTAGCTATAATAAGATTGCTGTAGAATATATAATTCTGTATCGATACAAACTATTACAAACACATGTGGTATCAAGATGAATTGATAATATAAACAGAGTCAACCTAATTTTCTGAGCTATAAAGCTCTCCATACCTTATCAAAATAAACACTCATCAACGTTAGCCCTAAGTCAGAAATCCTGCGGATAAACCTATAATGTCGCGCAATCAACCTAGATTTGTACTAACTGCGACTCAAAGATTCCTTTGTTCAATAAACTAGTTCTTAACCGGTTTTAAGGATAATTTATTTACCTAAAGTCTTATAAACTTATCTTCAAAGTTGATCTGAAATCGAAGGAAAACATATAATAATTATTAAATCACAGAATCGCCTATTCAAGTCGTAAAAGATTTGTAAATGATACTTGTTTCTTATATTTTCACGCACACTATGAATAAAACTACTTTTTTTTACATAAAAAATTTAAAATTAAAATAAAACGAAAAATATCAAAAGATAGTGTTTTATTTGGGTTAGGAACTTACTTATCTTGTCAGTCTATCAGCAAAAATTTGATGAAAAAGCAGTTGTAAGCTTGTTTAAAATACGACAGCTTCTTATCTAAAAGATAAAGCGTTTGTTTTTTAAGTGAAGTTAATATTATATTAAAATCTGTTTACGAATTGACAAACGAAGGTTCCTACGTAGTACACGTGTAAAAATTGTATCCACCTCAAATAACTAATAAAAATAAGCCTTATCTCCTTTTCTAATGGGACTACCCTTATCTGCTAATGGTTTCACTTTTTTTTTGCTGCGACAGAAGGCAGAAGTCCAGTTTTTATAGTTATCCTCTTTTGCGTAGTATATTTTGGTTTGTAGGGTTCAGGAGCTAATGTACGGTCAGTAAGACTAAACTAATTTTAATAAACATAAATAGGGATATACAAAGCAAACTTCTCAAGGAGAACTATGACAAGTTATGGCATTTTTATAAATAATCAATTAGCTATTAAATATATTTATTATGCTTTAGTCCATTGAATTCAAGAATAAGGTTATAAAATTTTTAATGTTATGTATATACAAATCTTTAGATTTTTCAATACAAAGTTGTTAGAATTCTGTATAGGTATTTTGTGAAGATAACGTGAGCTATATAATTACATCATGATACATTTCTAATATTTTTTAAATAAGATATTCTTATTTATTTTGTCCACCTTAAATTCAATGAAGGTAATTAAATTTATATATTTTATACAAGTTCTTAATATTAAAAAAAGAGGTGACAGCATCTGCTGCATTCACCCTTCATACGCTTATCTTTAGTCCACAACATGTCCGAACCTGCATCAAAAAAAGTTTTGTTTACACTTTTTGTGATGCTCAGCTGGGGTGTAGTATTTTTTGCTGACGCTACAGTAGGTAGTGGAGAGGTTTGAAATGATTGTTGATTGACTGACACAAGTTCTGACTTAACTACGTATATGCGTCGTGTAAGAAACAATATCAATGCATTTAATTTTAAATGCTTATTTGTCTCATAGAAAAAATATTAATAACAAGAACCAGACTGAAAATTAATCGACTTGGTTTATGTTGAGTCCAAAACTTTTTACGGCAGAAGAATAGCGTTGTGAGACTTGTACATTTTTGTACATATTATGTTTTTGATGGGATAAAGATATATTAGATAGAAAAATGACTTAAACTTGACAGTCTCAAACCTAGAGGTGTGATTTGAACTCGTAATGCTTCACAATCCGGGCGAATGCTCTAATCAATTGAGAAACATTGACTGTTTAGTTAAAGCTTAGGTTATATAAGTATATAATATTTAAAGATAGTTCGTTATCTCGGTCAATAGTTTTTGTGATTAAAAATAGACTTTATACATTTTTTATTACATTTTCAATTATAGTGTAATTAAATTTGAGTACTTACATTTCGTAGTAAGATATCGCCCTTTTTAATTTCCCTATCATTTCCTATCGCTAGAAACAATTAAGGTACTGTATGAGTCAGGCTCGACAATATATAGAAGTTCATTTTCTTGATTGACCCCACCGGAATTGTATCCAGGGCCTTAGAGAGATTACCTTACCAAGGAGGTTTTCTTTTCTTTTCCATATTTTGCTTAAATTACACAATGTGTAGACTTTCGTTTTCTACAATTCCCATAGTTTCTCCATACGGTTGCTCACTGTGACAGATATTTATAATGAAACACTTGCCAGTAAAGCGTAGGCAAATAATACTGGTTCGCGAAATAACAGGTGCTGTTTAGACGATACGATCTAGCATCATAAACTCTGGACGGACTCATTATATGATATGTATAGAGTTGGAGTAAAGGGTCTAACGGCGTGGTTATTAGAAAGTTAAGCAACTTTCTATAAGGTCTGTCATCGGATGGGTAACCAAAAATCTTTTATCTCGAGCATCTGTCTGTTAGGCGCTTGATCTGACTGTATCTGCGGTCAGTAGCATCAATCTGTGTTGGGTTATGACCCATTATTCCTGAATTCTTTTCCACAGGTCTGTTTCCCAGCAGTTAGACCATTATTACATTGATCCTCCTTGCTATTGTTAATAAGCATTGTAAGCGAAAACTTAAGTTCGATTCGATTCATAGGAGAGGCCTGAGTCCCAGCAGGGTCATTCATAGGCTGGTGATGACGTTAGCGCAAAATGCGCATAAACTCTTGTGAAATGTAAAATACTTCTGCAAAAAATTTGATCGTTACAGGCCTACCCAAAAATCACCACGACGATCGGTCGCGAGCGGTCCAACGCTACGAATGAGGACCGCTCGGTTCTATAATAATACTTTTATCAATAAAATAGTTCTGTATATTGAAATCGTATTAAAAACAATCTTAGGCTAAAAATATTAATAAAAGACATTGAGTATACAGTACATTGTAAGTAATCTGGCGTGAAAAAATCCTGAAAAGTTTGTTAGTTGCGACTTTTGTAAACGATAAGAATACGATCAAACTGTGTCACCCCTCTTCTGGTTAGTATCCTTTTGAAATACTCTATAAGCGACTAGCTATAAAATTTAGGACTGAAACGGTAAAAAAAAAAAACTTTTTTTTTTTGTTAATATGGTTATTATTAGTATTTTAATTTAAATTATTTGAAATTGAAATTAAATTTAAATTTGAATTTGCTACGCCCTTACAGGGTGTCACATGAACTGTACTACTTATTGAATAACTTTATACTATGTGACATGCAATAAATAAATGATTATCATTATAGTCTATGTGGTGACATATCTAAACTGAGACAACTCAAAAATTTGAGTGAGTTTTGACTTATCACAATATTCAAATACTCGGTGATTATACGCATCTATCCAACATAACAGATTCAATAAAGATTCGGGGATGAGCCGTTTGATAACTTTAGCTTTCTTTTGTTGAATCAACAGTGGTCGCGCTCTTGACACGTAAACAAATGTATTGTCAGACCTCCACATTAGTTTTTTGAGTTGTCTTAGTTTAGATCTAGGGGTGCGATGTGTATGATGTGGCTTCCCGTAGGTGAAAGAATTTTTTAAATCGGTCTAATAGTTTCTAAGCTTATTCATTGCAAGCAAACAATTAATAAGTACTTCCCGTTTATGATATTAGCAAAGATTTACTTTTAATGTAAATACAACGGGAATAAAAAACTCTGTGACCATTCCTCTGCTTAGTGTCCTTTTGAAGTACTTTATAAGTAATTTATGCAGCCCTTCCCAAAGTGGGCATTAACGCCCCCTTGTGGGCACTGCAGGACTAAAAGGAGGCGACAAGACACCCAGAAGAAAAATGAGGGCGTTGTGTAGAGGCTTATGGGGGCGATTTGTAATTTCATCTATGAGGACTCTTCGACACTGATTGAGCTTTCGACTATCGACTACAAGTTGTGAACATCAACTAATAATATTAATGAAGAGAAGATTAATGAAGTTATAGTGCTTTTTAAGTGGGTGAATAAAAAGGGGCGCTTAGTTTTTTTTATTTATTTTTCTACTTTGTGTAGGCAATAAACAACAAAAGTTTAGGAACCCCTGATTTCTAGCTATTGTAACAACACATAGCTCTATTCACGCCATCAAAATCGTGACTTTCAGTTTGAAGGAAACATTTATAATACTATTTAAAACACATTGTGTTGTTTGTAAGCTTTTTAAAAACATATGAATATCCTTTAAAACCCATCGCGTTGTATCATCTCTTAGTAAATATCGTTCAGAGTACAACGAACTCTACATGTAGTAAGCCAATAATCTGCGCGCATCGCAGATTGCAATTTATTAACTGCCCACAAACTAAGTACTTTTTACAGTAGCACGCAACAATACTATAATATTAGAGTTATATCTGAAAACGAGCAGTTTTATTTCATAATTCGATACATCCTTTTATCCTTACTAATATGATAAATGCGAAAATAATTCTCTATTACGTTTTCATTCTTAATCTGATAAGATAAAATTTGGTATCGAGGTAGGTATAGCTCGGGGAAAAACAAAGGGTAGAAAGGGATTTATCCTGAAGATTTTGCACTCTAATGGGTAATAAACATATATTGAAAAATCTTTTGATAATTAATAAAGATAATTTGCATTATCTAATTATGTGTGGAAAGAAATTTGGGAAGAAAATCATCTGATATATTGTCACTTGCTTTTACAGTAGGTGTCGTATAAAAATAAGAAACATACGAATGCAGCTATGCTTTTCTTTACAAATAGCCTTGAACACGTCATCAAATGCAGCGCTGTCTCGCCATACAGCTTAAATATGTTTTATTTAACCGTATATAATATAATAGCGTGACAGCGCTGAGTTCGATTACAAGTTCAAGGTTGTTTTTATAACAGAATAGTACTACAAAGCTTTTGCTACTAAGTTTCATTCCATTCCGAGCTGTGCTGATATCGAAAATGATCAATTTTTCGTCTTGGACGCATTCTTTTTTCACGTTTCCCTTACATAAGGGCTTTAAACTACTTAATATTATGTCCAAGCACACTGTTGAGCATATACTAATTTTTTATCGTGTCCATTTCATTTATTCCATCGATATTCAAATCATTCGCATATTCCAACTCATATGCATATAACTAATAGATACGTATCACATATGAAACGGTAAAATTGGCACAAGGGCTTAAAAACTATTTAAAAGCACCGGTATTAAAATGTTTGTTGCAGAGATGGGAGGGTCATCCATTCCAATATCGAGGGATGATGATAGTTTAATTCTTATAGTACACAAGCTTCTCTACAACAAGTCACAAGCTAAACACCATAATTAGATTTCAATCAGTTTAAATCTAAAATCTTGAAAAAATACTTGTCTAAAAAGGTTATATAGCATGCTTCGACACAAGGTTTTTTGATAGGTGATTTCTTCTATACACTTTCATCATTTTCTTTCCCTGTTCCCAGTCTATGTGGGGCCAGCGCCGTGTGTCGTCTTCTTCCACTCTTCTCTGACAGTTGTCATCACATCGCTCACTGCTTTCACCTTCACATCACACAGTCCATCTGTGTTTTCTAGGGTCGTCCATTCATTCCTTTTCATAATATACCCGTGCCGTGTAAGTATTTCAAATATATCGTGTTGCTTATTATGTTATCATTGTAAGTCATGATTTTATTATTTATCTGTTTTATTATCAATTTGCATTCACAATGCTATCTTGGAAAATATTCTTAAAGAAAAATGCTTAAATATCAACCAGCCCTGTACTCTGAGATAAGATGGGAGGTGAGAGCAGTCGTCCGGATTACAAAAGGTCGTGGGTACGAGCCCCATCTCAGAGTACCTAGCTGGTGGATTATGAAACGTTTTTCATAGATAATATTTCATAAATCAGTTAATATTGATAGTATTGACATGGTTTTTTTTTAAATGTCGTTACTTTTATTAGTGTTACTTAACGTTCTTCTTTTTATAATCAAACGACGACCTGAATGAATGGTCGATAAAACAAAGATGGAAAATGTAAAAGTACTTTAAATAAGTTTACTTGGATAAAGATGTTTTGACATTTATTTATTTACTTAACCCAAATTACAACAAATGGCGGACTTAATGCTGGAGCGAAGTTGTCTTCGATGAGAGGCACCCAAGTACTGAAACCAAGATTTCAGATACTCAGGTGCGCATGGATCATATAGAATTGCAATGAGAGTGTTTACCATTCTTAATTGACTTTGAATTTATGGTCGTAATCAATTAAAAATAAATATATTACTTCATGCATCGTAATAATGCATCTCTGTTCCTAATAAAAAATATATACATCAGCATAATTTTCTATAACTCAATATTTAGACAAATGCCTCTTGCATTAATTACCTTAATTACCAGAGGTCGGAATTAGGTAGAGTTATTTATGTACTTGCATCGAAATGTTGATATTAATGTGGACCTTCCCTACAAATGTGGCAACATCGCGCGTATTGGTATTTTGCCACTTTGGACATCCGATGTCAATGATTTAAGTTTGGCAACGTCGTGCGTGCAGTAGTTTAAATTGTGTAAAAGTAAATAACTTTTTATTTAAAAAATCACGGGATTTTTTCTGCTCTTTAAAATTAATCTCGGGATTTGAGGCATATCCACTTTAGTCTTTCGCTGTATGAAATCAGTGTAAGTACATTCATCTGTCGATTTAAAATATCCATAACGTATATTTTACCGAATTGAAAACTCACCGTAATCATTATCTTCGTAAAGTTAGTATCATATTTGATTCAATATGGCTACACATAAATTACATTGAACAAAATGGACAATAAATCTTCGTGTGTTAATTAAATGGCGATTGATAGATTCCCAGTGCGTCTGAACGTTTGCTATTAATTTTAACTGTGTGCTAACCATAATTCACTGCATCCATGCACCTGATGTTGACTGGATATTGTAAAGGTACTGTCAACGATATATCAAAGATAGCTCATTACAGATCATGATAGAAGTTGCTATCAACTGGACTAAATTTTCGATTCAAACAGTAATGAGAAAAATTACCTTTTAAGATATTTGAATAGATGTAATGAGATAATTTTGTGAAATAAGAAAAGCAAACTCTAATTAATAATAATAATAATAATAACTTTATTTCTCACCACAAACAACTTTACAAAGGATGTACATTTATTAATTAATTATTGACACGTTATTTGTGGGAGACTGGTGCCTGTTTAGGTTCAACCCCGTATTACAGGTCACCAGGCCCCCCATTGTTTATTTATAAGGTTTATTTTCACTATCCATATGTTAAATATTAATGTTAATTTAACAGACGTTATTACTATATTACTACACAACATACTAAAATTCTAAAACATGCTTACATCGTGTCAGAGATAACATAAGACTCACTGTATGATATATTTATTCTATATAATTATCTGCTTCTATTGTATTATTTTCAAACATTACTAATTTTCTCAGAAATATTAATTAACAGATTATTTTTAATAAATCTTCGGTATCCGAGTATGACAATGTCATGAGGTACTCTTTAAGTATTTTTTGAAATGACCATTTATTTAGAGAATGGAGGGAAAGTCTATTTTGGAGTTTATTGTATAGAAACGGACCCAAAAACCCGAAGAATCTCTCTGCAAAGGCTGTTTTACAACCCACTGCTTGAACAATGCGATATTGTCGATTTCGACGAGGATGTTTATGAAGATACAACAGTTCCGAGATACCATGCTGTCTAATCACAGTATGATGGATAAAAAGTTGACGGATTGTCAGTACTTCGCTTAATCTATACAGATCCGTAGTAGGATATAGAAAGGGCTTAAAGTAGATAACTTTTAACACAGCTCTTTGCGCCCTTTCCAGTTCAATAAGAAGTGTTTTGGCAGCAATTGGTTTATTAATACACAATGATCCGCGTAGCGTTTTTCTGTATAACACAAGTGTGTATTGAAAATAAATTTCAAAATTATTGTTTTGCAAATAAATCCTAGTAACATAATAAATCTACAGTAACTACTATATACTGATAATGTCTATAGATTTTACTGTCTATTAATGTCTATTAATATGTTTAAAAAGTCTATTAAGCGAATTAAATAATGACTTTTAATGTATTTCAGTGGTCACTATTTTGTTGTCCCTTTTAAATTCTTTAACATTTATTCTTAGACTAGAGAATAGTAAAAGCTCTATCAAAAGTTGTGAAAGATCTTTCAGTCAAAAGTTACATTTATTAATAATTTTAAATCATTTTTTTGTCCTATAGATACTAAAACTGCTGCTGATGATGCTGAACGACTGCTTTTCACTAGTTTCACTAGGGTGACGGAGAACTATCAGCGCCATCTATTGATGGGATCTACAACAAAAATTGCAATGAAATGGAATTTGAATTATGTAGCTTTCTATTGTACAAAGATAGTATGGTTCTTTTAATATTTGAACATCACTGATAATTTATTTATATTATAAATCTCACAATATTGAATCAACACAACAAATAAAAATACAATCTGAAAAAATAAAAAATAATGAGCACATTTTTTTGGATATGTTCCATGTGTCTAGTTTTATGTGTTAGTCATCACATTACCTCATAAGTATTGCATAAGATAATTATTTAAAAGATTATTTTGTCCAATGTCAATGTCTTGCAGCTCACCGACAGCGGTTAGTCATCTCTGACACACTTTCGCGATCCGATTTCCATTAAACTTGTTTGATCTTGTTAAGCGTCTTACTTAAATACAGAATTGATAATGATATTTCATAGAAATATAGACTAGGATAGTAGTACGTCTTAACAATCAAAATAATGTGTTTAACGAATTTAAAACCTTCTTTTGATTCGTTGATCCTTATTTAACAGGCTGACTGCGTTACCTCCTTTTTAAGTTTGTTAAAGTATTTTCAGTAAGGGATGTCTTTTATAGACGTAAGAAAAATGTATGTAAATTAGTTATGAATTACCTGACTAATGAGCGTATTTATACTATTACATTTTTTTTATTAAACAGTTTTCGAGAAAATTATAAACAATTTTATTTTTTCTAGTGCTTTTTTGTAATGTTGCTTGATATCGAAACAGAACATGCTATAATAAGAAAATATATTATTAATATTGGAGCTTTACGCGGATTAAAACATAAAAAACATTTAAGAATGTTTCCACATTTTGTTATTTACTTTGGTTTTCCATGTGCTCGCAACTCTACTTATCATTTACTTTTAATAATATAAAATTATGAAACTTGATAAGATATTTTTAATACAATTAAGTAAGATATTAAGTTTTTCAATTTATACAGACGATTGCCTGAAAGAAATTGCTTCTTGGCGATAGCGTCGCCGTTTGTACTATCTGTTCTTCGTGTTATTGTTTCCCTATTATTGGTGTTTATATACAAAAAAGAATTAGTCATTCATTCATATATTTCATTTGTTTATTCATTCATTAATATGTTCAAATTATCAACTGTTATAATCTGGTCACAGTCCTGCTTACAATAATAGAACAGGCCCGATATCAATTAACTCTAATTATAACGCTATGCAATAGTCATTATCATAAACTCAGACAACGTGTTTTTCAATTGTTAATTTAAATATATATATTTCATAATTATCATAATTTAAAGTATAAAATGAACAGTAATACATTATAGTTTTCATTATGAATCTGTCTAATTTTATACTGTAATTTATGATAAGTTTCAGTTAAATTCAATATATTCTTTTAATTCTAATAATCTAAGCATTTTTTTAAATTACAATAAATCAACATAGATATAATATCACACAGGAAAAAAATATATAAATTATGTTTGCGTGCACATTTCTAGTTCGATTTTTATCTGCGAGTATATTAATTTTGTTATCAAGTCATGTTTCTTTTAAAACATAAAGTTCTTCATCGCAGGATTCTAAGAAGTAAACGTTAAGTTAATTGGCAGTTATTCATCCGGCTGTGGTTTCCTTTGTTCGTCAGTTTAGCTCGCATAAGTTCTAAAAACTTTCTGCATCACATATGATGCATTTTTGTGTCATGTAGTGTTTCCTGTTCGCAATTTGCTTAGGACTATCGCTAGATGCATAATTTAAATATTATCAATGTTAAGAATAAACAGTTTTTCTATTAAAAATCATAGAACAGCAGCTGGCATTGTTGCCAAATGTTTTCAATTATTAAACAAGAATTTTTTAAATATTATTGTCATGTAGGAGGCAATTGGGATTTCTCAACAAAAGAATGTTGAAAGAAGTGGCACTAGCAATCTGAATAAAACAAGAAACCTATTAGATAATATCCAAAATATTGACAAAAGAGTACAACCAGGAAAACTTTAAGATCAATATTATGATATTTATATGTTTTATTGAGGTATTTAAAAGATGGAATTCGAAGATGTTTTCGTTTGTTTTATGTGTTATCTTAGGATTTTTAATATTCATTAGATGACTCAGGGGAGTCCCTTGTGAATTCAATGTTTGATGGTGACTAATAAATTGTGATCCGTGAGTTTTTTTTATTTGAGTATTAAAGTTAAGCCTTTTAGTCTGATTCTGAGTACAGTTGGTGATTGTTGTGTGAAATTTCTGTGGTATTTCGATTGTGGGATGTGAGGTGAGTGAATAAAAAATATGCACTAAGAAATTCTAAGAAATTCACTAAGAATTTCTCCTCAAATTAAATTAGTGGTTAGATAAAATACTTCAGATATGCTGAGGTATATTGTTTTCTTAAATAGTTTTTATATCAGTGCAAAATCTATAAAATGTATCATTACTCATACAGTTGTTCATGTAATATTTTTTTCTGATAGTGTACTTACTTATGCTCCCCCGAAACGTCGAAAGCTGAAATACATAGCATTAATGACACGACTTTTTGGCATAAGACAGGTTAAGAATATTTTTGCGGTGTTTTAGGAATAATTATTTACTAAATTTGCGGCATCAGTTAACTTCAGACTTATTTTCTTGAAATTTGGTTTTTAAATTGAACTTAGTAATCGAAAATTTTCATAAATGTTTGCAGATGAAACACTTAGAAAGAATAACACCATACACAGATTTTAAGATGCATATTTATTTTCCCGGCAATTTCAAATAGAACGGAAAGCTTTACATTTATTTTATAAGTAAAAGAATTATTATAAGTTTGAAATCAATTGAAAATCTATTACTCACAATTTAACGTGTTATTTTAACAAACAATTCTCGCAACATCGCGGTTTTTTATTAGGCCTTTAAGTAGATTATTTAATTTAACTGCCATCATTTATATGACTCTACAAAGCTTTCCACTCGGCTAAATGATAATAAACCCAAAAACACATACGGTTTCACAAACCAACGCCTATGGCAAAACCACGACCGTAAAACCGTTTTATATACCTCGTACAAAACATACTAGCAATGAAACACACGCACTTATTCCTGTCACTATAACCTGTCTTAGAACAAAGAGCTGTTAAACCGAAGCTTACTAACACTATATTTTAGTAAGACTGCGTTGGCAAGCCACAACAGAGTGAACGCTTTCGTCTATCAACCCCGTGGACACGAATCCTCCGTTTCTACGTCACCTCACCCCATACTAAATAACCATCCTCATTGGTGGATTCAGTTTGGCGCGCTTTCTCAGTACCAAATTCAAAAGCACAACAACAATCGCCTTCTCATTCGTGTAGGGTTGTAGCGACAACAAATGAAAGGGAAAGAATCACTCTGTCAACCGCTGTTGTTACATGATGTAACCAGTTTTGTGTGAGACGTTCATATCGCCGATTGCGCCTGTGGGAAAGGGACAGTGTCGGCAATGCCGAGGTGACCGCTGTGGTGGAGTGCGAAGGGAACGTGCTACCGTGCGTTCCACTATTTATAATCAAATAGGTTAGCGATGTGTGCGTGCGTGCTTACGTTATGCACCGCACCCCTACACTCGAAGAGGCGTCGAGCGAAGCAATGATGTGCACGAAGTATTATCCCTTATTACACGATCTGCTTCCGCGGCGGCCGCACGTTCAATAGTTGTCTAGAGACTTCTTTTGTCGAGCGGAACGTGCGAAGTCACAAGTTTGTTTACATCGATGCATAGCGCGTTAGTTGACGCGATTGTGTCATCGACCGAGCGCCGGTTATCTCTGAATTATGAGTGAAACGGACAATGTGCGCGTTAGTGTTTTTGCGACGAAACTTTTTTGTGTACTCGTAAACTTTGCGAGAGCGTGCGAGCGGTGTCGGCCGCGACGAAACGGACAGTGAGCTTCATCCGGAACTACTTTGTGCCATCGAAAGTGTGAAGTGAACAGACAATTTTATCCAAGACGTTTTGTAGAGTTTTGCGATTAGATTTTTAATAATTCTAATTTGAAGAAGATTTTTTGACTTGCAAACTTTTTGGAGAAGATAAATTTTGAATTTCGAAGAAGTCTTAAAAGTTTCAAGAGGTGGTTGAAATTAAAAACGACCGAGTAGGTTTTTATACACGAAAAAGACAGGACGATCGGTCCACTATTCTTACGCAGATAAAAACAATTGCGAGAGACAAAGATGGCTATAGCGTTCAATTTGCCAAGCGAGAGAGAGGCTTCTGAGGAGAATTTTTCCCGTCTCAACCGGCTGCTTGCCGAGTTGTATGAGGTTCTGTGCCATATCTTGGTATCCAGACAGCCTGGCCAAGAGATCCAGGATTCCAGGAGAGGTGAGTGCCCTGGGGAACCGCTAACACCACCTTACCACTTAAGATGCAATTCGACCTACATCGTCAACCTAGTGATGGTAGTGGCAATCATAAAAGTATCACTCGCGTCGTCACTTTTCAACACGATCAGATAAAAAGGACGGGAGAACTCTATGTGTTGTTGACAGTGATCCTGCAAAGCAGATCTGGACAATTGTTACGTATTTTTAAGTCCATCCGTGTTTCTTTGTATTTTGTAAAAAAACAATGTATAAAATATTATTTTTTGAGAGATGTTGTGTCCAACTGCACTTAAATTGTAAATGGTGGTTAACGCACCGATAGAATGACATTCTATCGGTGCGAATGCTCTAACACTTTGCTTACAGAAGGAATGACGCTTTTCGATAGAAATTTGAGTGAAGTTTGACAAAACGTTTCTAGTTAAACGAAAAACATTTTTGAGTGTTCGTAGGCGATGCATTTATGAAATTCTCTAACGTTCAAAATATTTTTGGAAATTTATTAATTGTAGCTAAAGCTTTTTATACGAGCAACTTTGTAATCCACTCGCTAGAGTAGCAGTATTATCGCTGTTACGAAAACGTAATTAATGATAATTTTTAGTACTGTTAAGTTTTTAACATTTAGTGACATTTTCCATTTGATCTCTTTACTTTGTTTATTGATTTTTTTAACGTAGTTTTTTTTTGTTTAGTAGTATAATTTATCAAATTTAATTTTGATTAGTTTACAATAACTGTTGCGTTCAGCAATATTTTTTTTAAGAATACTTTGTCTCACTCGGGCAAACTTTAATGGATCTCAAATTTATTTAAGTTCCAAATAATACCGATAGTCATAATTACATTTAGTTTTTCTTTTTACTTAAATTCATTTTGATTAGACACCAAATATTAGTTAAATATTATGAAAAAAATTAAGGGAAAATAATTTTCTTGCAGATGATAATATTGTTCTCTTTGTTCTTTTATTTGCTAGAAGAAAATTATGTTTTTAAAAGTGTTGTAAATATACACTTATATAATCCGATAAATATAATTCTGTTATGGTGTAGTTTGTTTTAATTATGTTCTGTTTCATAAAAAGTGTAAAGACTATAAACTCAAAAAAAATCTTGATTTGTATAAAGATTTATAAAAAAACGAGATGTACATTTTATTAATTTTTAAGCATAATTTTTTCTCTAATTTTAAAAGTGTAAATATTGCATTTAAATGTTTGTGATTATTTTTTATTTCGCATAATTAGTTACATATACCTACATATATGATAATTAAGTACAGCATATAATCAATTATACATAAACAGGATTGTGTTTTATAATTTCTATGGCCCCCAACAACCGTTGGGAATATTGTGAAATAAATATTATTTTGTAAAAACTTTGAATGTGGGTTTTCAATTGACGTTCCGTATTCCTTCACAGTCAAAAAAATCAGAAAAGGATAATTACTAAAGAAACTTAAGTTCATTATATAATTAATTATATTTATTAAGATAAAAAAATACCGTTTGAAAACTTTCTGCTTGCTAATAAATAAATTAAATATTTCTTTTAAATAATGTTTATCACAGTTCAGATATCAACTTAGAAAATTATTATAAAAAAAGGCTTTTATATTTGGTCACTTTTGTATTCACAGTGCTATATCGAGTAACCCTGGGCATGATTTAGCAAATTAATTTTTGCTAGTATTATTCTTTTAAATAATAACATTATTATCCATATGGGCGTCAAAGATCAAAAAGCTCGATTTAAATAAATTTGTGATAGAGCGTAAAAAATAAAAAGATTATTAAAAATAAGTTTAGGTTCACTTTAGTCTTTAATAATGTGAGCCTTCTTATGCGACTACATAAATTTTCCAAGCTTTAAATTATAAAATAATATTACATTTTGGGAGACAAAACCTGTTGTCGACATATTAAAATATATTTATTGTATTTCTACGCTAAAATAGCTAACCAACAATGAACAACAGCAAATTAGCACGGCTAAACCGTTAACAGCATTTGCCGACTGCTCGTCAATCATGACACAAATAAACCTAAGTTTGCATGAGCTACGTCAGGAATAAAGCTTGGTGGTTCTATTGTTAGACCAATTTTCGTTTAAGTATAAATAATAGGAAAAGATATCTATTAACAAACGAATATAAAAATGATCTCGTCGATGCTAATGTTACTGAGATTAGAAAAGGAGCAATCAATATTCACTTTAAATGTTCATAATTGACATAGTAAAACAAAAATTTAAAAAATCACAATATAATAATTAAACAACATCACGCACATTGCTCAGATTCCAAGATGAGTAGCTAAAGCCGCCATATTTATTTATTTATTTAATCTTATTTGCCTAAAGAAATAGACAAATGGCGGACTTAATGCCAAATAGGCATTCTCTAACAGTCAACCAGTAAATTTAGTAAAAACTTAAAGTTAAAGAGGCGACACACATTACACTTTTGTTGGGATATCAAATTATGGAGTATATGAGACAACGAAGGTACCACAACACTCACCCGGGATAATATAAAAAAATAATTATTTTCTACATTGAATCGACCGGAAATCGAACCCGGGATCTATATACAAAAATAAATTAATTAGTTATATTAAATTCTACTGCATCATATTATCTTAGTAAGAAAAAAAACAAGTTTTGAAAATAAGTCGCAAGTCTAACAAACAAATACGTTAAGTTGTTGTCGCATGTAGGTATTGAATCGACCGGAAATTGAACCCGGGATCTATATACAAAAATAATTAATTAATTATATGAAATTCTACTGCATCATATTATCTTAGTAAGAAAAAAAAAACAAGTTTTGAAAATAAGTCGCAAGTCTAACAAACAAAGACGTTAAGTTGTTGTCGCATGTAGGTAAGCAATAATTAATATTTTCTTGTTAATAATACAAAAATAGAAACGATTGAAGCTTTTAATTTGTGTCTTAAAACAAATATACTGTTTCAATAAAAGTGTCCTTGATATTTTATTTCGAAGAACTGAAATGCTTGGGTATATTTTAAAAGTTTTAGAACGAAAGAAAACAATCCAACAACACCAACATTTATTTAAATAACACAAGTTGTATTTCTAGTTTTTATATAACTAATATAGATTATTATATATATATATAAAGTTGATGATATAACTGGTAACTGTGTTTACATTGTAAGTTTTCTTACAAAAATACGACAAAACTAGTTCAAACATGACACTTGAGATTTAAACTTGGCTTGCTTAGAGCGGCGGTCACGACTGATGTTTGCCTTAAGTTAAAAGCGGAAGCAAACAAAAAAGATAATAAAATGAAGTATTACAAGCAATGAAAACCTGAAATCGTCGAAATAATATTTCGTAAATAAGTAAATTAAAAAGTTTGTATTAAATCCTTTTCCGTATTCCAATATTGTAACCCTGATCAGTCAAAAGCCAGTTAACGAACAGCTAATTTCTTCAAAGTTTCATATATTAATCACAGATAAATTATCAAAATATTACATAGTTCTACGCTGTCGCATGAAATTTGTGGCATAATTGAAATAATAAGGCTTTAAATGCATTGTATATTTAATCGCCTTTCTCTTATGACTCAACGCAACATAGCATTGGCAATGGAATAAGTTCAATACGAGTATTTGAAAGCGAAATGTGATCGGAATCGAGTTGTTAGCTTACGAAGAAACGAAAACGACATTTTACCATACAAGCGACGAATAACACAACTATGTACGTGTATTGAATAATATGTTAAAATTAACACTTTCGATCTCAATGTCAAGAGTTCTCGGGTTCGATTACTAGTTAGATGTATTAAATGTTGTTTTATGTTCAGATTAGAGCAATGAAAATCGCTACAAAATTATGTGAATTCGTTCGATTAGTTAAGTCGTCAGATTGTGAATTTTGTATAAAAACATTAAAGTTACACGCACCTAATCCTTCTTTTCCAACATAAATCAAAATTATTTTGTTACCCGACGTAAGTGTGTAAATAAATCTTTGGTTTGTTCTCGCTATACATAAGATAGAAAAAAAAACATAATTATTATAATAAAACTATTTGCAATTCATTATCACCAGCCCTGTTATGTCCCCAACGCAGGAGGTCAGGTCTTAAGGAGCATGAGATATGATTATACCTCTATCGATATATTTTTTAAAAATAAATGCTTCAAAAATTCATCAGTCTCATGTTGGATTAATTACTTATTATTTTGTTTACATGTACACTAAATATATACTTTTTTAGTTTAGGAAGTTCAAAGTAAATTTGATAATAAAATTAATACAAAGTCTCCCCGTCTTCGGAGACGTGACTTGCTTTAAAAAAAGGATCAGTTACTAATGTCAAACTTCACTCCTTTTTCACAAACAATCGAAAAGCAAAGCTTTATTATCTGTGTGGTCTGCCCTTTCAATTGTTACAATGAGCTTTTGACAATTTCCAGAAAAAAATGACGCTTCCAATTTCGACTTTAATGTTATCGTTTAAAGGTTAAATATAAAAAAAGCTTTCCAACTAAAAAAAGGGATAGATAGTCAAAAGTAAGTCACGCTTTCAGTGACTTATTCCGATTACGATTGGAGTGTGAAAAGACGCTTCGATGCTTCGTAAGATCAAAATAGCTTTTTATCAAAGGCTTGTTTTAATTGTATCTGGATTGTAAAGCTGTTTTATTATAGAATCGAGGTGGGGGAGTTAAAATAATACTGCTATAGTTATTTGACAATCGTACTTGTAAAGCATAGGTTTAGCTGTAAAGCTATTTGACATATCATAAGTTGTTGGATAGAAAATCTATAAAAGAAAAAGAAATCTTCAAAACATATACCTAGATGAGAATAAATACTAAATAAGTTATACTCTTTTATTAACAGCTTTTTCTCTAAGATACAGCGAGTAAACAAAATTGAAACAAAACAATGAAAGTAGATCATGTTACATGAGTATGACCAACATCTGAGTGTACTGTATACATCGGTCTGTATTATACCTGAAATTTACAAAATGAAGGAAGAAATTTTAAAATTTTAAGTGCTTATGTTCCGAAGTTGTTTTATATATAAAGTGAATTTCATGACGAAAAGGTACTATGAAACATTAAGTTCTTATATAGCTGAGAAATGGCAACGATTATTAAAATTTTTGAAATAAAATCTTGATGATTGTATACGTAAAAGCTTACTACTTAAAATAACTAGTTTAAGCTATCATCGTAGTGTTGTCTTATTATCCGTTATAAAACGATAACTGGTTTTGAAAGATCGAGTGAAACATTTCAGTTCTGCGATCTGTAATAGGAATATAGATTTGATTTAAAAGATTACTCGCAAACATTACAATTATTAAAAATTGATTTTTCTTAAATTCTGCAGCTTTAAATTAACTTAAAATAAATGCCTTGTATTTACCAATTTTTTATCTTACAATCGTGAGAAGAAATGGTAAAAAGAAATATTACAATTTGAGCGTCAATTTCTCAATTAAAAAGAATATAAAATGATTTCTTTTTTACATTTACATTATGAAGATAACAAAACCCTTAGAATTGCTATTTATAGTTTTCAGATTTATAATTACTGCTTATTTGGATATTATTTTTTGTACAAACTAATTGAAGATTAGTTTCTGTTTACGAGCCTTCTTAAATATATAATTAATTTACTGGCTTTCAATAACAACAGCCGTTAGAACTACCATAGTATTGACATCACATTATACTTCATACACCAAGAAGTCTAATATCTAAAATACAATTTTGTACATGTATTTTAAGCCTTCATTGTGCCACGTTATACAAGAGGCACAGATTCTCCTTAATAACCTTTTTACTCTCGATGAAGGTTTATATATTCCCCAGGTGCCATCGAAACAGGGCACCTGTTTCGACGACTTTTAAGGCTTTTTTCTACGGACAGGTTCAGACAAGTTCAATAGTGCTTTGTTCCTATTCGCTCCCAACCCCGATTTGGTATATTTTGATGTTTTTTTTTAACCATCTCGAAGGTTGTGTAACGAATAATAATTTATTGCAACGAGTTTTGAATGTTAAAGAGAAGTTTTTGTGACCAATGAATTCGAAATTGCCGTTTGGGTATATAAAAATAGAAGATGGGTTGCTTGCTTCTGGTTTATTGATATTAGGTAATTAAAAATTGGATTGAATTCTAAACAAAAAATAGATTCATTATGTGAATTAATTTCCATATTGATTAGAAATTGTGAACTCTATAGTTTTACGTTCACAGAATATGATAGTGAGAATGAACACTGAAAACAGAAAAAACCTGCAAAACCAACATGGATATTTAGAGTGGAAAATCTTTATATTAAAAAAAAAACTTATTTCTGTATAAATTTACTAAGGAACCCTATTTGTTACCATAGACGTTTATAGGAATTATTAATCGAAAAAATTAAAGTTTTTCTGCTGCGAAGAAATAATTTTTGTTTTGCGGGTTATTACGTGTTTGCTTTTCAGCGTCGATATATAATTCACAGCAAATAATAAATCACAACTTATAGAAACACAGAAAATAACGATAACATAGAACAAGTAAAACATGACATAAAAATAAATAGAAAAGTGATGCTGCCTTATCCGTCAGTCGCCAACAGAATGTATTAAAAAATTCTGAAAATAAAATTTATTTTTTTCTATGGTTAAGATAACATTGGTACTGAATGGGTATGAAAGTTGCTCGATGTCATAGCAATAGACTTCCGTTAAATGACGCCTGATTCTATTAAATTCTATTAATTTAAAATACAGTTTTGAGTCGATTTGACTAACTAAATTTTGGATTGAAGTACTCTCACTCTCAGGGTGCGATACGCTTGTCATAACAAATAATCACAACTACAATAACTCGCATTATACCATTTAGGGTATATATAAATGAAGATGTCCGATGCAAATTTGGTGTCTTTGAGGTCACTATTTCACGGGTCATAAAACCATTATTAAAATAAGGGGTCGCTTCACATACGAGTTCATAAATTTGAACCGCTGACCCGCAGTAAATCTAATTTGTATAAAAATGTAAATTTAACTGTTTTATTAATCTAAATAATTGTACATTACAACCAGTACAGGTAGTTTTAATTGCGAAATTTGCATTTGAAATTTGATCTTATGAAAATATTTCTTCTGTTGCTTTCAATTAACGTGAGAATATTAAAATAAATATTTTTATTACTACAAAAGAAAATCAGAGACGAAAACGTGGTATTATTATTTTTTTAAGTTGGAGAAACATTAGTGCTCCAAACATAATATTTGAATTATGCAATTGGGTTATCTATATAATTTTACCAGTTAGTTTAATTGTAAAAAAACTAATTAGAAAAGATATTATAATCAATTCGAAAAAGTAATAATTTATGAGTCAGGTAACTCACATAAAAATATATAGAAGAATTGAGAAGCTCTTCTTTTTTTTTGAAGTTAGTTAAAAACAAAAATAGCTCCTAAAATGTTTCCTTCAAACGATTACCCTGTGATGTATATACCCATATTTAAACACAAAGATAAAATCAAAGAAAAAGGTTTAAACGTATCTCTTTTTAAAGCCCCACTTTTAATGTTAACAGCAATTCAGATTAACTGATATCCATTCAAATGTAACTGATAATTATACCACTAGCTTCTGTGTTACGCACATACAAGATTTTATACTTGAAGGTGAAACTAGTTTTCTACATCGAAGTAAGGTTTTTATTTCTATAAGTAGTTAGTTATAAAATTTTTCATTCTTTTGTTGGGGGTGGAGGCCTGATGACCTATGTGTCTGTTATAATACAGGTAATCTTCTGATTTTCTAAGGCATCAGTCTCACACTAATGACTCAATTGGAACATGTGTCTGTAATTTACTAACACATAAGTCATTATTCTGTGTGATAAGAAAATATTTTTTTAATATTATTTGTCTTGTAAGATTAGCTTTTTTCTGGTAATAATACACTGACTTTTAGTGACGCAAAATATCTTCATTAAAAAAATAAAAATGCTATCATTAATTTCATGGAAACAAAAACATTTTCACCCCAGTCATATATATACAAAAAACCTGCCAAGCACGAGTCGCGCTCACGCACGAAGGATTCCGTGCCATTATCGCTGGCGGAAAACTTGCTAGTGTGAAACTCGTATACACTCATATTTTGTGGTCATAAAGATATATTCTGCATTTTGAGCTATTCAAGGTCATAAGTCAATAACACTCAATAAAAATACATTGCTTTAAAAAATTTGCTATTTGATAAATTGGCTCAATAAATCACAAAAAGGATTCGAATTAGTTCATTTTATCTTGAGTATGCAAAACGAGATACGATTGAGATTATTTAACTTGTGAGAAGGTTTTTTGCTATTACTGCTTTTGGTTTTTATTTTATGAAACAGAATTGAGCCTCCCGCTCCCAATAATTTATATCGTTTGCTGCAAAAATAAAAAAGAAAGACTTCGTTTATGACCACAGAAAAAATAATTAAAGAAAATTATTAAAAATTACCTATATGTTTTTTTAAGATTATTATAAAAATCAACTGCGTATAAATTGACTGGTGGCACCATCTACGGATGGACTACGAAACTATGATTAAATGTATGCCTATGAATAGAGTTGACATCAAAATAGGAAAGATATTGTAGGCATGTATCATTTATTTCTAAACGCTTTTATTAAAGCTACAAGTATGTTGAAAATTTTGTTATAAAACAAAATATAGATACCTACTTAATAATATCGAGTTAAAATTATGTTTCCCACTGAGCGAAAACTGGAATCTTTGAATTTAATATGAAATTATTTTTTATTTTGCTTGGAACTGTTACATTATTTAGTACATCAAAATATCTGCATATAACAAAGTACCGGCCACGTGGAGGTTATTATTGAGACAAAGGCAGCTCTAACCTATTGTCTAAGAATTACAGAGTAATGACATTATTCAGACTATGATGGCATTACTCATAATGGGTGACATACATTACTCAGTGGTTAGAGTATTTGGTTTGCGACTCTACGGGTTAATCTACTTTTAAAATGCCTTTAATCGGATGGATGACCGAAAATTCGTGGCATTGGCTGATCCAGCGATCGACCATTGATATTTTTTATAACACCTCTGAATTAATTTAACGGCATGCATTTTTCTAACTCCACCTTTTGATTCCTCCGTGAGTTAGAAGACCGTGAGGCTGAATCCACACCTGATTTATGAGTAAAAAGACGTACTTTCATAAGTACAGAGGAGTTTGAGATAGTTTTATTTGGTCATCCATCCAACAACCAACCACAACGAAAATTGCTTAACTTTTCAAATAGTGGATAAACGCGGTAACCAAAATATTTTTCAAAAACTTCTCAAAAGTATTAAGATATATTGATATTATACCGGTACGCATAATATATTGTTATTATACCGGTACGCATAATATATTGATATTATACCGGTACGCATAATATATTGATATTATACGGGTACGCATAATATATTTATATTATACCGGTACGCATAATATATTGATATTATACCGGTACGCATAATATATTGATATTATACCGGTACGCTCTCAATAATTTTATCATAGTCATTAACTACTCTGTATTCACGTGAGTTTGTAAATCTGTCCGTTCAAAATAAGTCATAATAGTGTTATTAATGCCGTCGTTGAATTATCTTTAGATTGTTAAACAGGCTATACCGTACGTTATACGTGTATCAAACGTGGGAAGGTACACGGTTCATTGCCTGGGAAAAGTAATTTGTCAAATACTTATGTGTATACTGTAAGTATGGATACTTTTATGATTAAAAATAAAATCTCTTACAATAGAAATTACCAATAAATTGTTGGATGGACGACATCGTCCGAGTCGCGGGTGGCCGCTGGATGCAGCTGGCGCAATATCGTTCGTCGTGGCGTTCAAAGGGGGAGGCTTATGTTCAGCAGTGGACGTCTTCCGGCTAGTGATGATGATGAATACATTGTATAGACTATAATGAAAAATACAAATTGTTTTCATAATTATTAAATTTGACCAATTTTTCAATCACAATGCTACACTAGAAGATATTCTTTCGCAGTCCGGGTGACTGCTGTGAAGAGTCGTAGGTTCGAAATCCATCTCAAAGTACCAGAGACAAAGTTTATTAAGAATGTTTTCATTGTGTTAACAGAGGTTAGTAATTTTTTTTTATCCAGCTATAGGTATGGCATTGATTAAAAAAAAAAAACACGAAGTCTATCATAGAAATAAATATGAAATTATGACATCATTGACAAACAAACCCTAAGCGATACAAAGTAGCAACAAGTACAAGTCACCTCTATTTCAATACCACTAATAAATAAATAAATTCCTAATTTAATTAAGTATCTGTGTACTACTCGAGTTGAAATCGCACTTCTTTATTACCGTTAAGTATAAGCATTCAATATGTTTATCCTGTTTTTAACCCATTAATGGCTCATAAATAATATAATCTATAAACTATTGTTTACTAGATGTTTTTCCGCGACTTTCTCCGCATATGATGAAGCTTCTCATAAGTAAAAGAATTTTTAATGTTTCTGGGCATCTTCAATGCAAATAAACAAAAAGTCAAATCTTTTCTCGTTATAATATTTGTGTAGATAAAATTATCAAATTCGTAAGTTGACCTAGATTCTATGCAAGCGAAAGTATAGCAATCTTCATTATAAAGCTTGTGAAGTTTCATTATTTTTACTATCTGTCTGTTTGTACTGTCATACGTATACCATTATAACATTAACAGCTTTGTTATCTGTGGTCATCACACATTTTCGTGTTTAAAAGCGGGATACTTTAAAAAAATAATATTATGACTACTAATTTTCTTAAAAACAGAAATAATAAAGGAAGGATTCCCATCGTATTATTTTTAAGTCGTGACTTGACTCAGATTTAATGTTACAACGAACAAATAAAATAGGTCTAAACCTCTCATTAGTGGTAAACATGAGATTTGGAAATAATATAACCCGTTTCGTTGCTTTTTGGGGTTGAGTTTTGGTTTTTATTATATTTTATATTAGGTATTGTTTACTGTTATAGTCGTAAATACTTAAAATTGCAAATAAAGTGTAAGATAAATCATAATAATGAGACTATAAGTGTTGAATTAAAAATTAACTATTCCCACTAACAATGCTTTAATCCAATATTTGTTTAATTAATTTGATCATACCAATGTTAAATTAATCATAAAGCAATATGCCTACTTTCCTGCCGAGCTCCGCAGTTTAATGATTTGCATGCCGGTTTGGAGATGTCGTCATCTCTGAGCTCCCGGATTGGAAATCACGGTCGGGTCAATATATTTTTGAATGTTGTGGTACGTGTTGATGTGTGGTCTCAGATACTCCATAACACTAGAGCATTAACTACTCATTTTTCTATCTGAGTAATGTATGTGATAATATTTATTTAATTTTCTAATTACATATGAAACACAGGACTTTATTATGATTAAAACACAGATATGTCAAATTTGGTTTCCCATCTAATAATCGGCCTGTGCAAACGTTGCTTAGCATCTATAATTTCAGATCCTTATAATGTATACCTTAAAATGTATGGATGGTGTTATACAAAAGATAATACTTAAAAAATAGTTACTTACACAAAATGTGATACCTATTTTGATGACTTTACAACAAATTTGGGCTCTCTATTTTCCGCTAATACTCTCTCTATTTATCAGATTGTCTTTTTATCTGGTTTTCTAATTACTAATAAGAAATATATACTTCTTTACTAATAAGAACGAGTACAAATAAGAGAAAAATTCCAATAAATCCATAAGATTAACGGTTATAATTCTAAGTTCAACGATTTCTGGCAGTAGGTATCACTGCTGTGACTTGTGGGTGTCGACAGTTACTTATAACCCAAAACAAATACAACCTTTTTACACATAAAATACGAAAATGCTAATACAGCTTTGCACCAGCAGAACCGCTTGAATTAAACCGTGTCTATAAATCCTTGAATGTTGCTTTGTAAATAATTTTACTTAAGAACCATATTCATAATTCATAACCTTCCAATTAATAGGTATATCTGCGGTAAAAGATAATAATAATTATTTAACGATAAACGAGAAAATCTTAAAATATTACAACATTCCTTATTATTATTTGATGTATTATATCGCAAAGAAATCATTTTTATTTTTATTGTATTTTATCCTCATATTTGTCATATTATATTTTGTTAAGTATGCTTGGCTGCCTACTGGATTTTTAAAATACATACCCAAACGTTGTCCTGAACGGGCAGACAATTCATAGATGCAATAATTTGTACGAGGCATAAATTTAAATTGACTTCAAACCGCAACTGATGAAATCTAGTTACTGTTTAATAAACACGCCTTCAAAGGTTGAGGCGTTGCAAAAGCGGCGTCATCTTCGTACTTCGAGACTGTAGTTTCTGACTTAGGTGTGTAGCTGTTTTCCCGCGACTTCTCCTGCCTATGTCACCAGTGAATGATTTAATTTAATATCGATCCTGTATTTTCGGAGCCCATTCAATGCAAATAAATAAACAACTCGACGCTGGAAAGCAAACACGTAGTAACCCGCAAAACCAAAATTGTTCTTCAGTGCAGGAAAACTTTATTTTTTTCGATAAATAATTCCTATAAGCGACCATGATAAGAAATAAGGTGTTGCTTAGTCAATTTATAGGGAAATAAGATATATTTTTTTTGGAAAAATATAAAGATTTCCCACTCTAAATATCCATTTTGGTTTTGCAGGTTACTACGTGTTTGCTTTCCAGCGTCGAACTGAATCTTTCCTGTTCATAATATTAGTATAGATATTTATAAATGTTTATTATTAATTATATTGTCCATTATACTTTGGCAACATCTTCATCAGCCTAATAAAACCCCCTGCTGGGGTACAGTCTCCCTATGGATGGAATAAGACAGGGAGAGATGGTCATAATCGACTTGTGAAGACCCAGTGTGGATTGGTTAGTATTAACAACAGTTGATGCAACCTTACAGAACGGCCTTATGTACCTTCCGAAGCACGGAGAAGTTCGAAATACATTTTTGATCACCCATCTTATGACTGACTTTTGCGAAATTAACTTGACCTTCACATCGCGTACTTGATTATGAGTCGGAGGGTTGTTTTCAGATTTTTGTAACATAAGTGTTTGAGCTACTTAACTTAGAATCTGATGTATGTGATATTCGGTCAGTTGCACAAACGTCCATTAAGGTTTAATGACGCCTTTAAACTCTAATGAATGTCAAATTTGAGTGGGTAATGTCACTTACAATTAATGAAATTTTTAAGGGACGTTTGTGCAACTAGCTAATTATCTTATATTTATTTATTAAGTACTTAAAACCTGTACTTAATGGTTTTCCAAGGATTGTAAGTCCCTTGTAAGATTAAAAGCTTTTACAAGAATGATCTTTTTTATCTGGAATCAGTATTTTAACTACAAAAACCTTAAACATAATTTATAAAATTGCAAAGTGATTTCGTGAAAGCGACCGCAGAACTGAGATTTCGTGGAATAGGCTTCGGATGTTACAACAGGAAAATGGATCCATTGTATTATATTCTAGGAACGAAGTCACCCGTAGGACGTTTTTGTGTTTATTGATATGATTTAATGTGATTTAATAATGTCGATCGTAAGAAAATATATTATACTAGCTTTTGCCTGCGACTTCGTCCGCGTGATATAGTTACTTTGGGCATCATATTTTCCAAAAACGCTGTTGTTTTTTGAGCTGATGATGAAATTACCTTGATGTTTAAGTTCGAAGATAGTACAACAAAATACCAACGAATGTCCAATATGTTACAGCACTTTATCTTTGAAACTTTAGAGATATTAATCCAATTCAATGTAATTTGAAATAAAGATGAAAAAAAAAAAAAGTTCTGAAGTTTACACAAAACGTAATTGAAAACGTAATCTACGTAAAATTCTTTGAAAGAAACGTTACCGCAGATTACTTTAGAATAAACGCCATCTAGAACACAGCGCCATCTATTGGGTGTTACCGTAGATTACTTTAGAATAATTGCCATCTAGAACACAGCGCCATCTATTGGGTGTATTTGCAACTTAGATGTCAAACGATATTGAAGAATTTTATCTATGAATCAACGTACACCGCCATCTATGAGAACTTCATAAAGAAACAATTAAATAGAACATTTTATTCGTTTACATTCACGACATAAGCGAATAATTGAGATAATCCTATCCAGTAAGTTAGACCAAAATACGGCTGCTTGTGAAATTTGATAGAAATCGGTTCAGTAGTTTTGGAGTTTAGTGGCAACATACATCGTGACACAAAATTTTTATATATATAGAAGATGATAGAGAGAAGAAATGTTTCTACACCAACTACGGTTTTAGAAATATATTTAATATAATTTTGTCATCTAATTCTCATTTAAACAAAGCTTATTGATGACAAAGTCTATATTGATGGCATCGCAACTAGCTGTTCAGGTTTTGATCAGGCTCTTCAAACCAAATCAGAAATAACAAGCCTTCTCAAACGTGGTCACTTGGATCTTCGAAAGTGGTCCAGTAATGAATCCAAATTACTTGCCTTTACAAGTACTTGGAAAAGTCGAAGCGCTATTATGCCATTAGTTTGTAAATTTACAGTGGGGACCTTGTACCGAGAAAAACTGGGAAGAAAATCAGCAAGGGCTGTTTTTTCTCCCTGTTGTATAATGACTGTACTAGTAACCAAAATTTTTATATCTCGAGCTCTTGGGCGCTTTGAAGATACATTAAGCTCATTAATACCGTCAGCGTCTGGAGTCTAACACCCACTATTCCTTTTTAGCTCCGTGTGTATTACTCAAGGGTCTTTCTTCATAGATAAAGCCAGTGCTGTGTGTTTGACTGTTAAATCAGTAATATAGTACATATATTTTTATTATTAGAATGATTGCTAGAAACGAGAGCCTACCATGTATTTTATGAGATTCCGATGTTTCGGGTCTGTTAAAAGCACTATGATCATGGAGTAATTAAAATTTATGCGTTATCTGCAGACATATCGCTATACCTGCTTTCGAGTTCTTTTACGTTCGATACCCGAACCAGTGTTTACTATGTCACCACTAACTTGCACCTGTTTTCGACACGCAAAACTCGATGTATTCGATCGCGAAACGACACTTTGATTTATCTGCTAGTTTTGACAAATACGAACCACTGGACTCCACACGCTCAACAATTTAAACGATTGAAATTCCCGTGTAATAATAAATATTTTAATCGCTTCCCTGGCCATTATCTGACTGCTTTGATATGTTCCTTCATTTGGCAAGCTTTGTTTGTTTTGTTTAACCAATATACGAATTACTACAACTGCAATCAATCTTATAGACACCAGGTTTCTCCAGAGGGGGGGTGTGATCTTTAGGAGTCGTAGGAATTGTGACACTTTTCGTAAAAGAGGAGTATAAGAGATCTTGTCAGTCACTCCTTATATATATAGCAAAAACACAGCTTATTTGTCTACATTCTGCCTCTGCTGTCTAATTTCGTGTCTAGGTGGAAATCGTCCCTTGTATCCATTACTCTGTAGGACGTTTCGTACATGGTCCAGCCCCATGTGTAAGTATTCATTATCACACAGACCGTACGCATGGTTGTTGAGTGACGTCAACAAAGAGTTCAGATGATTCGGGTGATGATGCAATGATACATGGAGCTAGCAGTCAGAGTGTGTCGGTTTGCGGTATAGAATGGCTAAGTGAACCGTCATTCCCCACCCCCACGTTGACATTAAAACATGCCAAATTTCAGTTTTCTTCCGCCTTGTAAGTGAAGTTTATTTTCGGATGTACACTATTTAAGTTTGCCAGATGCGATTCAATGTCATGTTTGTTACCTTGCAATACACAGAAGACGTCCTCGACATATCTCTTCCATAGTTTGATCTCCGTGGGTGCAGTGGACTTTTCTCAATTACTAATACTCCATTCATATGTTGGCAGCCACTGGAGCTTCGGGACTGCCCGTAACAACCCCATATATTTGAAGGTAGTACTGACCATGGTTTAAAACAACATAATATATATGTGTTTACTTGTATGTATTACTTTTTATATTATCCTAGACGTCCTATCTGTGGTCACTATGCCGCTGTGCCATGAGTGAGGTTTTGTAATCGTTAAATTTATTAAAATTAATGATTTAAAAATAATCAACACTTGAATCTACAAAGCACAAACTTAAAAAAAGGGATCATCAATGCTGTCGCTTTTACGACGAGTGCAATTACTACATTGAGTAGGTTTAGTTTATCTTTGACAATCAAAAAATATACAATATCAAAAAAATCAAAACTAAAAAAAACACGTAAGAAAATATAGAGGACGTTTTTCTGATCGTGATTACGTAATCACTCTAAATTTCAGGAATAAGTACATACTTATCGTAAGGTCAGCAGAATAGTATAAAGATAATATTTAAAAACATTGTATTATTGTTTCAGGTAAATAATTTCATTATAAATTCAGCTGCGCCTCATTGTTAAGTAATTGAACATCTGGGTAAGTATATAAATGCAACAAAACAAGTAATATAATTTTTGGATATCCTTTAAGCTAAGAATTTTATAAGAAATTCATGGAGCATATATCGTAAGTGTTGAATAAAAGAAAGAAAAAATTCACTAATTACTGATGACTATATAAAAAAAACTGTATTTAAAATTTATTCAGCAAGCCGGCATTATAGAAATGAAGTAGATTATATATATTTAAAGTATACAAATCATGCTCTTACTTCTAGATCTCCAAGAATTTCAAATACATTTTATCAAGTCTGTCTATAACAGCTAAACTTTGTAGTATCGCGTAATACTGTGCAACTACCTTACGTATTTTAATGTAATTATCATCAACAGATAGCGTAATTCACGCAGAAAGTTTTTATGGCATCGGTTCGTTTTGTTCGGTCGTTCGTTCGTATAATTATTTATTTCTAACAATAGTATTATAAGTAAATCATACTCATAAGGGGTCCTCGAGTATTTCGTTCTCAGGAGTTACATGTAGTAACATGTAAATTATACACTCGCTATCGCTGTCGTAAAAAAAAATTTTACTAAATATATCAAGAATAAGGATTAAATCCAAAATAGGCTCGATCGAACCGTAACATTCAGTCAACCGTAGAGTTCAATCACTTGATTATTCTTTCACTCTGTAACCTCAGAACAAAAAGTTTTATCTGACCAACTTGAAGTTTCACTTACGTCTCTAATAGAAATTCTGTTTTAAACTCTATTAATATTGTGTTAGGAAAAGGTTTTAGTGGTGTGTCAAAAAGCAATGTTGGTAAGTTTTAGGACGATCAATCATATGGTGTATAGCATGTCAGATTAACTTCCAAAGTTTGAGGTGTAATGTGACACGATCTTATCTGATGAAAATTTGATTATAACTATTTTTTTAATAGTCCAATTATATATTAGCAGCAATCAAACCTAGTATGTATATTAAACTACAATAAATTATACACCTTAGCCCTCTTCGTAAAGATTCTATTAGAACAATATGATAAAATAAAGTTACTTTCACTCATTTTCAACTACCATTATTGCTATTTAAATGTATTGCATAACGACAACATAAAAGGCATAGGTTAGATTTGTTAAATTCAATAGGCTTAAATTATTTTTAGAATATGATGCTAAGGTGGATTATAATGTAATTTAATGCTTAAGTTAATAGAGAATAAGTTTATTTCTAGAAACACTATCATAGAAACAAATCCATGGAGATTATGGTGTAAAAACTAGATTGAACAGAATTAATGGAACACATCGTTTCAAAACTGAAAACTAATCATCAGAATTCAGCTATCAGCATAAAGGTTATAGGCGACCGGAACGAAGCCATAAATCATTTGCAAGCAACACCAGCCATAAGCTTCAATAGACAATATCTGATGGGAAATTTGACAAAGTTAAAATTGAAACGCAACTTTTTGCATTAAACTCTAACGTAAGCGAATAAAGTGCAAAATGTAAACATTTCGAAGAAATCTAACAGAACAGTAGAGAGATGAACAAAATAAGAAGTAAAGACGATGGCAAGAAAACGTATACAAAGGGTTATGGATGTTCCGCTTCATTTAGCAAAAGTATATCGAATGCATCTCCCGTAACGACTGTTGGCCGAGTGTTTTTATTAAAAATTGTCCTAGGACCTAATGGTGGCACTTTTCAGTAGCATTTTATTGATGACAGTACACTAGATCGTGTTTTGTTTGATATACAGACACTCGAAACTAGAAAGTTTATGGTCCATTAAGATTTAGTAAAAGTAAGACTCAGTAATTTTTAAAATTTATGACCTCGAGCTATGATTGTCTGTGTCAAGCTTTTAACAGTAGCCGGAATAATTAACGAAGAAATTTTAGGTGTGTAATTTATGAAGTGTCGGTCGCAGCGAGGTCATTCTTTGGATTTTGCAATAAAGCAGCTTAGAACACAGCACTATTGCAGCATTAGAGGTTCTATATGATACTGAAAAATATTGTACATATATTTTTATGTTTGCGTTATCAATAATTATGGCGATTACATTAAGTTGGAATATCACATGGAATCACATCTAAAGAGGTTACCTACATAGTTTTTGTGACATAGTTATCCCCCACTCTTCAACTTTAAGTAAATATACCTTATTAATTTCTTGGTAATTAAAAAAATATATACTATAATAATATTTTTCTATTGTCTGACGAACGAATTAAAAAGCTGAACATTTTTTTTAAGTAAAAAGTTAAGATTTTCAAACCTCCAAATTTGAGCCTTATGTAGTCCGTGATTCCATTGGTCGTACATTCATTTTAGCTATACTACTAGCCATAACCATTCCGCATTAAAGCTATCTCAAAACCTTTTACCGTGACTAATTATGGGCCGCAATCTTTCTTCATAAAACATTCATATTTAATGCGAGCCAAGTGTCTATTGCTTTGTGTCTCTATCTGTGGCACTCAAATGTAATGGAAGCACATTTGCCAATAGTCACGCCATGACACGTATGACATTCAAATTATCGTGATATGACGTTGATGCACCTTGCGGGCGTGAGCGGTGTATGGCTAAAAAGCAATAAATATCGCCATATTGAAGTTCAAACATATTATTTAAAGTTTTTAGAATTATTTATATTAATAATTGATTTGCCTTGAAAAGAGTGTTTATTATATTTCAACTTATCACGTGAAGTATTATAATGTAGTGATTCAACTATGAAAAGTTATGTTTAGACATTTAATCGATAAATAAAAACTAATCAAAAATATACTATAATACATAGTTTAAAAAAAATATGCTGCGTAATTTATTTATTTAATGCAATGTTAAAGTAAAATTTATCGGGACAAAAAGCGGTTATATATAATAAATTGTGAATTGATTTTCTGCTTTTTCATTTTAATTTTACTTTGAGTTTTTAAGTTTTTAGTTATTTCCTACGTACATTTTTTATAAGTTTAATATTTTCTATACAGTTGTATATGATGACGTCATCTTAATAAGTATGTCGAATATGAGAGATTGCCAAGTTTCCACCACCATAAAAAATACTATTATTCTGATCGATTTCACTATTTTTGCACTTTTACTTAAAATTATGTTTTTACATCTTTTTTAAATTGAAAGCATTAAGCTGTCATTGGACAGTAAAACAATTTAATAGTATAGTTAAAACGTAATAACTCGTAACGATAACCGCAAAAGCATAAAGCGCTGTGTGTCCACTAAATCATCGCACAACTATTATTACAACATTACAACGTGATGTACAAAGTGCGGCCATTTGTAAATCATCTACGGTTAATGTTAAAAAGCGCGGTGATTAAAGCCATAAAGATCGTAGCACGTGGCCCTATGGTAAGAAATTATCATGCGTATGCGATGATCTACGTTGACTTTTATGATGCGTTGATGTATTGAAAGTCGTGACGAAGATTTTTTTTATATGCATTTACATATAGAAAAAGTGAATTCGTGGTTTACGCCCTTTGAGACTCGAAGTATCGATCTTTAAGTTTGATATAAAAATCTGCAAAAAAGTATTATTGCATTGTAGATTTTTACTAGGAGTTTCAATCGCAGTTATGTTGACGTTGGTGCAGTGTTGGGTTTTGATTACCCGGACTTGCAAAAAGGTTATACTAAATAGGTGAAGTACATAATAAGGGAAAGAAAAGTTACAAAATTTTTGGAAAAATTGTTTTTCTTTTTCTTTTAGACTATATAATGATTATAAGTATTGTTTTGTTCTTTATATTATTTTATTGCTGATTTAGGTTCCTTGTTGGCTCTCCAAATATAATATCTTTTTTGTTTTTGGGTCGACAAACGCTTTTTATTTGATTTATTATACGAATCACAAATATAAGAAACTTTCGTATGATCATATTTTAACAAGCTTGTTTGGGCTTCGGAAGTCACGTCAACCACCAACCAATCCGCACTGGGCCCGCACAGTGAATTATGGCCTGTTTTCCTTATTTAATTTGACCCATAGAAAAGGCCTACGCGCCTTAATAAAAACATGAATAGGCTGATGGCAAAATGTTAATAAAAGACATTGAAACGTTAAGTGATCGTCACTAAAATTTAATTTTCAAATTATCATATACCTAATATACTATTAATATGATTTTTTCATTATTGTACAAAATATGAATTATTAATAATCTCTTGAAGTACATTTATTTATAAACGCTTGACACTTGAACTAGTAAAATCAAAGCCACACGCGACTCCTGCGCATCGTCATCATGACGGACTTCAATAATGGTGATTGTAAAATAAGAAATAATTTCTATATCCAGTTAATGGACTGGAGTGGTATACACACGGGACTGAAGCATGCCGAATAGACTTTCCAACATTATCATATGATTGAGTTTTAAAATTTACTAACTAATTAAAGAGATAGAACAACAAAGAAAGTTTTACTTTAAAAACACTTTAAAAGCTGAAAACAAAAAATTACGAATTTATTGAGTAGTAAATAATAATATAAACATCAATTCGATCTATTGTCAAATATCTTTTTAATAATAACATTTTGTCGTCACTATGAGACTTTTAACCGTCCTATAATATTAGGTTAATTTCTGCGTTCAATGAAATTGAAAACTGAAAAAATGATAAGATCATAAATCTTGACATTTTTTATGACAAACTCAATCGATACTTATAAGCCCTGACGTGAAATTTAAACAAAATGAACAGTAAAAGGGAATTTTGGAGGAAAGATTGGAATCTTTTGCCCCAACATCATATTTTCAATACATTGGAAACCTTTCAATATTAATCCTTTAAATATTATATTATTTTTTATATCTTGTTAGTATAATAATATTATCAAGAGAAATCTATTCGATTTTTAAAACGAAAATAGTGACTTATATATTTCAATGTTGTATATAATACTTTTAACTTCGTAAAACATTCCTAGATGGATTCTTCATCCTTCTGAACTCCCCAAAAGGTACTCGCAGATATTAAATAATTATAAGTTAGTTGAACAAGGAATCAGTATGTCACCGCCTCATACGAGAGCACGCATTACAACGTTTATAACTGATCTGCGCAATGGCCATCCACGTTCATAATTCGAGTTAATCTCCAGTTGATTACTCATAATTGCTTTTAACGTCAACGCCTTTTATTTATTTAATAACGGTTAGTAGAGAGATTAAGTACCGAATGTATGTAGTCAGACTAAACAAAGGAGTATTCAAATCTAATTATAGTAGTTTAGTATAAGATTTTGTTTTGCGAAATATTATTGGGTCTTCGATACTCTTTCATCACTCTATCGCAACGTCCATTTTATCTGTATTAAATTAAAATATTTTGATTGAAATGGGGTTGTAAATAAAAATTGGTGAACATCCATGAAAAGAGGTATAAGTGCCAACTCGCAGGCATGTAAAACCAATGAGTTCATTCTCACTTCCTTCTGTCTAATCTGCAAGTGATCTTGCGTAATGAAAGACATATTGTAGGATAGAATGGTCCAATATTTTTACTCGTACCACCTAATAATTACCTAAGTTTACAATAAGTGATAAAATTCTACAGTTGTGCTAATTTTCTTAAACAAATCTCTAAACTCTAAATCTAATTTTAAATAACTTTAACGCTATTCCATAGTTACACATTAATAAAAAAATATTCTGTATAGTGTATAATAAGTTCATTGTGCCATCTTAATCATTGACTGAAAATTCAGTTTGACAGAGTTAAGACGAAATTTATGTATATCTATTAAAATAATATTAAATAATTAATACGCTTTAATATTCACGTTGCACAATTCATAATTTAAACAGGCTACTTACCTAAAAAGAGTTAGTGTTGGAAATATCAGGGTGAGTCGTCGAGAGTCTAGAATAACTCTAAACAAAGTTGTTTAACTCCCTTAAATACGGTCATAAAGTTGACTTCACACAAAGAATTTAACTGTATAACAAACACTGTATGCAGTTTTATGTGAGAATTACAGAGTTGTTTCTTTACGGTAACACTTTTGTAGAATGCAATTTTTTGCCGGCAAAAATTTTACTTAACGCGTTTTATTACGATATAAGAAAGATATGCTTCAAAGACGTAAGTTTAGCTATGAAGACATTTTAGAATTCATCTGTGTGATTGATATATCTAGTATTTAATGGTCGAAGGTAAACCTCATAACGTAAAAAACTATTCGTCGCACCGTACACTATTTATTAAACAACTTTATATAGAACTAACATATCAATTGTTTTTAAAGATATTAAACTTTCAAAAGATGGAAGCGACTATATAAATTACGGTTTTGGACTTAATTTCAATAAGTGGTTTTGATTGATAAAAATCGTAGAGAACAATATAGAATTTATTATATATTATAATAAATAAAAAATAAATTTAAAAACGAATACGATACCAATACGATAAACGAATTATATTATTTAATTATAAATTCAATATTGTTCCTTACGATTTTTATCAATCAAAACTACTTATTAAAACTTAGTTCATCTTCAGATTACTCATCTTGAGAGCGATAATAATGTACCACAAAAATAATAATATTTTTTCTAATTCTCTTAACATTGCCAGCAAGAGCATACAGTCTGCAGCTGAAATATTAATATATGAGCTGAATTCTAATATTTATGACAAGTCCAAACGTTACGACAAAGTTACTGGCGCGGTTTAGATGACAGAGTCAGTGAGCACGTCTTATAATGCACGCAAACGACGGATAAAGTGGCTTTTAAACTTATAATTTATCATCCACCGGTGCACGGTTTGTGGACAACTGTACACCGGGTAATCGCGTACACTGATCAATAGACACTTATAGGTACTTATTAGAATTAGGCAACAAATTGAAACTAAACATTATAATTTGTTAATCTCGGCGGTGACGGATTTAGTCTATGAAGTCTCATCCTACTCTTATTTTTTCTTGAAAATATATTTTTTTTTTAAATTTAAATTCCTCATTCATCCCATTAGTATCACAGGCAAGTTTTATATAGGCACTTATCCATAGAATTATCTCATATTTTATTCCATAATCATCATCATCAACCTATTAATGTCCCCACTGCTGGGGAACAGGTCTTCTCTATCGATGTAATCGAATAGGAAAAATAGAAAAAATTATCCATCATGCTGGTTCATTATGGATTTGTATAGATGCCGGACGGATGACTACAGATACCGCAGGGCTTAGCATCCCCTCCGAAGCACGAAGGAGCTCCACGTATTATATTTTCGATCACCCATCCCATGCCCGGCCGTTGCTAAAGTTAGTTAACTTCCGCATCGCAGGCCGAAAGCGCTAACCGCTGCGCCATAGAGCTCCTCGTTATTTGAATATTTATTTACTGCCAAAGAATCCGATACATAAGAAAGTATAATTAGTTAACATTAATCTTTCTATGACAACTAATTTCATGATGCAGAGAGCAATCACACATCCGTCCATCCAATGGTCTTATAAAATGTCATCTGATCATACACATACTAGCAATAATTGCAATAAATATTATATTACAACTAGTATTACGACTCTGGCGCGTGCGCACGCCGGCCGGATCAAGCTGTAACTTTAATGTATCCTCCGCATTAGTGTTGAGTGTAAATATATCGATAAACTTTCATAAAATTGAAAACTGGGATCAAATAATTTAAAATATATATCACCAAAAATGTAGTTCACGGAATCAAAATACTTTATTTGAATTCATATGTTTGCTGACTATTTTATCACTACAATTTAAATAAAGAATTTAAAGTTTGTTAACATTATAATTAGTGAAAAATAAGGTGTAAACTAACAAATTTTTTGAGCTTACAAAGACAATTTCGTGAAATTTTAATTCCTAAAATATACCCTTACAAAATATAATCATCAAATCGGTCACAATTGACAAAAACACTGTTGTATGTTCGGTGAATTGAGAATCCGCTCCTTTTTACACGATCTTTTTAACTAATTATTTTTTTAAGTATGTTTCTGCGCCATTATCTCACGTTTGGCTGCTGAACCGATGATGTGGTTTTCAGTATAGTATTTATCGGGCTTAAAAGAAGGTTTTAGGTATATTAACCGACAAAAAAATGGAAGTTCGCACTTTAACAAGGGTTTGACGCGGTTTCCATAAAAATATTTTTAGTGTTACCTATTATATAGAAAATATCAGTATCACTAAAACACATGAAATAAAAACTTTTTAAAAATAAAACCGACTTCAAACTTAAGAAAAGTGAGAAATAATGCTTATTTCAAATGCGACTTATTCAAGAAAATGCTAGCTAAGTAGGACGCCCATCATTTAATTAATTACCTACATGAAACCTCCACCCGACTTGAATAGCATTTCCTTGAATAAGTCGCTTTTGAGATAAGCATTATTTCTCTTTTTTTTTAAAGTTTGAAGTCGGTTGTATTTTTTTCAAGTTTTTATCTGAACTAGCTAATATCCGTTTGTTGTTTAATTAGTGTTTAAGTACATAAGTAACTTTTATTTTCTTTTTATATATATGTTTGGTTTACATTTAGGGCTTATGAAAATATATCATATTATAGCTTATATTTTTTACATATTTATGTTAAGGTTTAATTGACAGTAATTTATAACAAACCAATAAATATTAACATTCTTGCAACACGATGGATTGAAATCAATGATAATTTGCAACTATTTTATCGATAAAATCATGTTAGATGTTTCGCAACATTTCTTGTTTCCAGTTTGTCGTATCGAGCAACGGTCTTGCGGTGTGGATGGAAAATACAATATTATGCGGTCGGTAAATGGAAAGATGCCGTAACTCTAGGAGCGTTGAAAGTTAATCTAATATTGGAATACGATCGGTTTTTTGTAACTCTATTGTTTATCGATATGTTTTTTGTTTTTATCGGTGAGCACTAGTAGTTTCGATGATTGCATTTATTTGATGTTCGAGTTTTTTTCGTTTATATATAATTGAATTTGACTTGGAGCGTTATAGATTTACTTTTTATTCTTACCTTGTTATATTCAATTAATAATCTATTCCGAAAAAGCAAACTAAATTGTTTGAAGCTATCTTGTATAAGTATAGTACTGGTGACGGCTGATAATAATTATCTACATAAACAAGTCAAATACCCTACTATTAACGGATGTTGTAATAAATTATATAGAATGATTTTTCCTTGCTACATTTTAGTATAAAAGAAGATTAATTACTATTAAAATGCAATATCAGTCACTTCCTGTGATAGCTAGCTTCAATTTACATTATGTTTATATTAGTTTTTAAACAGCAAGTGCATAAAGATTTCTAATCTAATAAAGTTCAATATTATTATCCTGAAAAAAGATTTCATGGAACAACACAATTTTATTTTATTATACAGCCAAATGGAGCTTCGAAACTGTGATTTAAGATTAAAACATTAGAACACTGCTCCTTTGGAACAAACGCCACCTTATTTGAAAAACTTCTTCACAATGAATTATTGCAAGTGTTATCAACGTCATTTATACTGTGGATTAAATTATTAATAGTCCCGTGTCATGTCCATATTTACATTCAATATTTACAATTTAACGTAAAGTGTTTATAATCCACTTAATGCGCGCAATAAAGTTTATCTAAACGAACACCAACGACGATTGTCGTTTGATATAGGGTGAGAAACGCAATATTTGTCACGTTTAAAAATCGTATATTTCCCTTTTTATGATATAAATTTAAATCTTATCTTATTTATTCTATGGAAATTTACTATGAATTATATACCCATGAACAAATGAAGCCGTTTTAAAAGTTTTATTTAATATGATTCCTGTCTTTCCTATCATTTAATATTTTAAAAATCTATCTCCTATTATTAATTTCGTTCGTTTAATTTAATTTCTGTATATTATTCATGTAGATACAATCAATAGTTGTCTTTGTTTTTTTTTTTGTTGGTTTTTATTTTAGACTCACGATTGAGTCTAAAATAAAAACCTTGTTGTCTTGGAAGTAAACATAAAATGAATATAATTTAAAGTCGTCAAGACAGGAGAGCTAAGAAATAGCTGGCTTGGGGGTAACAGCTACTGTGTGACGCAGTAGTTCAAGTTAAAAGCGGTGAACTAAGACCACGACTTGAGTCTAATAATTTAGCTGGTCTGTATAATCGAGAAACTTTACTCGTGAAATTTTATTAAGGTGCTGAAAGATATTCCCGATCATTAATTATAGATGATTGTGATATATATTTTTTTGTTTTCTGATTACTTCAACACACATCTTCAATCAAAGAATTAAAACAGTGTGATGGGAAGTTGGAAGACTGGAAGTAAAAATATCTATCTTAATTAATGTATGCACTAATAATAAATTAAATAAACAACTTTAAGATAACAAATTTTAAAAAGGTCTCTTTCCATTAATTATAAGAAACAGCAATTTACATTCATTGATATCTATTTTTAACGTAACAACAGGAATAGACAATAAATATGGAAACAAAAAAGGAGTCGTCGACCGAATAGATGTTTTTCATATCGGCCATTATGGAAACGATGTGCAATCATCTTCCATTATTGTATTTATATTTGGTATGAATATAGATGCAAATATTAAATTGGCTTTGGAATAATAAGGCCCTGCAGAATATGCGTTAGAAATGTATCGTGAGCGATGTAAGCTTGATGATATATTAAAACACGCAAATTTTTTATTCTTGCCCCTCGTAGAAATTTGAGTTAAGTCGTCGGTTGACTTTTAATGATTCGTTGACATAATAATGGATCAAATATGGATTATTATTGTAAGAAAAATGGTTTATAGATGCTGCTTTTGCCGAGGGACTCAGTATACTAAAAAATTTTGTAGGTGGAAGTCTACTCATAAGACCCAGGGCCCAACCAAGTTGCCAGTGATGTTATTATAAATATATTATATTGAACTTGAGGTCTAATTCAAACCTTTTACATTATAAACGTTCAATCAAATAAAAAGTACTTCAAAAAGCTTTATTTCATTGATGTTATGTGAAGCCACAGTGCTAGGTACGACGATGAGTTTGAGGCTGTTTTTGAACAGAACCACCCATTCCTACGACATGCAAAACTAAATATCTACTATATTAATTTTATGCAAGTGTAGTCATGCAAAAGAAAATATAAAGTAATATATATATAGAAGACATATATCTGTTAATACTTACGAAGCCAATCAAAATTCTAATAGGTATTTCATTGATATAAAATGACTAAACCCACTCGTTAATTTCAAGTAACATCTTAGACCATACACAAACTATACTATTACGTAGTACGTAAGCCGAGCGTATACACGTATGAACTTTTGCGGGCAGAAGTGGTTTCAGGACCGGTTTGTAGAATACTGCACGACAACTCCTAGACAGAGCGTGCAATAGACTCTTATAATAAAACTTACAAAAAATCTTCAACATGTAAACAAATATCATTTTAAGTATTTTTTTTAAAGCTGCATCATCAAATTTTCTTATACATATTATAAAGAATAGCGATACAAATGAACTATATAGTTAGACGAGACAAAAAAGGTTATAAATCGTTGAATACACACACATGATAACTTGACTTGCTTTTATTCTAGGTAATCGTTTGTTGAGTGGGTAAAAATAGCATTTATCATCCAGGTTTAGAATAACCCGTCTGCCAAACTTCTTCACACCCCGTTCGTGTAAAAAAAAAACATCAAAACTTACAAAATTCTCCTTTATAATATTAGATGGAAGTAAAAAGCAAATGAGGGATCAGAGGAGAAACTTTTGATGCACATTTTTGTAGTCAAAAGCACAAGTAGAGCTATATTGTTGTAGTGATGAAGTATCAGTTGTAATTACATTCGTAAGTTTAATTTAATTTAATATATCTACTTCACTCAATGTCACAATAGATAATGTATTTCTTTATATTTTAAAACGTTTCTGAATTAAGTTTGGTCGGAAATCTATTTACTATTTGTGATTATTTTAGGGCTGTTTAAGTAATAACTGTTAATAAAGTTTTTTTTTTCTCAGAGTCAAATAATTTTACATTACTCTCAGCAAGGACATTGAGCGGTATCCAAACTAGAGTTTGCTTAATATTATGTCCAAGACTCAATAAATTTCAAATAGACTGGTCATTAGCAATTGGGTCAAAATGAAGTAGATTTATTATTTCACATGGTGGCGAATTATTATAGAAGTGAATGTATTTATTTACTTCAAAAGTTCTATAAAAATATTAATCTAAAACATTTTTAGTCCTAGCTCGTGTAATGAGGAGGCTCTACGACTTTCGCGTCCTTTAGTCTAGGTTCTGCAGTGAGGCGTCTTTATTACTTCTTGTTCATAGATACTATCAGCTTCACTCCACTGCCTACAATCACTAACTATAACTATATTCTTACAGTGTTTCCTGGTTCAAATAAAACTAGTCCCACTTTGTTAACGCAGATCTGTGGTCTGGTCACTCTTTCAGTGTATTGGGAGTCGGGTTGATTTAGACCAGGCTTGTTCTTGAAAATATTGGTTTATTTAGTTATTACTTGACAACATGAAATAGGATGAAGCTTATTGTAATGATTGTTATTGAAAGTACACAGTGCTTGCAGGTGTCTTGATAGAAATATTTTAATCTATAGATATCCGTTGACTGTATAAATAACAGATATCTTTATATTTAAAAACGGAAAGTATATCTTTTCAAAATGACAGGTTACTATTTTAAACTCAAAAAGTTAAGGGAAAATATTATATATGTAATACTAAATCCGCATCAAAAATTACTATAGATTTGATACATGTTGCTGTGTAATTACTAAATGTGCTGGTTAGTTTAGAATTATTACGAACTAGTTGTGCTCGCGATTTTGTCCGCGTGGAAAGTAGCCTAAGTTACTACACAAGCTATAAGCCAGTGAAAGTCACGTCAAAATCAGTCCATCCGTTTCAGATATTAGTCGGAACAAACAAACAGAGAGACAAAAAATGTTAAAGATGTTATTTTTATATATGTACCATGTCATTACAGACACTCCACATTTTGTTATTTGTATAGCTATCATAATACTAGTAGTATGATGATATTTTAATTTTAGCTAGTTAATCAGTTTGAAAAGATTTAGCTCAGTAAGCTTGAAATGTCTTTATTCTTTATAGAAAAAAAACTTAAAACAATTTATAGTCTCATCGTTTTTTCATGGAATAGGTTATCAGGATTTTATAAGTAAAAAAATACTGTAACAAAATCTAAAAACTCGTGAGGAGCTTTCGACACTACAGAGAACAGTATAATTCTAATCTCCTATACATAAATTATAAGGCAGTCGTTAAATATCAGTTCTGAAGCGATTGCAATGACATAAAGCTGTTTTGCATCTACAATTTTATTCATGTCACCTATTTCTTCAAATCGGGTCCTAATGTCTTTGCCATAGAAATCTTTATTGAAATTAGCTTCAGTATCGATGAAATTGTTTTGTCAGTTTACTCTTTACGCAATCAGCACGAGCTAGTTTCTTGATGTACTGTTTAATATTATGTATTTTGAGTGTTGGTGTTATTGAAATTAGCTTGTAGCGTTTTGTTGTAATTGATCGTTAAAATTTAATGGTTTCCCCAATTTAGTTTCGAAGGGGTTATAGCGTTTTTAAATATATTAAGAATGAAAGTTAGTTCCCTACCTAAAAAAATCCAAAATTGTTGGATTATTAGTATCGTAAATAAGAAAGGAATAGTTTTCATATATTTTCTTAAATAACTTTTAAACTGTATAGTCAATAAATATATAGTACCAGACGTGACGTCGTGTAGTATTAGAAGGTTACTTAAAATTCTGATGATTTGTTTGAACTCCTAACTATATGAAATAGATTGACCTATATATAACATAGGAAGACATTTTATAATCCATAAGATCCTGTGCAGATTGATAGTAAAAACTGTAAATTATATCAGTAAATACAGATTTTCATACGTTCTAAAGCATTAACGGGCCGAGATTTTTGATCATTAATTCGTTAACTGGAAAATTCTAGATAAATTCGTACACAAATGTGAATGTTGGTTAATAGTTATATCAAGTACTAAAAATTACTCTCCAACTGCAGTTCTGCATTTGACTGATCTACTTTAGTATTCAGTAAAATCACAGCGTCGAAAACAGCAGTGTTACAGCATTAGGAGTTCTATAAAAAAAACCCTTATTACCTTTCGACGTAGAATTTTTGATTCAACGTTTAAATGCTTTGATAGTATGCTATGTTTGGTGCTATATTTTTAACATAATGGCACTCCAATATTAATATATGACTAATAAGTATTCTAGTATATAACACAAATCCTATTTTCTTTCTTTCTTTAAACAATTACCTTTTTTTCATAAGCCGTTTTACAATGCAAGAATAGAAGAAGGAAATGATTGAACGAGTGTATAATTTTTATACCAAATGACATTCTATATAAAAACAATACCAAAAAAAATTAACATGTAAATAATACCTCATACAGTAGAATGGTTAAACTTGTACTATGCAAATGGTGTTTTGACCAGTCCTCCCACTTGCAGTAGGCGTCTTGCAGATACGAGAGTCAGGTGGCCGACTAAGATTATCATTCGAATTGCATGTACATTTTTCTATATGTTTCGCTTTCCTCAATTCTTGGTGAACGGACGGTCGTCTTTTATGATTTTGTTAAAGTATAAACGAACTCTTTACGATATTCTCTTCTTTAATATTCACTTGGAACATCATTTTTCGGAGACCTTTCAAGTTTTAATATACTTCCAAAAATGAGGAAACTTTCAATTCAATGCCATGTTTTTTATTTTGTTTAATACTCTGACAATTATAAGCAGATTCTGTTGTTTTTTTTTTATTGCAAATTATTTTATGCTAATCTTTCTGGTGAATATCTGATGAAGATATTGTCATAAAGTCACATTATCGATAAGTTTATCATTATCTGTACTACCAATATCATGTCTATTTTCGAAATCCTGCAATATAATATTTTATATGTGTTACTTTAGAACCGAAGTGGCTTATCAACTTTGGATGAGACAAATTCAGTGACAAATCTACAAAATATTTAAAAAATATCAATATGTAAGTTTCATATTTTAATTCATTTGTCCAACTTTTACTACAAACGGCACTAAATTCGTTTTAAAAATTCAATAGTAACAACAATCATTAGTATATATAGGATTGATATTATGTATAGGATGGATCAAATAAATAAAAAAAATGTATAATTGGTAGAGCAGAACAATTGCATTAAATAATTGAGTTTCTTTCTTCATAATTTAAGTTTTAAGAAGCATGATTATACATTGTAATTCAATCGTTCGTCTATAAATGCAGCCGTGTGCATTTCCTACATGCGTTGCGTGCGCGCATCTAGGTCAAAGTCAAGTCATGATTCATTTTTATGTTCTACGCTAGTTCAGCAGTTAGGAAGTATAATGACTCGATCGATCCTTAGGCAATTTACTGCCAATGCCAGTTAGGAAATCTAATAGTGTACTTAAGGTTTAAGAAAAAGGGTTGGTTTTAGGTAGTATCTATTAACATATGTTTGACTAACAAATTCTAAGATTAACTTAAAAATTTCGATATCAATAATAAAAATATGCAACATCTTGTTAACAAAAAAAAAAACTTTAATGCTCTTATTGATAAACAAATGCAACACAAATCATTATGTTATGTCCGCAGTCGATTATGAAACTAACGTTGAACAAAGGTTCAAAAGAGGTTGCAAAAAAACAACACCTGGAAAATCTGGAATCGATTCTAAACCTATCTATTGAGGCGCAAAATCAGAAATTTTGACCTATTGCAGAAACCTTATATGATATTTACGGTGACCTTAATTCTAATAAGAAAAAAATGCTTAGTTCATTCAGTACTTTTAAAACTTTCGTTTATCTGAAATTCTTAACTAATTCACTCATCTTCAAAATAGCAACTGATGTTTTATAGAAAATTGCTTCAGAACAATAATTTCTATTATCATTTTCTTTAAGCGAATAAACAACATTCAGCAACTATTATAACGTCAGATTTATAGAGAAATATGAAGGAAAGATAAATTAATAAACAAGTGATATATATACCTAATTGACAGTTTCAACATCTCGGAAAGTATAAGAAAATCTTACTTCATCTCAGAATATAGTCAGTACGTCTTTTAACAAGCGCGAACTGTCTTTATTTAATTCGATAAGATGACAACTTATTGTTTTTTAATAATAAACTGCAGACATCCTGCCAAGTATTCTATTTTGTATTTTTTATTTATGTTGGTTAAAAACTATTTTTAGTATGATTTTTGAACGAAATAAGCAAACAATTTATTATTTTAACAGCATAATGATGTGTATGATAATATGACGAAGTTGTTTTAGAACGGTGCTTCGGAGAAAAATCTGAACATGGAAGTACTAATAAATCTCCGTGTTGACCTACAAAGAGGCTTTGTAACTGGTATACACCAAGTATCAACATTATTCGTCCGCTATCGGAGTCGTGCTGCCCAGTGAATGGCTTTTGAACTTATAGCTCCCGTGCTACTGGTACTTAGGGCTGGCTCTTATGCTAACAAAAATAAAAATACCGAAAATATAATGAAATCAATAAATTCCCATCAAAAGTTGTTTTATTAAATAGAAGAGCTCAAGATTATTTCAATTTTATTTATTAATTAAATTTGATATTGACGCCGCAAAAGTTGTTTTGGTAATAAAATAGTAATAATTAGAAACGCTTGCAGTGGTGTTAAATTACATCTAAGTGGTAGCAGTTTACATTTTTTAAGTAAACCCCTGTATGGAGCACAGATCAGACCCATCGAAATAGTATTGCTATTGCAAATTGGATCTCTAGACAACATATCTTACATATTGGTATTCTTTATAATAAAATAAATGAAATAACTTTTACTTTAATAAATAGTTGTATTTATTTCATATTATGAATATAGTATTAATAGCTATGCGCTTTCTAATTTATACTTGAAGTGAGCATTGTTACAATCAAAATCACTCAAACATTGCTTGTGTTACATTTTATACTTTACTATTATGGTTTAATTCAAACGTTATTATTTTAACGGTATTATTTTAAAGTAAAAAAAAAAAAAAAATAGGCTTTTTGATGATTTTTTGTATTTCGGGGAGGTGCCAGCCCTGCCACCATCACAAGTACTTTTTGCCTCCCGATATCTAATGACAAAGGCGTCATTATCTAATCACGGCTTGTCGGTTTTTTACCGGCTGCTGCGCTCGGCCACAAATAAAAATAAATGTGTCCATTTTAAGTTTTGAAACCTCTTTGGTTTTCATCTTCAAGTACTCGAGTTTGACTATACACTTTAAATTGGTGTTGCCAGCGAGATAATTTATTGTATATAGCTTTTTATGTCTTTAGTATTATGCGATATAAAATATTATTCTGAAGGCTTCTTATGGTTGGACATAAAGCCAATAGGTACTTAATGGCACTGTTATAGTTTATATTGATAAGTGTTATGATACGGTAGTGTATCCTTAGTTTGCGGAAGGTATTAGATTTATAGGTCATTACAATCCCTAATAATATTATAAGTGTAAAAATACTTTGCTTGTGTATTTTAAAGAAAATTGGGCACAAAGAGTTAACAGAAAAAAAGTTATATAACTTTCATCCCAAAAAAAGGTATTAAAAATTTTAAAATAGGCGATGAAAATTCGTCATAGTCAAAGATAAAACCATTAATTAAAGTTTACACAAAATAGTAAGTCGCTACAATATATAAATCAAAAATCAAACTCATGGGTAAACGGTAGTCTATATTAATATTAGAAGACTTCATTGTTTATTTATTTGCATTGAATAGGCTTCGTAAATTAATTCTTTCGCTTACGGCTATGATTTATGTAGCCGAAGTCGCGGGTAAAAAGCTAGTGTAAAAAACATTTTTCATATATTGTAGAAAAAAAAAATAGATTAAAAAGAATAAACATTTAACAAACCAAATGCAACGTCGTGTATGAAACAAAGTGCATTGGCAATTATATATCAATTTGAAATAACGGTTACGTTCTTATGCGTTGTTCAGTATACCAGATAATCCTTACCATAGACCGTTTCAATTACAAAATCTACTTTATTATTAAGGAAATAACGCTTATAATAATTTAAAAAGGTACCGTTCCGTTCCACGTTTATATTACTAAAATGTTATTGTAATGACTTAAATTATTAACTCATTCGTGTCTGATTTCAAATTACATAGATACAACTTAATAGTTTGGGATGAATTAGAATCGCATAAAACATTACGTTTGAAGCAAATGACGATATCCTAATGCTATCGATCTAAAGTATCTGCTATCGATATGATTAAATTATAAATTTAAATAATATACGCTAGAATATTATGACCGGTTGTCTCTGCTTATCCCACATAGGCTCTAGCTGAAGATATAGATTGTAATGTAGGTATCTCACAAGGTTGTATACTGTCGAAAAGGGATCTAAATCTATTGAAGTGAAACCATTTCATTAGAATATATAACTTAATCTGTTAACTCTGCGAACGGTACATCTTTGTTTAATCACAGATTTCCTCTACTATCACAACAATTTTATGTAATTCATTTAATATCATGGAGGTATTCTCAAAAGAAATTAAATGAAAATTATCATAAGTTTATTTACATTCTACTGGACGGCGATTTGAGCATTCTTTTGAAGATTATACAAACTGTTTGTAGACAAACTGTTAATATTGTGAATCGAAAAAAAAAAGAGTTCGTTAGAAACTTTATTATAATAAACTAACTGTACCCACGACTTTGCTCGTGTGAATTATAGCTTATGTCACCTTTGTATGTTTAATTAATTAAAAAGATACAAACAGTTGAAAATATTAGCAAAAGATTTATCTGGATAATTTTAAAAGTCTTACCATAATAATGATGTAGCTTTGCTTCTAGGCTGTTCTGCTTCTGTGAGCAACAAACATCAACTAATAAAAAGTATAATATTAAAAGATCATTAGGTTGGCAGAGCGTTGAAGTCGTTTGGTATTAAAGATTATCGCCAGTGAAAGATAGGATTCTCGGAATTATTTATTGCGATTACTTATGTGATTTTTTAAAACAGGTATATTTTATTAAATAACACCAACAAACATTGTTACATTTACAGTATTTAATAAAGTTAAGATAAAATGAATTTATAATTTATTATTCTAATAACGGCATGGTTTTTATGAATGTCGTTACTTCCATTAGAGCTGGTGAGTTTCTTGTCCGTTCATCTTGTCAATCAAAAGATGCCCTGAACGAGTGGTAGTAAAAAAAATTTTGCAATGTTCTACATATCGCACTCCCGGTGCGACACTGTCACTTATGTAAAAATTTAGTTTTTGAGGAGAAGAGTTTTAAATTCTGCCACCTCACAAAACAATGACTTTAGAAGATACAGATGAGATGACTCATACGGAACTATGCGTACTACAAAAGTAACATTATCGCACCAAGTAAAGGGGTGCTTGAGGACAATTATTACATATTTAACTAATTTTTGAATTTTTTGCAAGCGACAGTGTCGCACCGGGGGGTGCGATATTTAGCGATTACCATACATCAGTACTACATTTAGTTTACAGAAAGTCTGTCTAGATTATACCAACACTCAATCCTTTCTTATAAATTAGCTTACTATTGATTTAAAATAATGCAATTCTGTTTCTGTAGAATTTAAGTTTTTAAAGTTTAACCCAAGGGACCTTGAATTTTTATATTACCTTTATCATAATGCCAAAACCCTTTTGGAGTAAGCAGGTAGAACCCAATGCCAAAACGACGTCATTTACTAGTTAGATATTCATTCCTTTTGGCATCACCCTACCATAATACACGATTAATTCAATCATAGATCAAAAATATTTTTTTCAATTTAGCCACCACAAAAGTAAATTGACAAATTTATGTAAGTAGTAGGCAATAAATAGGTTATTTGTAATTTGATAACAAAAAATGTATCGCTCAAGTTGTGATCATGCAACACTTGCAATCAAACAACAGTTATATATTAGCATTCACGGTCATTTGTTCGGGCTGGAATCTGAACAATAGGTAACCTAGACACGTAGTAAATCGTGTTTTAGGTCTAGAACTAGACTCGAAGTTAGTATATTTAACGGGCCGTTAGGTCGTGACTGATGTGTCGTGTTTGGAGGGCTGAGGGGCATATTTTTACAATCATTAAGTATTGGCCTATAAATTTTAATATGATTGCGATGGGAGCGTTCAGGTACTTTATTGTGAGATTTTTGAAATAATTTTTATTCAGAATGTTAGATCATACTCTGTTAGAATATAAGTTTTATAATACGAGTTTCATTCGTTTTTAATGCTTAAAGATGGCGTTAATACTCTTATTTTTTAATTAATATGTCTTTATATACTTTCATATATTTGCAAAGGTTTGTTTATATTTGAATCAAAAATATATTCAACTCTGTTTAACCGTCCTTTTTTCGTGTTTAATATAGAACTATGTTTATTAAAAAAAAATATTAAAATATAACATTAGCTTCTTTTTTTTTTGCTAAATTAAAATCATCATGTTTTAATAAAAAACTTAGTCTTTGTTGAGTCATCATTGAAGAAAGAGCACGAATTTATAATTTCTAATTTAGAAATATGCCTGCCTAAATGGTTTAATTTTACAATTTCAATGTGATAATTATTAGGATTAATCATGCAGTTACACAAGTCGATGTTAGGGCTCTCACAACCAGATCACCGTCCACAGCTAATTGCCGACAAATTGAACGTTTGCATTCAGTGCTTTGGCCTATAGGTGGTTCAAATTATAAGTGACAGCGATTTTGTGTAGTAAAAGAATTTGAAAAGGATGTTTTTTGGTACTTATTCCGAAATAATTATAACCACTATAATTAAAATCATAGCCCAATCCTTAATTATGTGAGGTATTGTATTCTTAAAACCTGAGTCATGATCAAGAAACCACGTATGCATGGAAAATGAACACGTGTAGCCTACCTAAGTAGATCCACTGTTTTCAAAAGCTCGAACGCAGTGCAGGCAAATGTGCGACTATCATCTTTTGAGTTTTAAATAAAAAACTAAAGTAACTTATAAAATACTAGCTTTCGCCAGTGGTTTCACCCGCGTGGTCCCTAGAGAAATTTCTAGTGAGATAAAGAGTCCTATTATCTAACTTAGCTAATACCCTATCTGTATACCAAATTTCATTAAAATTCGTTCAGTAGTTTCGGCGTCAATGACGAACAAACATCCAAACAAAGAAATGCACATTTATAATATTAAAATGATAATAACATATTCATAAATTAATATATATATATATATAGTCAGTATACGAAATTAGCGAGAAAGAATAAGCATATAACTTGCACCATACCCGTGTTGATATAAACAGTGCTCTTTGAAGGCACCCTTGAAACACAACACCGAGACGATATCAAGACATACAACCTTTATACAATAAATTGGTATACGTTTGAAGGTGCGTTTGTTTAACGGGACTTCATTTGCTTTCTTGGAGTGAGTCTGCTAAAGTTCTTTTTATACTTGCAGGATTTTTTTTGAGGCTTTAGAAGTAAAGTAATCTATATCTTCACATACGATCTCTTGAGTCGTAAACAGAGAGGATAGAGAGCAACAACGTCCTTACCCATCTTGATGTTAATTCAGTTTTAATGTATACTTCTCAGTTTTTTATCTTCTGACGTCATTTTTCAACAGCACATGCGATATGATCGTGAAAGGTACCTTGGAAACAGCTATAAAATAATCGTTACTTAATTTTACTTTTATATGTTATTTTTCGTTGTTATATGATGAAGTTATAACGACAATTTACTTTGTAAATTATTCTCGAGTTCAATAATCTATAGAGCAAAAGAAGTCTAGTCCTAATTTAAATATGCGACCAGTTAGAATTAACAAAACTTTGAGAGCAACCTTGGTTTGTATTATTCATCAATTTTAAACCTTTCTAATAATGTGAATTATTTTAAATATATACAACTTTAAGTTATTGCTACAAAGTAAGCATATTGACTGATGACTTTGTTGTCAGTTTTACTTACAGTTTCGTCGGCCCTGGGATTTTGAGGATGGGGTTAATCTTTTGATGAAACTGTGTGTCGTGTGTTTATCTCTATGTTTGCCTACTTATCTCTTGCAAATTAAGTAAAAGTAAATAATACTTGTAATACTTAATGTATAAGCTTTGTTTATACTGACTTAAAGTATACCTATTTTACCGTTATTGATTTGTAAGTGCATGTGTTTATCTTTAATTAATTGTACAATTAGCGTTATTTATGGCGTTCTATGTGAATTGTCATTGTAACAATTGTTGGTTAACCAATAAATAAATGACAACAAGCATGTTGTCTCATGACAACAAACATATTGTTGTCTGATTGCAACCAAAGTGTCGTATGTGACAACAAAAACATCCGAGATTTAAAGATTTATGTTTAAAAATTTTACAAATGGCTACGATAAGAGTGAAAGGTTAGCAAAAAAATCAGACAGTAACGTCAGATCTATCAATAACTAAAACAACAATAAACACAATACTACAATTCATCCACGAGCACAGACGCGAAGCGATAACAGAATGTAAACAAAACATAATGGCGGCCGAATGCAGGTGTTCAATTCGTAATTACTTCGAGGTGGTAAAGCAGACATTTAAATCTAAACAGCCGTGTCAAGGGCTGTGAGGACAATATTAAATTGTCCTGATTATAAACAACTACAGAATTTAGTTGTGTTACAAACGTTTACTTGTTTGAATGTTTACTCGGTTCAAGGTTTTAGAAGGAAACGCGGTGAGCTAACTGGTCATTAGCTCTACTATGGATTCACTGTTTAAATGACTTCAAAAAGCGTGATGGATCGGTTTCACAAGATTTTTATTGTATAGCCAGCGCAGCAAGTAGGTCCCGAGTGTCCGTATAATACTTCTTTTTTTTTTAATACGGAAACACCAACCTCTTTAGTACTCTTCAGACACAGGACGTTATGCCCGAATGTCCTAAACCGTTTACCAATCTGACTCACGTTTTTATAATTTATTTCCTATTTTCCAGATATTTAACACCCACATGGCTCTACTTACGCTTAGCGTTATTATTGTTCTTATTTGCATTCTTTATGTAATTAATATCTATAACTCTTGTACGAAAGAATAATTAGCTAACACATCTCTTGGTGCCATATAAAAGAATCTTGTCATAAATATTTAATTATTTGAAAAGGTAGTTTAAGTGTATTAAGTACTTATCTTTAATTTTACCCGTAATTTATTACTAAAACATAAATAAATACATATTTATGACTTGAAAACATTCATAAAACCCAATTTAAATAGTTGAAGACCTAGGCCTAACGACGTGTAAAATTAAAGACACTTTTTATAAGGTGTGGAACACAATTAGAACAAGTTGCAAAATTGAAATAGTAGATAACAATAACCAAAGAGAGACCTTTGTGAAGTGACGCCGTAAGCTCAGATTAGTGTTATAAATAAAGATAAATAATCGTAAGTAATTGCTAATTGTTCTGAACCTGGGGTGAAGATCAATGATCCCGAGGTAAATCTCTTGTTTTATTGATAAAACCCGAGTATTTTTCAATTACCTATAGTTTAATAAAGTAGTTATGTAGGTATAGGTCTTAAAATAATCTCATTAGTGTAACAATTAATATTAAGTTAACGCCAACTTTTATGTCAACTAATGTTACACTTTGTACAAATAAAAACATAAAAGCAAAATTGAAAAGCTGGTATTATCAACATTGTCAAACAATCATAAAAACATTGTTTATTTTTTCACGGCCGCATATTTTAAGGCTATTTTAAGCATAGCGCACACCAGATGGTTACAAGTTCCAAAAATTTTTATGACACTACACAGCACGTGCCCGCGCGCATTATATTTTAATGTAAATAAATATAGCGTTAAAATAGTCGAGTCGTATTGTGTAAACACATCCTTACTACAATTTGGGAGTTCCAGAGTCACAACCAAATCGAAATGCTGTTATATTTGTGGCGGTGGAGCCCCTGCCATACACACTTTAATGCAAAGTTGAAGCCAAAATATATTCAAATAAACTTCTTTCAAGCACATTTGAATCTTCCAACGTGTTTTTCTTTACTACTTCTTTTCAGGACCTCTAAATGCCTTCTTTATTTGTTGGTAGGACATGACTTCTACTCTCTCTTTGCGGATTTTTCTGCAACAAAAATATTATGAATTCTGTTTTATGTGTATGTTACGGTACTATATACGTCCGTCATGTTCACGGTTCTTATCTTTCTTTTTTAACCTGTTAAAGTCGGAGGTATATAAAAAAGTCTTTATACTTTTGCATTTTATGATATATGTACTGTAGCAGTGGGTTGATTACCGATTTTTGACAATATAATTACGGTTTGTTAACTAATGTTTAAATGAACATTATCAAAATAAAATACGAAATTAAAAAATCTATACAACAATACCAAACCATAGGAAAAAATATATTATCATCAAATAGGCCTGGAAACAACTGGACTAATTTTAAATTTGTATCTCTTTAGGAAATTTGCAACATACGCGGATGACATAGATCATAATTACCTTATAATATAATTTAATTTAAAATTAATAAATAGGAAGATATGTTTTTTAAACGATGGTAAACCAAACTATTAAGTGCTACTAATATCAGTAGTGTCATCATTCCGTCGCCTTTAAGTTGGCCTATTTTCTGGAGTACCTTAATATAACATCTTCAAAGTTCAAGTTTGATATGCAAATGTAACGGTTAAAGTTTTGCTTACAGTACAATAAGTTCAATACATCGTGATATGCCAATACGAAGCTTTCACAATGATGTCCTGACGCCATTTCATCATATGTATACGATAAAATAAATGTCATACCTTAAAACATATACTAAATAGTAGGCAAAAATAACATCTGAAGGTGGAACGACACGACGATATATCTTTGTTCTATGTAATATCATTATATAGATAAATTAAAATTTCCATATTTTTGTTTGGTAGTATTGTACCACCATAGCACAGTATTTTATGTGGTGATATTTTGGAGACTGGAGATATAGAATTCTCGGATGAAAACGTGATATTAAAATTTATTTTAAAGACTGGTTCTATTCGTTTTGCTACTGTCTAAAGTAACAAATAAGAATCTCATTTCATTTCAGCTTTGTATTCTATTTGTCACGTGATACAATAATATATAATATTATTGACCACGACTTTGCCAGCCTTTTTAGATAAGTGGTTTAGGTATATGCTTTTAATGTGAATAATTTAAAATTTTGTCATGTTTATCCTAATAATGTTATCTTCTACTTGTATTTGTACGTTGTTACATCAAAATAATTATTATACAGTCGACTCATGACTTAATACTTCTGGTATCTTAGTTATTTACAGAATTGGAAACAATATTCGACAGGATTAATCTTGTTTGTACAATAAAATTACTACAAATATTCCAGATATCTATAATAAGTATTGGGGTATCTATTCTACATATAAAATACATTTAAAATTAAACTACAATTTCCAATTAACTTTAATTCATAAACTTTAGTAACTAACTTGTTAAAAAACTATATTTTAGACAAAAAAAAACATATTTTTTATATGTGAAAGTTTCTGATCGGTGAAGATAATCTCCATGAGCAAGAGCTCTGTAACAGATGCTGCTCTTGCGCACAACAACGCCGGCACAAGCCACACACACAAACGGCGGTGACGATGAAAAACGACCGTTTCTCGGATTACGATAAATGTGCTACAGAAGCGAGCATCTTTATGGTCCGTTTTGTAATGGTTCTCAAATATTCGTCATAAATAACCCCTCACTACCTATTTATTTTTCTAGTCTAACTAGATCTTCTAGCTTTTGCGGCAAAAAATTGTGAGTCATAAAGTATGACCTGATATTCTCAACTCCTTTTCTGTAGTGCTGACATTTTCATTCGATAAGAAGCGATCAATGTATTCGGGATATGTGAAACTTATTATCTCGCTCCCTCACTGTTGCATTGTGTATCAGTTTTGTCTTGTGTCCCTCTTTAATTTTTCATAGACACTTTCTTTTCTATATATATAGTACTAATATTATACAGTTCCTTATTTATTGAGTTGATTCATGGTTCCTTATTTACTTACTAAGAGGTTTATTTAATTTTATTTAACATTACATACATGTCACAGATACTAATTAAATACTTAGATTAATTGCTCGTATTGTATCTACCTTAAAGGTGACACTACAAAAATGGCGTGTAAGCCATTCGATCAGATTATATTTAGTTTCTTCGCTAATTATTTTGAAGCATCAAACAATGGGGTTAGCTCTGTTGAAAGATTGAGAGCCGCTTGCCAGTTGATTCGCTAATCGCTCAGATAACATTAGCTTCGGTGCCGTGTAACCTTGCGCCGTGCGTACCGGCTTGCATAAATTATTTGCATTACATATTCCTATAAGTTTACGTCGCAATCTTGATTGTATGTGCTAGAATTACCTTTAATATTATATGCCACTAGTTATTCGCTCTGGCTTCGACCGCAATTTACTACTCTATTTTAAATAGAATATGTATACATTTTTATCTAATAAGAAAATGTTATGTTCAAATGTTGGGGGCGCCTAATTGTTATTATAGATATGCTGTTTTTAGATGTCAATATATCTATGCTACAGCAGTGGGGATATTAATAGGCTGATGATGATGAATCAAAAAAGATTGCTTCGTTCTATAATTTAGAAATTCCTGATTTAAAAATGAGAACGAATCAAGATCAAGATGACCAGTAATCAAACTACTTTGCTTTGCTGTTCTGTGGAATTGAAAAGTTTTGAACTCGTTGACCATAGCGCTTTATGGAATTAAACCTTTATTACCTTTTAAATTAAGTTTTTATTTGACTGAACCTCTCTGGTATGTCAACGCCTGTGCTCGACGTCCAGTCCGGTGCTCTATGATTGTATTTTTTCAAATAATTTACTAGATTTAAAGGAACAGTTACAATTTTATTAATATGTTTGGTATACTGAGTACACATTCACATTTTACTTACAAACGCGGTTTAAAATCTTCCTCACCAAGTTTAGATACATCACTATCTACTTTGTTCTGCGTATATCATAGTAAGCATAATTCATTTTGCACGCATAATTATGTGATATACAGTGACCTTGCGCTGATGTGTGTTTGTTCATATTTATGCACATATACGGCTCTTTGTTTTAGTAATCTAATACAAATGTATACTACACGTATAGTTATACTACGCATTAATTATAGTTATTAACAAAGGGCGATTGTGATTAATTGTTGCGTAATGTGGGGTCAGTAAATTGAGAAAACACTACGCGTGCAGTTGCAACAAAAAAATATCAAATTGATGTGAAATTTATATTTATTTTTGTGTAAACAATGTACTTAGTAGCTCGGTGGCGTAGTGGATAAGCGCCTCGGCCCGCGATCGTAGTCGTTAAGCAACTTCCGCAAGGGTCGGTCACGGGATGGGTGACCAAAAAATTATTATCTGGAGCTACTCCGTGCTTCGGAGGGCACGTTAAGCCGTTGGTTCCGGCTGCATTTGCAGTCGTTAATACCCTCCAACCCGCATTGGGCCCGCGTGGAGGGTCATGGCCCATCCTCCTTAACCATCCATAAGGAAGACCTGAGCCCCTGCAGTGTGGACGTCAAAAGGGCTGGTGAATGTACTTATTCAATGTAAAAATGGATCATCCACGAATCGAAATAGCGGATTAGGTCACTAAATGGTACAGTTAGAAACAAAATCACGTGATATAAGGCATCGAAATTTATTTTTAGGGCTTCCTAGATTTAGTTGTAGTAGCACACACAATGCAAATGTTAAGCTTTTTTAAGGAGTAAGAAACGATCATAGGATGGGTTTTATTTAATCAATTTTACAAGACATATCGAGAGGGCTTCAAAAGTTTAGAATCATGCAAAAATGCAAAGTTCATTATATGAATATATTGCGTAGTTGTATTAGAGGGTAAAACAAGATACTCTTCCAGATATTTCCATAATCAAGTCGTATTATTGGCCCAGAATGGTGAACAAAATTGCTACAGTAGTTACAAGGATCTGCAGATGAAGAAACAAAAAATATTGTATATCCGTTCAAAGACTGGTACCGAGAATAATTTTTGCAAACTATCCTAGATGGTTAATTTAATTCTTCTTCATTATATTATTAAAGCCACAAAGACATTTCGCCACGTGCCTTATTTTCAGCGATTAAGGACCATTTTAGCGTTATTTGTATACGTATTAATGTTGGTAACTTTGTAAAATTGCCATATAATGTGCGTCCAGATGACAAAGTAAACAATGATCCTGTGTGATATTGCTTAGAACGTGGGAAAAAAATGTTTTTAATTGACGTTGTGCAATTAACACGCCATTATGGACCTTTTGCTGACAATTAAATTGAAATGAATCATGGAACATATATGAACATAGGGCAACCAGACTCTTTTTATTAGACTGCAAACATAAAATAAATATAAAAATTAAACCTACTTCTTTTTTAATTTTTAAGACGACAAAGGAGGTTAAGAAATTCAATAAACTTTATTTGAAATTCTGAGGCGGATTTGATGGCATACTTAAAAACTGCCCGAAATCAATAATTTTAAATAAAAAGTTTTTGGATTCATGAAAACCACCTTTGCAGTTTCAAGGATTATTTTTGATTTTAATTAGATGTTGGTTTAAGTTGTTTTTTTTTTATAAAATTTCTTGAGTTTTTGGTGACATCATCAACATAATTTGTATTTCTTTCACTTTTTTCTTTAATATAAAAATCAAAACCATCAATCTGATTTTCATAAACTAACTGTAAATACATACAAAAAATAATTCTTGAGAACTTTCTCTTTTTTGAAGTCGGTTCAAAACGCATGCTGTATTATAAAAAAAAAAAATATCGCATTAAAAGATCTGTGTTGTATTTAGTCGCAATTTGAACCCACAGGCCTTATTAATTTTTTTTAATATTTTAATTTTTATTTGAGATTTATTAGGAAATTGTTTCATGATTTGCGATTATAGCTCGTGATTAGGTTATAAAAGTACTAACTAGGTATTTATAGGTATTATTATTTACTTTAAAACACTTATCTAATCTAGTTACATATAAAGTCCTATACATCTTCAAAGAAATAAATAGTAGTGCGATTCTGTTATAAACTCAGCCTCGAACACGTCGTTAAGTTCATTGTAGCTCTATGACGTGAAAGCGCTGTGTTTGATAAAAATTAGAATTTGAAGTTGTATTTAAGAGCACAGATAGTATTAAGAGAGCATCACATTTACCCATTGAACAAGAATATTCATCGATAAAAATGTTTATCGGAAAATTATTACTTTTACTGTCTCACTTAACTCTTTAAATAACTGGGTTACATGTAATTTGAGCAAATTTTTTTCATCAAGTATGTATTACTGGGTTTTCTACCTACCTAGTACTTTTGCCTGTGATTAATATATTTTTGAAGTATCGTTATAACAACATATAACAAGCTAAGGTTTGCATTTTATTATCGTATAACTCGATTAAATTTGTATTTATAGTACACAATCACATTTATTACCAAGATTAATTCAAACATTTCGATACACTTTTCTATTGATTTTATGTGTAAACAGTGCGCCACCAAAATCTAAACACAATTTTCTCACAGTACAAAAATAATTATAAACATTTACTACTTATGATTGGACTCAAGTACTTACTAGTAAGTAGGTAGCTTGTAAGTTTAAATTAATAGGAGTGTTTCACTATTGTAAAACTTCGAGTGGTCTAAAGTTCCCATGTGGCCGAAAATAGACGAATATGGTTATCATTGTAGAAGCTATATTGTAAGAATGGTATAATGATTTGCTTCAATCGAGGGTCGGTACGTCAAGGAGAATTCTAATCGGTTAAATTTGAGTCGTATTTTATTTTAATGTAACTAGAAGATGCCAGAGCACTTTAAAAAATAGACTTATTAATTGGTAAACCATTCATATTACTGTTAGCGTTAAGTAGTTCAACAGTAGCTTACTTATGTCTCATGCATATCCTTATTTTTGTTCAATACTTATTAGCTCCTGGTTATTTGTGAAACATTGCCTATTTGAGTAAAATTTTCTAGACTCATATATATAAACGTGCTAAAAAGTTATAGCTTTTATTATAGCCCTATTCGTTAAATCTTGGATCAAGTTTCCGATCACTTCAATCGTGTCAATCAACATTGTCCTGAATTAATAATATTTTCATCAGCTTTATTTATTATCTGAATTTCAGTTCTCTTTCGGCTTTACACTGTGAAAGTATTGTCACTAGTATATGACATCTACAGATATACATTTGTTTTTAAATAAACATTACATACGTTGCTCAAAGTCTAAGATGAGTAGTTAAAGCCCCCGTTTTATGGAGTATCTGAGACAACGAAGGTACCATAACACCCAGACCAGAGACAATATAGAAAAGTTCATTTTCTACATTGACCCGATCGGGAATCGAACCCGGGTCCTCAGAGATGGCGACACCTTGAAACCGGTGTGCGAACCACCCGGCGTATACTTTATAGTAATTTCCCAAGTGTTAAATCAACTAAAACTCATTATCTACAAAGTAAATGCAACCTTTCGATTCAAATAAGATTTGTTCACTTCCCGAACGCTTCGTGTTCATAATGAATTATGATAATTGCTTTGTGATCCTTTTCTATTACCTTTCTTTATGAGGTAAGGAAAACAATATGTGTAGGTACCTGACTTCTGAACGATATTGCTGAATGTTCATTAAGCTTGCTCTAAATATGGTGAAAATTAGTGTTACCAATCATGATAATGGATAATGCTGACTACACATTTCATTGCATGTTATTTGATCATGTATAATAATTCATTGTATCATATGTGGTACCTTCCTTGTCTCAGACACTCCATAATACGGTGGCTTTAGCTACTTATCTTGAAATCTGAGCAATTTATGTGATGTTGTTATATATTTACTATATTTATTTATTATTTTGACAATTATAAATATTACATTTTGCGTGGAGATTACCTTTACTTATAACGGTTGATAGTTACACATAGTTGTGTTCATTTTTACTATAATGCGACTTTGCAATGCTTACACAATTATTATTACAAAGAGCTAAAATAATAGACTTATGAGACCTTAAATAGTTTATACCTACCAACTTTAGATAGCAAGTAAATAAATATGCGGTTAAAACATCTTTTAATATTATAAAAAGGTAAAGTTTTTTTGTATGGAAGGAGTAATCTATCTTCTTCTTTATGAGTTAAAAACTGATATAATCATGAAAATTTTCTCACTAAGTGGAAACTACATCACATGAGGGGTCCCTCAACAAACTACACACATACTACATCATATGCGTAGTTTGTTAAGTGAATGAGTGAGTGGCGGCAAAACTAGTTAGATGTAAATTTATAATAATCATTCGACACGGTATTGATTTAATTAATTAAATTACAATAATTTCCACGTATTTCGTTATCACTTGAATTAATTTTAAATACCAATAACAGCATCAATTTATCACCAACACTTTAAAGATAAACTTATTCACGGTGAAATTATATTTTTAAGTACCTACGCGAATTACCTTTTATACAAATAATTTTATACTTTACTGTTGTTATAACAAAACTGATTTTTAGAATTTATAAAGCACACTAAAGAATCAACAATGTTGCTTGAAGCGAGGATCGTTGCTCTCAGTCATAAAACATATGTCGTTGGATACGACAGTAATCTATTTTCGTATATTTTTGCATACAAATTGGTTTTCATTGTTTAATAACTTAAAATTAAAATAAATGTTTAATATGCACAATGCTCTGCGTTTAGAAGAAAACATTGGTTTTGCATTATATAAAATATTTTTAGTAGCTTACTGAGCTTAGCTTACTTTAAACGAACAATTAAAACCTCGCTTTTAATAGTTTTATATTGAATCGCATAAATCTTATGATACAGGAAAATCTCTTGATAAACACATAATTTTTAAAATTAAATTTGAGCAATATGTGTGTCATTGTCTTCTTAACCTACAAGATTTAAACCTGGATATATAAATTATCAAAAGTAATATTTAATATGAAATGTGGTAGGCGTAGTGGATAAGATCCGCAGCCCGCGATCGTTATTGTTAAATAACGTTTGCAAGGGTCGGTGACCGGATGGATGAAACCAAAATTATTATCTCGAGCTTCTCCGTGCTTCAGAAGGCACGTTAAGCCGGCTACATTAGCAGTCCTTAATACCTTCCAACCCGTTTTGGGCCAACCATAAGGAACGCTTGAGCTCCTGCAAAAGACTGATGATGATGATGATGATTATGAAAGAAAAAAACGTATTTTTAATATATAAAAACCATATTATTATTTTACTAATGAAACGAGAAAGATTGTACTGATTATAAACTTATTCTTTATTCAAATTGATTTAGTTGCATGTTCATATAAATATACATCCACAAAGTGCTAGCTAACAAACAGTAGAACTAACAAGATAGTGATAAGCTTTAAAATATTATAAACAAAGGAAATTTAACTACAACTTAAATAAACTTAAAATGTTAATGAACACAAACTATAAATATCGAAGCTAAAGCAAATCGTCAACAGACTTCTCAATTTTTCTTGTCTCCTGCAACATTTCATATTCAGTGTCCACTTTAGTGCCTTGTCCTATAATAACGAAAGATTTAACTCCTATAAGAGCATTTGCCTTAAGTCCCATTCGCCCATTCAGTTTTATGTTACTGTCTCCATTGAACAATATTGACATCAATATGGCTAAACTTAGTAAGATCGTCGCCTGGTTATAGCTTGGCGTCTTTGAAGGACTTTAAAAACTCCAGTTTAGTATCGTTAAATTTTATAGTTAATTATTTAGGTTATGATGGTATTTACATAAAGTCCGTGTTAAATATTGATATTGCCTAACCAGCAAAGATTTAACAACATCGACAAATTATCCCTTAATAGTATATGTACGCCTGGATTATTACATGATTAAATATTCTTCGTCTAGCAAATTAACGTTTTTAGGTGTATTAAATTTAATAGATTGAAATATTACTTTCTGATTGTTGTACAAATTGTCATTTGACTGTTTGCTTGCATTTAATAGGCTCCAAATCTACTGGACTGATTTTAAAAATTCTCGCAACTACACCACACTGGGGTTACGTAGGCTATACTTTGTTAATGATATGCTGCTAACAATTTTAATCTTGCGTCCTATTCATCTTGATCTATGAAAGTTATTTCAAAATAATTATTGAAATCAAAAAAGGTTAATTTTCTTCATGAGCATTTACGGGTAAATGGATTAAGTCTGTACCGCAATATGTAGACCCGAGACGACATACAAAATTTTGTTTTTCTACAATAAGTCGACCGAGAACTCATCCTTCATTCTTTATCCTTTACTGTTACATACCTATATAATGTCTATAACTTATTGTGATGAATAAGCAAAATAACATATTTTATTCAGAATCCCTTAGCTCATTTTATTGCCATTAGTAAGTAATATAGTAGTCCCGTCATTAGTTTCTCCTAATTCATTATCTACAGCACCAAATTTATAACCCACGGCTCTCACTGTTTTACCAATAAATTTTACAACTGCAGCCCGTCTTAACTCAAATTGGCTTTCAACAAAATATCCGTAACTATAATTATACTCGGATTTATCGTCTGTCTGCAGAGGGGTCTTGTCAGGTTGGAGAAAAAACTCGGGACAAAAAAAGACAGGCTATGTGGGTGTTCGACTTGCGCTTCTATGGTTCTGTACATACTATATATGTATATATAAAAAATACTGAAATCCTAAATTAGACCTTTAGTGGGTAATCTCAAGTAAATGAATCAGATATCTTTAAATACTTAATTTTAAATTAACCCTAAATGAAAAAAGAGTTAAATAAAGCTAAAGAGTTCTTTGCACTGAAATGTAGACTACATTGGACTTCGAAAAAGAAAAATGTGATTGATAGACTTAATACTGATTACGGTTTTAGTTTTAAATAACATGATACTATAACTCTCAGGAGTCCACTTCTGGTAGACAATACCGCAAGGCCCGTTCAATCTTAATGTTGAAGCAAAAATAGTAGTAGCTTAAAACATTCATAATCATCTCAAATTCAAATTTCACAAATACGTCTGCTTTTAACATTTCAATAATAGAACCCCAAAAATCAACATCAATCTCGAGGCGTCGACTTTTAAGTAGCGTTTTGTCTTTTAAGACATTTGAGTTTAGTTGGCTTCCCCAAATTGGGGTGTCCTTTTGTCCCCACTTTATTAATATTCATTTAAGTTCAGAAGATTTTTAGTTGAGATTAAGTCCAACTATTGTGTTATTTTTGTACGGAAAATAATAAGGGTCATTTGTCATAGTTACTTTTGTTTCTTTAAGTGCAGTTGAAATATTGTTTGCTATTAATTATTCGAAATTAGCTTTGATTTGTAATTGAAAGCGGTTAATAAGAATATTTTTTGTTGTTGATTTAAATATGTTTAGTACGTACACATCTTTAATACCTAAACTGAAAGTTATAAATTTTAAATTAGTTAAAAATATTTACATTAATTTGAATATTTTGAGATAATTTCGCAAATTTGCATTGCTTAGGCTTTCTGAAAATTGTAATGAAATCTAAAATTAGTACAATTAATATTTAGACAAGGATAACATCTGGCAACAAATTTGAACTCGAACCAATTTAAGGAAAATAAAGGAAAACCATTTGAAATACGTTCCAAGTCATAATTAATGAATGAAGTTTAAATACTTCCTTTGACTAAATGACAAGAGTAGTAAAAAGTATCTTTTACGCCGTCTGTGTTAAAACACAAAATTAGAAGCCAATTATCCCCATCGATTTTAAAGCAACGACTATTTTAAGTAGCAGGAGAACTGTCTACTCGAAATATCCAAATTTCACAAGAAAAGATTCGGAATGAACATCATGACTGATGTCGTCTCGGTGACAAACAGACGGTGACATACATTCTCGACATTTTAATTTCAGGTTAATTACAAAGGCCCCATGGTACTATTTATGTTTTAGAAATTGCTTCCTACCAGGAACACGAGAATTCGACAGTTGATAGTTGACATGACGTATGCTTTTAAAAGTTGAAATCTTTTGGAATTCCGGTAATGCTAGTCGTGTTCATGTCAGCTTCTAGTTGACATGAAATTGAATTTCTACAAACACTACATGTTTACAATCTGAGATGAAAATTCCTTTTACCCTTGAAAAGTTATTTTAGAGCTTTGAATGTTGAGCAAAATGTTTGAAGGGAAGCTGAAAAGCGCAATAGTTAGCGCGTTTAGTCTACGATTACAGAAGTTTAACTGGACTTTTATCGCAAGACGACCGGCTCAAGATGGGTGAGCAGGAATTAATTACCATAGATAAAAAAGTTTCTACGCATTTTGATTCGTTTCATCATGAAATTGAATTTTACTGTATTTATTTATTGATTCTGTAGATTTGATGACTCAGTTAAAGTTATTTTTCTTTCCATTCGATAAATAAATAAGTAAGATGTCGGCATAATGAGCGAACATATTGGATCAAACTTTTCAACCACAGCGATATATCATCAAATATCATTATTTATACCAAATCAATAGTTTAACATCTATTATTAAATAAAATAAGATAACAGCACAAGCAAATTATTGCACGTTATGTAGACAGTATGGCGACCGCAATTATAAGTATTAAATGAACTTCGCAACTAAAGGTTCATTATTTGCGAAGTTAATTTAATACTCACCATTAGTTGTTATACCTATTTAAATTATTTTTTTCATGAAGTGCATTGGAAATACTTTCTCATTTATTACACGTCGTTATATAAACTACAAAAATATGTAATTTTTAATACTATACATAGTAATAGTTGATATTAATCACGATTAGATAATGTACACGTATGTACATACATAAATTATTGAATATTAATAGAATAAATTACGATCTTACATAATTATTTAATAACCGATGATTTTTATTAGCTATGAATATTGATTTATTGTAGCAATTATTTTATTATCAAGTGGTATTTTTCATCTAGATATTTTTATTAATTTTCTCTCTTTACCATGTGACTAACAAACCAAATGCTTATATACAATAGGACTATTATATACAACCAATTATACTTGAGAAAATTATTATAAGACCAAATAAGCTGACTATTAATGGAATGCCTATAAGACAGGTCATGATTACCAGCTGCATTTGAGCATGTGTCACTACAGAAATAACTGGAGCGAACGCACTAGACTTAGCGGTGACTGAAATATTCGAGCTTTGATACGTATCTAGACGTAGTAAGGAGAATTCCTAAACCGTAAATGGAAAAAGCTTAAATGATTCGAGTTGTTGGAATAAATTTATTAGAGTATACGAAACGCAAGACTTCAGTATTAAAATTAATTGCATTGAAAATAACTTGTCGCTTTAAGATACGAGTACAAAATATGAGGCAGTAGCTAGTGCAGTCCGTCTTCATAGGAGCCGTACATTGGATGGGTGATCAATAAATATTATCTCGAGGTCCTCTATGCTTTCGAAAGCACTGTTGGTTTCAGCTTCATCTAAACTCGTTAACATCCCCGAGGTGGTCCGAATTGTGATTAATAGTTTTCTCATGTAGTTTAATAGTATAATAGTATAATAATTACGTATGTACAGATATATTTAAAATTAGACATCTTTGTAAAAAAAATTGCCAAAATATTTGGCTAGGGAGGCTCATTGTCTCCTATTTTATTCCTGTATTTGTTTTGAATGTCTTCCATTATAATACTCATTAAATATTTCTTATCAATTCTCTGTATATTAATTTTAAATTTAAACTATTTCATATACATTCATTATTTCAACTGCTACTGATTCAGAGTCCACTAAACTCAAAAACAATTATTTATTGATAGTCTCATTAAAAGCATTGCCTTTTAAGATGGTTGTTACACGTGCACCAGACTGTCTGGCGACTGGCATTGTTTGGCTGTGTCTTGTTTTAACTTGTTACTCATACGTGTTCTCTGAAGGACTGCTTTGGTCATTGTTCAAATTTATTACATGATTTTACTTCACAAAATACTTGGAATTCGGATGATCTTTATGGTAAGATGATATAAAGATATCTATAATGATCTGATCGTATAAACTATTAAAATAAATTGGTAATATCTAACTACAAAAGACAAAGAACAATTTCAATATGGAAAAAATCTTGAAACGCATGCAAATCTAATTAATTTTCAAACCATTTTTATATAATTTTGTTTTTCAAAATTATGTTAGTATCATTGTTATTATATAATAAATCATGTATTTGAGTGATAGTTAAGTTTTTATCAATATTTCTACATTACAAAGCAGTGTCAAGTAATGCCAAGGACAAATAACCTGTGGATCTTAACGATTTTCCAGTTTTCATTTTCAGTAGAGACATATTAACCTGATCATATTATCTTAGAACATCTTAATTTACAAGCCCACTATAAGTAATTTTTAACTTTAACGTGGTACTGTTACAGTAGTTTTTCCTTAACAATGTGATCGTTAAAAGCTTTTATGAAGAATATCATGTGGAGGGCTATAATAATCAAGGCCTTCGAGTCACTGCAAGTTGAATGTCAACGTTTTGTTTATATAAGTACAATAACTTCGACAAATACATATGTGGAATAATTTTCAATGCATAATAAACTTTTTGCTTAATGCGATAGAGTTGTGATTGGAATCGATATGTTCTATAACAGATTGCAAACATATTCGTGTTAGAGTACTATTTGCTTTAGTAATGAAGCAAGACTTTGTTCGTAATTGTGTTTTGTAACATATTAATGTTAGTTGTATAACAAAGTTGACGCAGGGTATCCAAGAATATATTTTGAATTGGCTTATGATATGAAATTCCTAAGATCCACAAAGCTAATGTCAAGTCACGTTTGCCAAATAAGGTTTTAGATTCATAACTTAAGTCATCTGAAAAAAATGAAATGTCGTATTAAATCCTAAGATAAGACTATTATAATTTTCAAGAGACAGATAAATGCTTGTTACTTCTACAACTTTTATGAAATAGATAGCTAAGATATTATAATTTTCTCTGTTGCCAGCGTGGATTATTGTCAAAATGATAATAAATAAATAGGTATAAGAGGATGAGCTCGTATATTATACACATATTTTATTTCAGAAGCTTGAGCAGTAAAGACAAAACCTATACTTTTGATAAGTTGGATAAATTTTGCATTCACAATACTGTACTGGAAAATATAGATAATGAAAAATGTTTAAAATCTCTACCCTCAAGTGGATTTTTAAGAATTTTTCATTAATACTACAAAACTTACCATTAAAATAGGTTTATAATGTTTCATGCAGAATTTCTTACACACTTAATCGAACAATCATGAAATGTATAATCTGTGATAAGAAAAAAATAATTATACTCGTACATTAAAGTGGCAATTCAATAATTGGAAGACAACTAGTTTCAATGTTGTAACTTGTTTATGCCGATGCAATTTAATTTAAAATCAAATTATAATTTCAAGCGAATTGTGCGGAAGTGAAGTCTTTTCACGGGATCGGAATACTAAATAACAAACCACAAAAGCAAATAAACAAAGGTTTGGAAAAACCACGACGCGTGTTCGCTCTCCTTATAAAGGACCAATGGTCAAATTCGGTGACCGTTCAGAATTGTAAGTGCGTGCGGGACCACTGTGAGACAGTAAAATTAACGGGACTCGTTGCCTGGTCAAACTACACTATCGGTGCAAGTTCGAAAGCGATAGCGGGAAAGATTGGCTTTCATACTCCTTTAACAATCCAATAGATTGTGCTCGGTATCAGAAGCGACAAAAATAAGCAATGGCTTGTTAATCGCAAAAGAGGTAGACCATAATTTATTGCCATGCATATGAATACAAAGTTACATAACTAAATGGGTAAAGGAAACAATAACATGCAACATTAATACAAACTCAGTAGTGTTATTGTTTATGTAATAGCAAAATGACGATGAGGGATATGAATTATTTCAAAAGTAGGATATAAATACACTAGATAAAGGCCCATGATCATGACCTCTATGTTAAGTACTTCTACCAAGTACATGAAGAAACGATGTTCGCTACCATATTTTAAAAGCAATGTTATGAACAACTAATCAATTACTAAAATGTATATTTTAAAAAGAAATCACATCTATAACGTAATGTTTTTATAGACATTTTATTACGGTCTTACTAAAATTTTCCTATATATGTATATTCACTCGCTTTATTTTCATAAATTAAGACATAAACCAGTCTTCACAAACTGGTTCTGCAATGTTTGCAAACTTTGTGTTTGTTTACATTTTTTTTTATCGTATGGTCCAGAAATAACTCGGACATTGAAATCGAGTAAAGCTATGTTTATGATACTTTAACAGAGCATAAATATAATCCAAGAACGGTCGATTGGTGATTCTTATTAATTTTAAAACAGAGTCCCTCGCTGTGTCTAGATGTTGATTCAAGATATGTAAAGCTTTTTTGACATGATTGTATTTTCTTACAAGTTCTTAGTTCAAAGCTTATTTCGGGCATGAAAAAAGTATCAAAAAATTCTTCCAATGGAATCATTTACTCCTTTGAAACTTAAAGTAATCTGCATTCCGACTTTGTGTTTTCACCACTAAGGAAGATTACTAATATTATAAGTCTAGTATCAAAAAATATAACAAGAATATATACACTGAATAAGGCACATAAGAACATTAAATGAAACTTGATATAAGTTATGAAAGCCAACTATAATATTATAACAGGTATTGGTAAAAACAAACACCCATTGAGTTTCCCATCAGTTAATCTGCCTCATACCAAATGCATGGGCACGTATCAACAGTATGGAGTGGGCGAATGACCGATAGTTTGCTACGTGTGAACCATCTACTTTATAATAACTTATTCTGTGTATGCAGATGTTTTATCAAAAGCTTTTCTTCAATTTCTTTCCTTAATAAGAATACATCAGCTAAAAGTTTGGCTAGATCCCTATCTAAGTAAACTTTCTTCTGCAAAGTTACGAGTAATATTTCAGAAGGCGTGTCTACTTCTTTCAATCGGTTTTGTAAAAAGGCTGCATTCCGAAATGAGAAAACTAAGTTATCTTTCCGATTATGATGTGTGCCTTGAAATTAAACAATACATATGTCTATCCACTGAATTCTTCCTCGTTTTCGAGGAGTACTGCGTTTTATTGTACGGCGTCCCGTATCGTCTCATTGGAATACTACTCTACGATATAAGTCGCTGACCCCATCCCGTAAAATAGTAGAGTAATATTCCAATGAGACGATCCGGAGACGATACCTATACGTATCCGCTGTGGTATCGGTCACATTTAGAAATTTAGGTCGTTTTCCGTGTTTTCACCTGCCCTAGGAACAGTATACAGTTTTTTAACAATAATTTATTTGTATAAAACATGATATGAAATGTTTCATTAAGTTAACATACCTACATTCCCTTGTTCTACTATAATAAAATTACAAGCAAATTCGTACAACATCAATCTTTTCAAAAAGTGAGTCATGCATCAATTGGTGTTCTATCACTCATTTGCATAAACTCGTCCATCAAAATTGTCATTGTACTGTGACATTTATGTCACAAATTTTCATATTTAGAACATTATGTAGAGATTCAAAGTCGTCATTAAACCTTAACGGACGCTTGTGCAACTGGACATTAATAAGTAAAAAAAAACAATTCCTTTAATTGTCAAAAGTTTTCTCATTTATCCATTTTTTTTTTCAAAATAAAACAATCAATTCCTTTATTCTAATAATGTACCTCTTTTTTTAAAATGCGTACGCATATTGCTAAACAGCTTTTATTTTATGCATGATGTTATGGGTCTACTGATGATTTAATTTATATTTATCTCTTCGTACTCTAGAGCTATGAGCATCAGATGCATTAGAAAAAATAAATAAAACAAGAAACAGTGTGAAAAAAATGGCAGAATCCTAGACTTTTAATTTATATAAGCATTTTTCTGTTCCAATCTGTACTATTACCTCATATAATTTGCTTCTTGATTATTTATGTAAATATTAATATTATTATATTTGATCTATTTCGCATTCACAACGCTTTATTGTAATATATTGTTAATGCAAAATGCTTATATCCCATCTCAGGATGCCAGGGAACAAGTGGATTTTTTAAGAATTTATTATTAAGAAAATATTAATATAATTGAAGCGCCATATGCCAAGATAATCGGATCTTTTTTTATTGTGATCTTAAACCTTGTATAACTTATGACGTATACACGTAGATTTTATGAGCTTGTCGAGACAGCATATAAAATGACAAAACATACGTGCATACGAGCTTTCCTTCCGATGTTAATTACTTTTTGTGCTGACTAACAAGGCTATATTTTGTTCATTTATGCTATTATAATAAGAAGAAATATTTGATTGTTTGTATGAATTTAAAAGGCTCTGAAAATACTGGATGGATTATATATTTTTATTCATCTAGGGGAAGCTACATCATACGCGTGTGACATATACGCGTGTGGCTATAATCTGAGCGCGTGGAGGCGCCCAAATACAGCATTATATAAGTGCATAAATACTGGAACAAATGAAACCAATATTCTACAGCGGCATAAGTCAAAAGGTGCGGCTTATGAAAGGCGAACGTAAACAAAGTGCAGTACAACAATAACGAATAGTTGATTTTTGTTTACCTATCAGTTATTTCCAGTTTCATAAATACGCGGCGGGAATTTCTTCGGGTCGCCGGCACTCTGTTGATTTGGTTATAGTGTTGTTTCAACAACTCCGATAATCGACTTGATTGTTTTATAATATTGTATTGTAAAGACTCAATTAATATCATATTCAATAATCTTTACAATATTAGAAATTAGTCTTAAAAGACATTCAAATCTAATAATAATATAAATAATACACTTAATAAGTCAAATTACTTTAATTTCTAGAAATAACTGTATCATTAGTAATTTAAATAAATGTATAATAAGACTTTATGATTTTACTTCCATTATTTTTCTTGGACTCTTGGGCACTGTACAGATTAATTTGTGTTATTAACATATGTATATATTAACTTACATATTACAGTAACAGATTTGCAGCATTTTTCGCAAGTCACATACTGAAACTGAATAATATACAGTATGTAACTCATCCCATTCGGAAAACTGTTCATGAGTTAATATTCAAAGTGTTATCTAATCTTAAAACACAAAAATAACGACTATCGATAACTTTTACACATCCCTACTGGTCTCTGTTATTAGTTTATGAGAAACGGTGGAAGCGTACACGTTGACGTAGGTCACGACCATCTGGCACTGTTTGTGTGAACTTTTAATGTTCCGCGTTGTAAGTCTGTACTTTGTCTAGCTGTTGCCATCGTAAAAAATATGGAAAAGGTTGTGTTACATTTCAAATTAGATAATTCGGGTAAAAAAAAAAACATAAGCATGTTTGCATTTAATATGTACCAAAACTATAAGATCTATTTTAGTAAATAATCATACATCATACGCGGGTAATATAGAGTATTATTTACGCGGGTGAAGTCACGGGAAAACAGCTAGTTTGCCGTAAATTTAGTCTATAATATTGTTGGGTACTTTATTAAGTGTTTATTTTTATCTTATAAATACCTATATTATATTTAATATTCATAAGAATTAGTAACATTATTTTATGTTGTGTGCCAATGTTCTGATTCTTCCGAATCTTATAAATGTTAATTAAAGAGTGTTGGTGCTAAAAACATAACATTTTTTTTGCCAAATTGGTTGCAAATTGGCCGCTACTGGTTTCTTTTCTCGCGGTTAAAACAAAATGTCGACGTTCAAGTGATAAGTAAGGAGCGACATTATAATTACCGTTTTAAAATACATATTTATGGTTTTTCTTTGCAGTCAAGACTATGGAAGTGTTGTTGCATAAACAATAAGAGTTAATCGACAACATCGATAGGTAGATAGTTTGCGTAAATTATTCCTAAATTCAAAATCGACGATGTAACAAATAAGATTTCAATTTGTAAACTAAATTATTAATTGTTTTATACTTATTTTTGTTTTACACAAGCGACCCGCCACGAACAGATGGTAAATTACAGTCATCGCATAATCACAAAAATAACGGTGGTGGAGAATTGTTTTAATTTGATATTTTAAGATTATTTTTGTTCTTTATAATTAACTGGCCTTTGCCCGCGTCTCTTCCCGCGTAGTCTAGTTTTAAGTCCAAAAATGAGAAAATTTCATCCTCTAATTAACCTCCTTTGGGGCCAAATTTCATAAAATTAAAAAGAAGCCGCATGCAAAAATACAAAAAAATTAAAACTCCTAGCACTTTTAGTAATGATGTTTCATACAAATTTCATCCCCTAATTTATCCCCTTAGGGATCGAATTTCATAATATCCCATCTTAGTGAGTACCTATGTCTAAAAAAACCCGCATTCAAAATTTGAAACTCCTAGCACTTAAAGTAACGAAGTTTCATACAAACTTTCATCCTCTAATTCAGCCCCTTCGTGGTGGAATTTTCAAAAATCCTCTCTAAGTGCTCCTCTACACTCCTTAAGGAATCTCCATTCCAAATTTTATCTTTCTACGTTTACGTCTTATGTTTCAAGTCATGTAAATATAAAATCGCTACAGGCTATAACTTATCAATCAACTTATTCGCAAGAGCGTACTGCACTCTCTGCTTTAATTTCAGAGCGTACTTATTTACGTTTTACTCTTATTAACACAAAACAAACTCGGTCATTTCATTTAAACGTTTTCATCGGCTTTTGAATATTGTTTATGAAGGGATAATGATGTTTCATTTCACCGATCGGTTATATTTTTAAATTTAACACGTAGTGATATTTAAATATAAGTCATAAGAATTTAATAATGTGTCAACTGTATTTTTAAAATAAACAGAGGCGATTTTCCAATACTATAAACTTAAAATTTTACAATTTTAATATTTTTTGTTTTCTTATAATTTATAGTGCGTAAACAGGCACAAGTTACTTGAAACAGTATCTGACATTGAATTCTTCTTATATTTATTTATACTTTATAAAATTATTACCAATAAAAACCGTGCAATACATAAGTAAAGGAAATATTTTAACTTTGAATACAATAATAATTTTCCTAGGCACTAAAAATAAGTAATTGAAAGAATTTCAATAAAACTGCTAAAATATATAACTATGACTATTAAATAACATCGATAATGTCCCAAAACATATAGACACAACAGTAATCAATACAAAATCACATCGGTAACATTGAAACTGTTCGATTTCAAAACATGATCCTACGACATTTGGATGTAAAATTTATTTTTCGATTTTATTAAAGTTTTTATGAGTTCTGTTAAAAAATAAATAAATAAAGTGATCTCTAACACCATGTCACCCGCCAGTCAGTCTGGCTAAACGTCAAAAAACTGAATGCCATGACCCTACAATGGGTTTACAAAAAATCGTGCGCCCGCGCCGGTCACAGAGGTCAATCAACTCTCGGTAGCACCGCTTTAATACTATATAAATAATGTTACACGTATCAGGAGCCTGATCTTACGATCGAAGGTTTGAGTGGTTGATAATGCCTCAGGGTTAAAATGGTGTAAGTTACGTTTTTAGAAAAACGGGGCGTGTATATTTTTCAGAAAACAATAATTCATATCGGCTTTTTAAAATCAACTATATGAACATATTGTTTAATTTTGTATAAGCTTTTAGCTCCTATACAAATAAGTTTTGTTTACTTTAGAATAATACGTACGAGGATCTCGATAGCTCCGTAGTTGGCAAGTTCGATCTGCTCCGGTCCTAGGATGTGTTACCAAAATAATAATATCTCTAGCTCGTCCGTGCTTTAGAAGTCACGTCAAGCTATGTCTTTAAACGCTACCAATTCGCACTGAGCGTGTAGTACAGTAGTGTGTAATGGCTCGCGTAGTGTGTTATCTCTTTATTTAATTCCATCCATAAAAATGCTTGTGCTTTAGAAGTGTTAAGAGATGAAAACAAGATGTTTTCCGGAAATATGTTTAAAACCATGTCTTTGGATTTCGTCAAAATTATTGTTAATACAATTTCACGTACTTTCCTATATTATTTGTATATTAAATATAATTATAAAAAACATTTACGTCGCCATTTTCTTCACCAATAGTATTTTGATAACATACGTATTAAAAATACGATATATTTTATACAAAAAAGAAGCAATCTAAAACCTTTTTCTATTGAAATTCTAATGACATTCAATACCAGTCCTTACGACTAGGCTTCATTACATATCTCTATTCATACAGTGAATCGGTTAAATGATACCACCTCAAAAAAATCTTTTTAGAATACAATCAATTAGACTTAACACTTCTCCCGTCAACGTTCATATATTATTGAAGACACCACCATTTATCATTCACACCAATCAATGTAATATATTAAACGGACGGACAAAAAACTCATTTTATATTCGGAAGCTTCTGGGGATACCTTTTTATAATATCTCCTTGCCGGTTGAATATTAAAATATATATTTTAAGGTATCAGGTTACATTAGTTGTTTTTTTTTTACAAAGATATGATACTAGTTGTTCTAGGTATTATATATCAGAGAGTGATTTCTGAATAACGAACTAAATAAAAACTATTTTATGTTTATCGAAAGATCATATTATAATAATTAACGGCGACCTTTGCGGCCGAGTGGCTTTCACGTCGGTTTCAAGGTATAAGTTTCGATTCTCCGTAAAATAAAAGTTTCTAAACTGTATTGGGTCTTCTTATTGTAGCGTATCCAGATCTAAAATTTTATATTAAATTTAATAAAGTTCCAAGTATTATTTAAATAAAAATTTAGTTTGATTTAAGTAAGGATCAATGGAATTGAAACACTTAAATATTTTTACACTGTTTAAACGAAATAAAATAATTGTATATTTTGCATAGCGAGTGCAAAAACTAAGGGTATAGAAATTGTTTAGACTAACTAAAATAGGAGGTGTGATGCATAAAGTCGAAACAATAAATCAATTTCAGCGTTTGTGTCAAAACGAGAACGCATTAGCAGGCAGCGTCACTCAGCAACTGGCAATACTGTTTTGTTACCCTTTTGTCACTGATTTGTTATTGCTCAGTCGTTTCAAACACATCACAAGAGACTATAAATGGAAGTACTACATCTAACTGTAGAGTGAAAAGAGATTAATATAAAAAATCCAGTAATTGAAAAATTAAATATGTACATTAAAATAACGCTTCTAAAATAAATAACAATTTGCATAGATGATTGGGTAATCATAAAATTCGTAGTTCTGAACTGTTCGATTTAGTGAAATACATAATCATGACATTTTTTTGCTAGAATATTTTATAGCGATAATAATTATATTTTTTTAAATATATAATATTGCCATAAGTATAGATGTGCAATAAACATTTGAGTAAGTCCATTACAATAACTATAGTTAAAACTATCATATTTAGCAAATTTTAGTCACTCGGTGGATGTCACTGCAAAGTTTAACAACTAAGAATACTTCGTAGAAAGGTTTTTTTTTTTTATATGCCCGGCCTTACATTTTTGGCCGAGCTTCCTATCTGCACCCCACTTTGTAGCAGGCCTTTATTTTTCTGTTTCTCTTGCATTCCAGTTCTCGCTTGTTTACACCTTTCATTCCGCATTCCTGATCTTTCTTTCATTCTATTCTCTTTCATTCTTCGAGCGATTGGGATTGTCGCATCTATCTCTACCTAGCTAATATTTTCTTTGCTTTTATTATTTTTATTAAATAATGGACATATATATTCTTTATTTTTTTCTCTGTACATTCATATCTTATTCTAATTACATGTGGTTATTTTCTTATATATATATATTTCTTTTCTTTACTTAACTAAAATATATCTATTATATTTCCTTTGTTAGGATCTTGTTCTTACATTTTCTTAGTGTTTTCTATTTTCATCTTTTTACATATATTCTTAATCTTACTTCTATTTTTATTTACTATTCTATTTACATTCTTGTTACATCATTGTCAGTATTTTGTATTTATTACATTTTCTTTTGTAATATTGATACATTTGTTCCAACTTATATATCTTTGTTCTAACTTATTTTCTATTTTACATTGTTTTTTATTTCTAGTTATTCTATCCCCTTTTTGGTCTTTATTCTAGTTGATATTATTTGTCCTATACATACTTAATGTCTATTTGTTTTCTATATTCTCTTTTTATTCTAATTTCTATTTATTATCAATTTTCTTAGTCTAGTCCTATTCTTTTCTTTTTATTGTTTTTATTCTATCGTTTTCCTTGGTCACTTCAGCATATGCTAATCATATGCTTTTGTGTACTAACTTTTCCTTGCTTATTTTATATATTCCTTTTTTAGTCTTTTTTGTTATTCAGATTTGTTATATTCATTATACTTTTCTGAATAATTGTACTTTGTTCTTTGTGTTTTATTTGTGTATGTTCCTTTTTATTTGTATGTATTGTTTGTTCTATTTGTTTGTGTATGTTTTGTTCTGTTAGAATGTTTTGGTATTCTGGTCTTGCATCTTTCATGATGTTTCCCCAGAATATTATGTTCTTTTTGCATGTGTTGTGGTTGTGTTTTTGTGTGTTGTATTTCTGTTTTGTTTTTATGTTTTGTTTTTTGTTTGTAATGTATTCGTTATTTTGTACTATTTTTGTTTTATGTATAGGCCGTTGTTGATCGAGCGAGATAGTCCCATTTGTCTCTGATTTTACATTCCCGGCTAAACGCGTTGTGCTCGATGTCTTCCAGTTCGGCGTGCGCACAGTTGCAGCACCTCGGTGGTTCCCCTTTATCCGGGCAGTCTGCTCGGATGTGGAGTCCCCCGCAGTGGCTGCATCTATCCGCACTTTCTGTACAAAATTTCCGTCCATGTCCGAACTGGAGACATCGTGTGCACTGTATTAAAGGCGATTGGTCCTCAACCTTTAAACGCTCCATTCCAATATATATTCGTCCCCGTGTTGTTGTTCTGTTCCAGGTGTTAGGTTTGACTTGTACAATCAGATGACATCTTTCGGGATGTTTCGCTCTGCGTCTATATTTTATTTTTACATCCTCTTTTTTATTTTCTTGTTGGAAGAGCTCGGAGTTTTGTTTAATTAGTGCTTCCATTAACTCATCATCCGTCATTTTATACTTAACATCCTTGATTAATATTAATGGGTCTTTGTTTTTTACCGCCTCTATTCTGATATTCCTACTCTTCCTTAGTCTTTCCTCCACCTTTTCCAGTTCTTCTTTGTTGCTACATCCAATAATTATCTTTTGATCTTTTATTTTTCTAACCCTATCAATCTTTAGGTCTCCATTGTTAGGTTTTAATATTTCTTCCGTTTTCTTGATAACGTCTTCGCTTGTATCCATTTGTTCGTCTGATGAGACAACTATTGAGTGCAGGGTGGCAGGAATTTGTGTTTTCTTTTTCTTTATTGTTTCAGCATAAGTTGCGGGTAGGTTTCCTATATTTATTGATTTTATTTCTTCCTTCAGTTCTCCTGCTTTCTCTTTTATGTTCCTTCCAATTTCTTCCGCTTCTCCGCTTATTTTTCCTTCCAGATTTCCCTCAAGGGTTTTCAGTCGCTCGAGTAGAGGAGCATTCTCCTCTTTCTCTCTTTTTCCCCATCCTGTGTTTTCCCTCTTTCTTTCTCCTTTCTTTCATCTATCTTTTTATTATCTCTAGCTGTCCTTTCCTTACATTCATTCCTACTTCTTTTATCTCCTGTACCATACTTTCTTCATACATACTTATCCTATCCTTTATCATTTTCCCTAGTTCATCCCCTCCTTCCATTCCTCTTACTCTTCCTACTTTCTTACTTTCTCCCATTCTTACTCCAATCTTCCTTTCCAGGTCGATGACTTCCGCTGTAAGGTTGTCCTCGACCGTATCTAGCTTACTAATGACCGAGGCTAGCACCTGTGAGTTCATTGTCTCCAGTATATTCAGTATTTTGGTCATTTTTCCATCCATACTTCCCAGTCGCATCTCCATTTGCGTGATCACCTTTCTTTCAGTTTCATCTACTCTATTTACGATGATTGTGGCGAGGGTTTCCCTATCTCGGGTTTCATCGGTATTTATATACTCCATGACGTCCCTCGCCACTTCCTCCGGTAATTTTACTTCCATATCTCTTATTTTTCCTTCTATTCTTTCTAAGCTCTTTCTTATCTCTTCTGTCATATTATCTCCTTTTGTTTCTCCTTTCACTATTTCTGTCTTAGATGTTTTTTCCTTTTCTTTGCTTTCTCCTTTCATACTTCTTCCTTTTATTCCTCCTATAGCTACCTCTAACCCTTCTAATTTTTCTTCTATTTTCTCCATTCCTTTTATGTATTGTTCTTTATTTAAATTTTCATGTTGCTGTAATAACTCAATCATTCTATCTCTTTCTCTCTTATCTTTATGCTCTTTCCCTATCCTTTCGTTTAGTACATTCATATTTTCTTACATTCTTCTATTCACTTCTTTCATCATCTCTTCCATTTCTTCATTCTTATTCATTATCTTTTTTTCCATCTCATTCATTCTTCCTATCATTTTTACCTCTTTTTCTTTTTCACTTATTTCTCTTTCATACGTTCTTACTCTCATCTCCTGTTGTTCTGTAAATTCTCTCATCTTCTCTATTGTTCTTTCATGCTTCCTCATTCTTTCTATTCCCTTTTTTAGTCCGTTAAGTATTTTGTCCCTCATTTCTTTCCTTAGTGGGTTTTGGGTTTCCAAGGCCTCTATTGCTTTTTGAAGCTTTTCCGTAGTAGCGGGGAGTTCCACGTACAATCGCTCCATGTCCTCTTCCCACTCCTGTGTATGTGCTAATGTAGCCACTTTTGGTGTTTCCATTGCACTCTTCTCTTTTTTCCTATCTTTTAATTCTTCTACCTTGGGTATGCTTCGCCTTGGCGAAAGCACTGGTGTGGGGTCCTTATTCTCAGGTCTTTTCGATTGTGCCGGTGAGTGGAACATTTTATTTGTTTGTGCAGAGTAGGTACAATTGAAATTTGTTATGTTGTATTATTTGTGTGTATATGTGTTATGTTTGTATGTGTGCGTGTGTAAGTGTGTGTATGTATATGTAAAATGTACGTAGAAAGGTTAGCACATATGGAGTGAGGTTAGGTGGAAGTAACAAGATTTTTTGCAGCTTGCACATGTCCGGACGTTGCAGGTACTATATGGGTATAGAATTTGCTGAATACGAATAATAATTTTACAGTTAAAGGTCGACATCACAAATTAAGTAGTCAACTTATACCAGATGACGGGATCACAATGAGCCCGTTCTATTCCCGTATTGGTGCAACGATAAACTAACAATCCAATGTTGTACTCGTTGAATGTTTCTAATAACTAATTAGCATCATATGGTTTCAATAACACAATATTTAACCTTGCTCCATATTAATGTAGGAATACATTTCGCTCGATTGGATGTCGATTGATTATTCTTTAATTAGAATGTAACGTATTCTCCTACTAGAGCAAACAATTAAATATTACCATACACCATCATTGCAAGGATAAATCCCTTACCAATGATAAATATAAGGAATGGACAAGATATCGCGCGGACCTACGGCAAATTAGTGAGACCTTAACCAATGCCTGAACTAAATTCTACAAAATAAATTTTGTTTAAATCGAGTCGAAAACGGATCTAAACCGAACGAAAGCACAGTTTTAATGGTTCTATTCTACTAAGTGACATACGATACAATACCAGCTAAAATAGAACTGGATTTGTAAAATTTTATTTAGTAGAATTAGCCCCCTGGGTTTTGAAGTACAATGCTTGAAACAATAACGATCACACAGCCGATGATGAACATTTGCGAACATTTTTAACCCCTCAATAACCATTGCAATCGAATGCAGTAACTAATTATTATCTCATAGGGGTATATTCGATCGTTAATTAAATAATCATGAAATTATAAAGTTCTTAATAAAATATTCTAAATTAAAAATAACAAATCATTAACAAATTATTACCCATTAATCGAACTCAAATTAAATGACATTTAACCAGTCTAGTCACACACTTGTGTTGGCAAGTCTACGGTGCGAGCCCTGTACTGAAGAAAAAAAAAACAGCAAAGGCTGTATTCTTCCTCATACATTTTTATATCATACAGAGAAGTTAAATTGAAAAATTACTTCATAGGGTATGAAGTCACTTACCATCACAACTAACTAAAGTGCAGATTTTTCAAAATATGTCGACAAAAAGCTCAATACCAAAGTAAGACTTAAATAACATTACAAAAAAGTGTAAACCTCTAACTACTAAACTACAACAATGATATCATACAGCATACAAATAGACACTTAATTATTCAAATGTTGTATTCATCATATCATAAATTAGCTACGAGTAAAGTAGTTTTTTATTACATACTAAAATAAACTCATCTTGTTTGTTTGCATTAATAAAACAAAAATAGCTTTGAAAAGTATTATCATCAGGCAGTGGCCTACTTTTGTCATGACAAAAGCGTAATTCAGCAAGGCACATCAACATTTAATCCCTAATTTACCTCACCTTTATGGATTCTAACAATGCATTTGCTATTGAACAGGTGTTCATATTATTATTACAATGCATTAGTTTACGTATTATATTAAAAAAAAAAACATAAAAAAACTAAGCTTTCGAACGAATCAAATCCGTATACGACAATGATTGCTTTACGTTGAAAAATAACACATCTATAATTATCAAAGTGCTACAGAAGATTGTGTCACAAATGTACCGACGGTAAGGTAAGAATCGAAGAAAAAGTTTTTAAAACTTACGACCTTTTTGTACATGATGAACAAGAGGTCGTTGGTACCCTGTGGAAACTGAAGCACAGGTGTCCAGCGTTCGGTCGGTTGAAAAGAGACAGATAACACGAAAACGATATGCGCGCGAAAAGGACGCAACGAAAATAAACGTTGGACTTGTTTTTTTTTCTCCTGCGCTCTCCCTCGCCTATGTTCGTGACGATCTTTTTTATTTTTTTTTATACTTACGACGTTTTGTTGTTCTGTTGGAACCTTTTTGGCTTATTCTGTTGCATTTAGCTATATTTTAGGGTAATAAATATTTTCATTTTATTGCTTTTGAACGGTCTTTTTAGAATAACTGTATTATTATGTGCGTCATTTTTTAAAAGTATTTATTTATTTTCCTTTTATGAAATTATTACAAAATCGAAAAAAAAACTGCTCAATTTGTGTATTACATATTTCAAAATAATCACTGTATAAATGGTATACTAGTACATAGACTCAAACAAAAAGTACAATCAACTACATAACAATGGATATAAGTGCGGAGCGCTAATATAAAATATGTATTTTATACATGTGGTTATACTGCGACATTTCAGATATTAATTTATCCAAGTTCGTTTATAACAACGTTATATTTATTATACGTAATAAGAATCATTATCAAAAAATTAACATAATACCTTTTTTAGGTAAATAGTGGCACGACGTTCGAAGGTTTTCGACTTTAATACTTTTTATTGTTAACACACTTTGTTGATGTGCTAACTTTAATTGAATGTCTATATTTTAGTTTCCTCGATTTCCGGAGTAATATATAAAATCCATTTATTTTTTTTATATAAAATTAGCCTAGAACTTTACTTGGAGCACAGCGCTCTCACACCATAGAGCTTCAATTTAACAAAACCTTTATTACATTTAGACGTAAGATATATTTGATTGAGCGTTGAGTTACTGTAGCTGAGATTAGTTCGACATCGATCTGAATATTTGGATGTGAAATCGTTGCCGATAGTTAAATCTGTTTTAGATTTAACTAGTCAGATATTACGGGTAGGTAATATTGTCTATTATCACTGTATAAAAAGCTCTTAGCTTCTGTCATCCTGTGTCTTAGGCTTGCTTGAAGCTGGTAGCAGATCAACGAACGAAACGAATTTTCTATAAAATTTGGAAATAAATGACAGCTTAGAATTGTAACGATTTGGTTAGACTGGTATACTGGGACATAGATCTTCGATGTAGATGGTATCAAATAGTTGGAACTATAACCCATCACGCACAGTGCGGATTGCTAGATGTAGATTGGACCAACGGCTTAAAGTACCCAAAACAGAGTAACTCGAAGTATTAAATTTTCGGGCACCCATCTTATGACCGACCTTTATCATATCGAGCTACTATCAGAGTCACACATAAACCACCACATGTATCATGCAATAATTATAAAAGAACCTAACCACAGAGCAGCTACAAATGTCCACATCGATCATACACATAATGTGGTAACACGTACCGTTAGCAAAACAAAACCATATTAAATAGACACCTTTTTTTATATAACCGTAATTTTGAACTTTAAGTGTTTAAAAATAAGATGCTTTTATATATTCACAAGTTGATAAGACCGAAGTCATGAATACCCAAAACAATATTTTTCGGTGACCTATTAAAAGAGCTTTACGGCTCATAATATAAGATCTCTTTTACAGTCCCATAAAGATAAAGTCTTTGGTCATGTAGCCAAATTATAAGTGCACTATAAATTTCTATTCAAATATTTACGACTATTGTAATAAGATTCATTTTAAGTTTATCTTAAGTATACGTGCTTGTTTTTCGAATGCAAAGCTCAAGATCTGGTGAAGTAGTACAAAAATTATGATAATGACAGTGATATGGTCTTGGGTCGTTATTACGTTATTGTTCTTTCAAATTGCGTGTTGTGAGTTGATTTTGATGATTTCAAGTCGAGCTTCACTTTTCGATGATTGTTTTGTTTCTGTATGGTATTGCTGATGTCTTGTTGTTTTATTTCGTTACGTCGACAAATATGTATTGACCAATAAATGTATAGTTAGTAATTTAAACAGTAAGTAGTTTACTTTCGTAGTATGGTTTATTTGTTATGTTTTATTAAAAATCCAATATATGTTTAATGTTTAGTGCTGGTTAAATTCTCCTTGGTAGACCAAAGAACTAAATATCAATATTATATTTGTTGATTTCCTAAGATCACAGAGGTGATGATTTTTTTTTGTCTGTTCATCAGGTATATTAAAGAATTAATTCATCAGGAATTTAACACACTATTTTTTTTTATTTGATCTAATATAAATAGTTGTGATGGAGCAAGCCCCCACAACTTAATTTTTATCCCCATTTTGTAAGCAATTTCCTTAAAGGCTTAGTTTTGTTGCCTAAGGTGAAGCAACAATACATAAGCCTATAAGGATATTATGTAAAATTTATTAAGCTCTTCTCTGCGCTTACATAACATACAGAATGATTATATTCTGCATGTAATATACTTATCTATCATTATTTACCAGTTTTTCGCATTTACTCCCATAAGTTATATTCACTTGAAGTTGCAACGAAAAATAAAAACTGACTTCAAAACAACGAAATTATTCCTTAATTCTTTTATGATTCAAAAGCGGCAAATATATTCAAGATTTTTTTTAAATTCGCTTGTAGATTTTTTGCTCAAATTTTTGAAGTCGGTTTTAGTTGAAAAAAAAGGATTTAATTGAAATAAGATATTATTTCTAGTTTATAAAAAAGTACTGCTAGAGTTATCATGCAATTGAAATCTGTCCCCTATTGAAAATATCATGGAATATACTTACATAAAAATATTCAACAAAATAATAACCCCCTTCTTTCCATAATTTGATTATAAATACAAGCAAAATTACCTTTCATACAAGTGCAGTCCCCGATGGTCAAAAAATAATAGTAGTCGGTTTTCCCTTGAAACTTATGAGTTTAACATGGATAATTACTATAAAACTTTATCTACCTAAATAATACATAGACATTATGATTTATTACAAGTTCTAACCTGATACTGGTCTTAAACGAATTTCAAATGCGTGTAATTGTTGAATTAATTACATTTTTACTTGTTTTGAATATTCTGTAAGGTCCATGATCAGTGTGGAAATCAAAGAAATACAAATAACAGTTGCGGTTATTTAATTTCGGTATGATAAAACAGAAAATAGAATAGAATCACAATGAGATTATAATCGAAGATTATTATATGTCTATTCAACAGATAATGTGATACTTCAGTAACATAACACAGAAAAGTACTTTTAAAAAGTGAATTAGCGTCAGGAATAAGAAAAAAAAAACAGGTACAAAAAGTTATTCTCACACTTTTCATTTGAAAACCAGTATTACAGAATGTGAAATAGAGTCCAAAATACAATGAATCAAAAACAGGTATTATGAACACAGATATGCCAGGTGAGTTTGTACAGTCACGCACACAAATGCAATGTGTAAGACTAGTAGTCGACCAGTTTCGTACGCAACTGAACGGTAATAATCGTGTTATTGTTGTATGGATAGTAAAAAAGTGTTGAGATTGAAATGCTAGTAAAAAAGACACGTCCGTATATTTTTTAGATATGATTATGATACCAGTAGTCTCTGAATATACCGTTGATTAATAATAGAAAAAACACCCTCTTTTTTGCTTAATATGAATTAATGAATATAGTAGTAGCTTTTGTCTACCAATCATCATCACCAGCCCTTTTACGTCCCCACTGCAGGGACTCATGCCTTCCTTATGGATGGTTAAGGAGGATGGGCCATGACCCTCCACGCTGGCCCAATGCGGATTGGAGGGTATTAACGACTGCAAATGCAGCCGGGACCAATTCTATCGAAATAAACGTATACTTACTAATACTATTTACCGTGCAAGTATTCGTATTCATACAGCACTCAATGTTTTGAACTCTACTTTTATGCATTAAAATTTTGTGGAGAAATTCATCAGTTTTATACCTGTAACCTGTTATGCTGTTGATTGTATATTCAATTATTTTCGAAAATGTTACGCTAATGTAACAATAATAATAAAAATTTCATCATCGTCTGCCCTTAAGGAGGGTTATGACCCTCCACGTTGGCCCATTGCAGTTTAGGGGTTATTAATGACTGCAAATGCAGCTGAGACCAAAGGCTCAATGTGCTCAGATTTCAAATCAAGTAGCTTTTAGCACCTGTATTATGTAAATCTCAAATAATGAATGTACCAAGACAACCCAGATCCAATAAAATATAGAAAAATAAATACGCTACGTTGATCCGACCAAAAATCAAATTTGAAACCTCAAAAAAGTAACTAGCATGCGAGCTACTAGGCTACTGTCACGATCGTCCTCTTTTTTACAATAGGAAGAGTAATATAAAAATACAAACGTAAAGAATTTACGTGCTTAAACTGGTTCAAATTTATTTCATTGAGTACGCAGTATGCGCGTCAACACAAAAAGAAAGTAATATAAAACACAGCTTTCAAAAATATAACCCTAACTCTTTTTTGCTAACCCTACACGACGCCAAGCCTGCGCGGGCGCAGCCAACACGTGGTACGCGAGAAAAGGAGAAAATAATAAACTCTTTAATTTATGCCACGATAGCACTTGTATCTCGAAAATAAAATATAATCTTTTTTTTTCCTCTCTGTACTGAAGCTTTTTGGGTCACTGGCCCCGAGAGATGTGCCTTCTGATATAGTCGATGGTTTTATTTATTTTGTTTTGATCTTTTTTCGTGTATGTAAATTGAATATTGGATGTTTTTTCTGTGTTACCTTTTAAGAATAAATGTTAATGAAGATTTTTAAGGATAAAGATTTTTGAACTCTTTATCGTAATTTATGTCGAGTAGATCGAATTACTTTTGTGCTATTATTATACATAATATGTGGCGTGTTAATTAATTATTTTAACCTTTATACACAGCAATTCTTTTTCTAATATTTATAGCTTCTTAAAATTTTGTTGTTTGAACAAAAATAATATCAGAATGGGGAATCGGGGCAGCGATGAAATAATAAAAAAATTATGTGGTTAAAAAATTCATAAAATTTAAAGAGTATTCGTCGAATATTTTTGCTAAATAACAATATTTATATATGAATTATTTATTTTTAAAGTCAATAGACATAAATATAATTTTTCAATATTTGTAGTCTGTGTCACACTTCAAATGAAACACTAATCGGAGCGCGTCACGTCATCAGTGTATGATATTTTTAGTAAAACTATCTAGAAAATACTTGATTTTTACAAGTTACAGGGTCAGTTTACTATTTCAATTATTTGTGAGTTTAAATGTATGTACTGCAGACGATAATTCATTATTTTTTTTTTACTGAAATTTCTCCGATTAGACGTTTACGCGGTTATTTTATGCAGCAGTAATGAGATGCTTGATGAACAATAATAAGTAATGATCTCGCATGAACACTTACAATAATATGTTATTATATAAATAAATTGATTTTTGGATACGTATTGGAACAATATTTTATAGAGTCTAATTTTTTATGGAATTTACTAATAGTTTAATGGTAGGTAAATAAAGCTTATTAAAAGCTTAAACAAATCTTTACATAAATTATCGATATTAATATTCTGAGCACCGCACTACTTACAGTAGCCAAGCGACTCCCACTCAATTCGACACACGTCACATATCACTATAGATTCCTCTTTTCTTTTATTACCAATTCGAATGACAAATAATGACCATACCACATCATGATTTTCAGAAAACCTCCACTTAGGATAAAGTAACATAATTCTTAGGCCTCCACCGATCTGAAAGCAAAACAGAATATAGCATGTTATCATGTCGAAAAAGTCATCAATGACCATTTTCAACCAGCAACATGTAATTCTGGTCACTCATAGGCTTAAGACAAGAATTAATGTCACAAGATCAATACACTATTAATTATGTTTATTAAGCAGTACCAATCTCTGTCGTGGAGTCTTACGATTCCACTGTTGAGCATTACGTACTTTATTATTGGTCTCCAACAACAGTAGGTATTTACAATAAGCAATGGATCGAATAACAGAGTTTTGGAACACTTTAAAATAAAATTTCTGTACCAATCAATTACAGCAGATCTGTTCTGTTAAAAATTCAACAGTGAACGTTGTATTGAACACAGCACTGTCATGGTATTGGAAGTTCAATCAAAACTATGTACTTCAAAAGGTGATGTTAAAGTTTTGATTTGAGTGAGTCTATAATGCTGCGCTAGCGCTGCTTTTACCGCTGTATTTTAGAGAATAACTAAGCAGGAGTTGTATCCGTCTATTTCTCTATTTTCCAAACTAGCCACAAAATCGAAACAAAAATATTTAGACAGTTACATGGAAAAAATATAGCGCTATAAACCGGAATAATTTTAGCATAAACGACAGTTTTGCGGTGATTTATATATATTTTTACGACCGAATGATTTACAGTCGAAGACCGAATGGTATCTCAAAAATCGTTATCGAACCTGCGAACTGGAGAACCGCAGCTCCCGGTATTAACATTCCGATACGGGCCGAAAATATTTTCGGTCAGAAATAATTTAAAAACAAAATAGGTACCCGAATTCTGCGGTCGGAAACCGATAAATATTTCTGCGCATATACGGGCTGGAGATCTCAAGGATTTTATAGCCACTGCGATAGCGTTTTGTTATTTTATTTGTTGCATTCGCATTCTCGATTGTCATGGATTTGTTTATATTATATTTATTTTTATTCCTTGAAATAACTAACGCTTGCCGACATTTCACACATTTTCAATTGCTGATGAATTACTATATATATTTTTAAAACCACAAAATTGTCTAGGTAAAAAAGTTTTTTCTAATTTTAAAAGGTAACTTACCATTAATTTTATGAACATCAAGAAAGGCTCTATTTAATAATATAAGTCGCTCGTTACTACCACACACTCGTCAAATACTGTGTCTGGTAAAATTAAGCCATGTTTCCTTCTATATCCAAGGTAGAAGACATTTGCTTGGTAACCCTAATGACGTTTCGCATATACTGGCGTACTTCCAACTCTGAGCCGATATGAATAGAGTCAAAATTAGAACCTCCAACATGTCATTAGTTGATAAACAAACTCCCGTCAAGTCTGTATCTATCTGAACGACAATTCAAAATCTGGCCTCCGAATTTTCATGCAGTCACAATTGATTCAATATTTCTAAGTACGTCATCATGATGCTAAAGAAGGTTGTCACGGAGATTTACATATACATAAACTGTCCGTAACCATTTCTTCAAGTCTCACAAATAAGTGACTACTTATTCAGCCATCATCAATCCCAGTTCGAAAAGTCAACATAGCAATGCTTCTCAGCTCAAAGAGATCGTCTTTCGCATACATCAAGATGACAATGGAAACAAACTAAAATTAACATTTGAAAGGGTGCGTAGCACAGTAGTTAGATTTAGTGGCGTCTAAGGTCTGTTCTACATGCAGACTTGCGACAAAAATGGCCAAAACGACAAAACGACCATATTATTTTCATTAACCTGATATTCTATAAAAAATTTTGAAATACAAAGTGGAGTTTTGATTTCACTTGTTTGTTCATTAAATCAAATCAAATCAAAATTTATTTATTCAGTTTAGACTTTTACAGAGCACTTGTGAAAGTCGAAAACTACGCCTTCAGGAATTAGGAATTTATTTAATATTATTGATTTTATACTCGTATTATATTCTGTATAAATCACTGTAAGAACATTATGATTACGTTGTATACTTGGTATATCAAAAAAAAAAACAAACTTCACAGAAGAAATAGGCCAACGTTTCTTTGCCATTGAAGATGTGAATAAAATTTGAATGTAAAAATAAAATTCTTCCTAGTGAAGTTCGACAAGTAACGTAAATCAGACAGCAAATAAAGCTACGAAACAAAACATTTCATAATACCAATTATCGAAATTTTAAATCTAAGCATATGTAAAATAACTAATAAGAATAATATATAAGAATAAAGATACTACATCTTTAAATTTTGGTCGCTTCTAGTCTCAGTAAAAACCAAAATTTAAACAGTCGTTAGTGTATACACAGCCAAGTTCGACTAGAAAAGTGTTTATTATTCATAGCGGTGCGCGTGTGCAATAATTAATAAGTTTGAGGTTCGAAGGGCATTAGCATACAATGGTGCGTCTGGACGCGTCCAAACTGAAAATAAACCTACACACATATCATTTTATTGCCTACCGATAATATTACATGTCTATTTTGCTTCTTATGTTTAACGAATCGCTCGGATGTTTGTTGAACACGTTTTTATGTCGTTCGATTGTATCTGGGCTATGTTTGGCAACACGAGAGCTATTATTTGGTTACTAGTTATCACTCAATTAAGTATTATGGAACATAGCCGCAAATCACCATTTTTATAATTAGATTCAATAAGAAACAGCTTGTCAAGTCTTTGAATAAAACTGTATATTTATGGTTAACTAACCGATTCTCTCGGACTATCGATCATTCGGCCGATGTAAAATCAAAAGGTAAACAGTGTTTAATTTTAACAGTTTAAAATTATTTCAAAGCAGAATTTTTATTAACTAATCTACGATCAATAGACATATTACATTAACGTTTTTTTAAACCCGTAGCGTTTTTTTAAACCCTCAATCCAATTTTTCTATTTGTTTCGAAATTTAATGATCAGTAATGATTGAAATATTTAAAATACTCATAAACATGTCAAAAAAAGTTACACCTAGCGCTAAATAAAAAAAGATAAAATATAAAACTTGGAAAGTATCAAAAAAATCATAGGTAACGTGCACCTTACTGTTATTAAGATTGAAACTAAAGAAGCAGCCGTTTAAAAATATCATCGTTAATTCAAACACAAAAATAAAATTGTTCCGCATAACCGACTGGTGGTCAGTATAAATTATATATCTCACCCAAAACCATTAAATGTAGCGTCAATGATTTCTGTCCATGATGGGTGTGATGGTTTGATCGCATTAAATTGTGGATCACCTGTGATTTGGTATATCACAGTAATAGTTACAACAATTAACTTTAATAATACGTAATAGCACAAGAACGATGAAGATACCGCCTCTGGTGATACGGAATCACCATTTTGAACGGTTAAAGAAATTAATGTTAATCAATTTCACTTATTTATGTTACTATAAGAACTAGTTCTGCTCACATAACGAATGTAGAGACAATGAAATGATGATTTTAGAATTACATACATTTTTAATTTGACTTTCAGAAACAATTTTGATGAAATATTTAGGTACTAATACAGCATTAAAAGTATATTTTAGTTCACAATTATTGGCATGTAAATATTTGCTTGTCAATTCAAGACTATAAACTTGATTCCAAAGCAATTATCCTCTAACGATATTCAGCAGCATTACTTGTTATACCTTTACTTATAATTGTCGTTAAATGTTTAATCTTGTCTTTCTAATATAATTGACTAACCAGTTTACTTCGGGGGCGATCAACAAGATACTGTTTTCCACTCGAATACTCCTCATCGTTCGTATCCAATCTCCGACCAGTTTTAATCTCAACATCAATGGTTAAATCATGATCATTGCTCATAGCTACTTAAATTAGTTTGTGAAGAATGATGTCATCACTTTTCTATGATTCTGGAAGAATATCCTTAGGGATGAAATCAATCGATTAATCATGCAGTGACCAGTTGAAACTGTGTTATTGTGCGGAGTCATTGGGTCTCTTTAAAGGCACAAATAGTTAATCGTGCCAGTCTTTAGTTTGTGACAAATTGTATTGTGGGCAATGTTTTGGTCAAAAACCAGTTATGTTGTGGGAAATTCTGTTGATTTTAATGTTTAAGGGATTAAATTCTTCTGAGGTGCCGTTGAATTAGTGTTATTGTTGAAAAATAAATCGTTTGAACGATTATTTTTAAGCTTTTAAATAGGAGATCATAATTATCATTATAATAGTAGTATGGTAGAGAAGTATCAAAAGGCGATTCAGGTATACTTGCTTAGTTATAAAATCAATTGCTTTTTACTGTAAAACTGATACACATTACCATATTAGTAAATTTATAGTGTTTTAATGGAAACTATCTATCGAAATGAGCAGTGAATGCTTAAAAACTAGATATGTTGCAATGTTTGAGCGTTATCATTTTGTGTCGTGATTTGAACTACATATATTATTGTTTACTTGGTGTTAAAAACTGCTTTTAAATTACTTGTATTTATTCAGAAAAATAAATCTGCTGTATTTGAAATCTAGTTAGGGAATTCAATAGTTTTCCACCAGAAGACAGTGTCGAGTCTTAGTTCGTTGAATAAGGCTATCGAACGTCGATTCATGATTTACGATCACTAAAAGTGACCGTTTTATTGCGTTCAAGTGTTTGATGTGCCACTTCCCATATACCTCAGTGTTTACCAGAACAAAGTATAGACGGTTTATATTCTTAACTTTTTAGTTTATTAGTCGTAATATTTTTTATGTGAAACTTCGGTTTAAATCAAATGCTATCCACTTCAATTTAGGTACTCGCCAAAAAAAATATGTTAATATTTTCTAGTTTAATTTTTGGTCCCAGTTAGGTAGATTTAAATTCGATCGGTTACTTATATTAGCGATATTATGTAGTCATAGAACCATCTTCAATATACAAAGATAAAAACAATAAGTCACATGGGTATTGCGAAAAAACAGGAAAAATTTATTTTATAATGGAATATTTTTTGTATAATATTTACGAAATAAAATGATTATGAAAAGCATTTAAATTAAAGTTACAGATATTCAAGCATATCACGAAATGACCAAACAGATCACGATGCGATTGATAAATTTTAAGATCTAGCCACAACATATACATATCTACATCTAATGGCTGACTTTATTCATAGATTACTAAAAATAAATTAATAGACATTATAATGATGACATTAATAACATATTTAAATCATTTAATTATATCAGATGTTGTATGGATAAATAAAGTCAATTCTAAACGACTTGTGCGTGATAAAGTTTTTTTTTATGTTACCTATAATTTAACAGGAGTCAAAGATCTATACCTTTTTATATACAGCTCAAAGCGAAGATACGAACTACGATAGCCACAAGAAGCTAATCACTATTTACAGGGGTCCCGTGGTCTGATTTCAACACGACAACTCGAGTTGCGGTACCATAATTTGTAAATACATATGTAATTTTATATAATAATGACGGCTAACCGCCTCACTAGAACTTAGTAATGCTACGTTTAAGCAAGTAGTGGCCATTTTAGTTTTCATTATTGCGTGAGTGTCAACAGGTTTCTTGGGCTCGAGATTTGTTATTTCTATAACGGTCGTCGCGTGTACCGGAGGTTTGTTATTCCTAGAGGGATAAGTTTCGCTAAATATGAATGCCCTAATTAGCTATTTACATTGATTTTGAGTGTTTGGGCATGGGATGTATAAGGAATCTTTATCTGAGATATCTTATTTAGTTTAAGTGGGAATACCAGTTCAATTATTTTTAACTACTAGAGTTACTCGAGTTTTAGTATTTTCATTCGTTACGTTTTAAATATTACCCATGAGTTTATTTTTATTTGATGTAAAATCACAACAGGCAAATTTAAAACTATAAATGAATCTGTTTACTAGTTTTAAAGATTAACGCCTAGTTTCTGAAATGAGAATTTCAAGTTAAGCACGACTGAAACCGTACCTACACCATCTTAAACAGGTTTTCTTTCAGATATTATTTTTTAAATGATCAGTTGGTAGAGGTTTGATTAAACTACTATGTCCCATTTGGAAAGTAAAAAACATAAGTTATTGAGAAAAATCATTTGAGATTTTGTACTTTTATCAATTTAAAAACTGGCCGATATCCTGTTGAAAATTTTAAAAGGATCGAAATAAAAATATATTGAAAAATAATAAGAACCAATTAAAAAGTAAAAGAATATACACAAAACGTCTATTGAAGTCGGATGGTTAATATTAATAAACGTAACCTACACAACCTCCGGCTGACTTGAATACAAATTTCTTGAATATTATATAGAATAAATTTTCAATGATATTTTAGTTATTAGCAGACATGCAAATACAACAAATTCAATTCAATTTCTAAGCAAATGATTCAAACAAAGATTTATTGAAAATAAAGTGCATTATTACTTCAAAGTATAACACTAATCCATAAAACATTCTCTTTGTAACCTGATAAGGTGCTGACTCTGTTAGACGGAGTAATAAATATCAAATAAACTGTCCATTGTTATGATTATTGACTACCGAGTCTTTAATCAGCCGCGGATAATGTTTGAACTAAAATCGTGAACACCTAACGCTCGCTGTTTACTCATTTATTTACTTTTATAGCTTCTGTTTTTCATTCTGACAGTATTGTTATGACAACAATGTAAAATTGTCTTATCCTTTAAAACTGCAAGATTGAAAAACGCACGGAAATATTTTTTTATAGACAAAGTCAAAGTCAAAATAATCTTTATTCAAATAGACTTCTTAAAAGTACTTTTGAATCGTCCAGAAAACTTCTTAAAACTACTTTTGAATCGTCAAGACAAAAGATTGTAACGTTATGACCTTACTTTCCTGTTAAATACAGATATATGAAGATATATATTAAATCTATATACTTAACTCACTATACTTATCAAATAATCACAGTTTAATAATAGTAATATATTTTAAATTATATTTGGATATTTGGATCTGCATTGTCCTTAATACACTTAAAGCCAAAGTTTTAAATTTTATTACTGTCCCATTCTGAGACAAGCTTATTTATCGATTATTTATATTTTTATTGCCATAATATCAAACATAGTTTATTTATTTATGTACTAGATTTTGCCCGCGACTTGTCCGCGTGATATAGTTACTTTAAGCAGCATTCCCATAAACGCTAAAAGAAATGCGTAATTTAAATAATAAACAAAGAGTTAGTTTTGCGTACAACTTGATCCTGTATTTTATTTAATCAAAATCAGCCAATTTGTGCAAGATTTTTATTCAAATAATGAAAATTTTCTACAATATTTAATTATCGATTTATATTTAGTTTTAACTAAGTAGTCGTTACAAAAATGAATATGAAAACAATCTATCATATTTTTTAATAAATATGCTACCATATTAACTATTAATATTCAAACTAAAAATGAATTAAAATTGATAATGGCTCAGCGATAAATTACTAAGTATAGCAATTGAATTTTATAGTACACTTAGATGAACAATGTGCCTATAGTGTTGTGCCGGTAATTGGATCCGAGTCGTGATCCCGTTGATTAAGCCCTTGTTTGTTGAGTGTTGTGACTAATTTGTTGCGACGCTAATTTTAGTATGAACCTTTTTAGTGTTGCCAATACTCATTCAGGCGTCTATCATTTAAATGTTCAGTTCTGACGGATTGATTTCATAATAGGTTGCGGTGAAGTCTAAATGATCTTGTTTTGTTTGTTTACACTTATACAATGGGTTAGAGGCTTCACTCTATTTAAGGAATACACTCGTGTCTATTGTCAAATGGTACTTCCATTTGTATATTTTATAACTTAAGTATATAGTTATGTGTGAATATTTTTAACCAATAAATGGTCTTTTTTTTCTAACTTCTACCTATAGTAATGTGTAAATATTTATAACCGATGGTCTTTTTCTATCTTTCGAGAGTTCTCACTTTATTCAAGTTCTTGTTTTCTTACAAATATTTACTCGATTTATTATTTATTTTATTAGTACACATTTATTTTATTATGTATAAGTTACGAAAATGATATAGACGTATATAATCCACACTCATTTGAAACACCGAATCACTAATCCCGCAAAAATTGTTTAACAGATATTAATGAAATTGGTATACGGATAATATTGATCCCATTTTAACCCTGAACATGCAAGCTACTTTTTGTCCCACTAAATTGGTTTCTAAGGACCACGCAGACAAAGTCGCTGGCGGAAAATAGTTCGATCTTATTGGTTTTCAAAAATGTGTATAAATAAACTGTAATTTACAATAACAAAACTATATCACGTGTCTTAGTATATTGAATGGCTCAATAACAAAAGCTTTTAAAATGTCTTGAAAAATTGCCATAAGTACCTATTCAGTCTCCCCTCGTATTAATTATTTTATTTATTTATTTGAAAATAATGGATAGATGTGCGTGAGTCATCAATTTTATTTTCGGAAAGATTTCTTTGTTTCTTTTTCCTGCAATAAACGCCTTGACAGTCTTAAAATCGGAATAAACTTATTTTAGGACCAGCTGTTTTATCGCAACTTAAGCTGCATAAATAACATCGTATAGGTTTAGGTAGAAGCAGGCTCCTTACAGATGAAAAGATTTTTAAAATCGTTGTAGTAATTTTAGAGTATATTCCTCTTTTTATAACATAAGTATAGAAGAGTGAAACGTACTATAAAACGATATCTCTGAAAACATCAAATATTTTTATCATAATCAGCTTATTGAAACTCTACATTTCCACAAGAAGAGACTAACATAAGATGTACGAATTATTTTATAACCTACCGCTGGGACCTACCACGACTATGTAAGTATTTAAGGGTTATATTTGTGTCATTCGTATAATAGCCAGCCTTTACTAAAATTGCTAATACTAGCCAATATGCTATTGAGTTGATAAAAAATTCAAACTTGTTATACAATGAGTTATAAACTAACGATTTTGGTATATCGGTAAGATAAAATCTTCATATATGATTCCGAAATGTGAGTAAAGCATACGTTAAGATAAATAAATAGAACAAAACAATAATAAATGGAGATATTGTAAATAACGCGAGGCCTGGACACCTGTGTTACGCGTCGTGTGTGCGGAGAAAAAAGTCCTCTCCATGTTACAGTGTACTTTTGTAAAGAAACTTATGGATTATATTTAAAGTCAGAAGCTCGCATTGACACCAGAGCTAATTTTGACGCGTAGATTATATATGCATATTATACTTTTTGATTCGACTCAACGCACCTAGCATTTCATTTGGTAATGCATTTTAAAGTATATTGTATTATTTGGTTTAGTGAAATAATCCATCGTATTCTTCTATAACTTTAAGCCAGATCTCTTGCGGAGATAACAGAGAGAAGGAACTGATTCATGATTAAAATAATTTCTGCACTAAAATTTCCGTACATCGTAAGGTGTAATTACCTTATGATCTGTATGTAGCTTTTGAATATAATCACAGAAATAAGGCTCAACTTTGTCCTATCCACGTTAACCTTCACGATGCACTTTAGAGAGGGACAACGTGTGCAACCCGTTTCACTCTATCGGTGGCCGGTCGGTGCACGTGTGCTGAAACCAGTTCCTTTGCCGTCCATGATTTTATTAATTGGTGTTTCTTATAGCCACAGTTAAGTTATAACTTCAGAAAGAAAATCGTTAAACAAAATTTCGTGCTCAATGATTCTTTCAGCGGATTCTTCTTGGCTTCTGATATTTTTTATAAAATGGTGAACTTGGGCAAATTTTTAATTGAAGATAATTATAAACATAATATTGTGAATTAAAAAAAAATATCGAATATAATAAATAGAAATGTACAAAGGCGAAAACAATACAAACGAAATCAACACTCAAATCTATGAGATCGATGTAGACAGTAGATAGCGTATTACCTGTCAAAAACTGATTATAATGAATTAAGTTTCTACTTGCAACCTATAACAATTATTGTTAAAATTCCCCGTAAAACCCCTGGCTACAAAGAAATTGAAATTTCATCAATAATTAAAAGTTTGATTGTACTTGAACTGTAAAAAATATCATGTAGTTTTTCATTTCATATTACAGTCTATTTCAATTTTATTTCATTGTACACAAGTAATAAAAGAGAAAAGATTTTAAGAGATCATTAAAATACATATCTGCAAATTTTCCCATTTGAAATATATCTATTAATTAACAAATCTAAAAACATATACACGATGCGTATTAGCAAATAAATGAAACTGATCTAAAATTGTTAAATGAATCATTATGAATTGTACTCACGTTGGCTAATTATGAACTACGCAGTTTTGCTATCAATGGACTTTGGACTTCATGTCATTTAATAGTTCTACTCCTTTAAAATATACACCATATAATAAATTAATATAATATTAGACAGCGATGGAACCGTTGAAAAATTGCAATGTTAACAAAGAAAGTACCAAAACATCGAAATACCTAGATGATATTGTTTATTTTTTAAATTAACTTTCATTACCATCTAAAAAGTAATACTCCATACAAACAAATTATCTCTATGCCTCTGTTAATAATTTATATTATTAGAATAATTAGGATCATCATTATCATCATCAGCCTATTAATGTTCCCATTGATCCCTGAGCAATGGGAACATTAGCAGGCTTTCCCTATGAATCGAATCGAATAGGGAGAGTTTGCCTTAACTCACCGCACGGGCTCAGTGCGAATTGGTGGCTGTTAAAGACTGCAGATTTAGTTATAGCTTAACATGCCTTCCGAAGCACGGAGGATTTCGCGGTAACCCATATTTGGTCACCCATCTAATAAATGACTTTTACAAAAGTTCTCCTGTTATTGTTGCGCCATCGAGCTCCTTGATAATAAGGATAATCTATTGAAATTTGATTACTGGATACAACGTCTTCACTGTGACGTACACCTCTTCAAGACGGCTGCTATCCTGGTGCCTGACCACGACGATTCACTTGATAACAAATTGCTTTGTTCTGACCAAATAATACTAATAAACTATTTGTGTTAAAATTTGTCGATATTTGTCCATTGTGAACTGAACTTATGATTTTGTTATTTGATGTAACTAAATGTATCCGAATTCTAATGTTAATTAAAATGTTGCATTATATGTTTCTATAATATAAAAATGAATCGCAAAATGTGTTGGTAAGCGTATAACTCAACAACGCCTGGACCAATTAGGCCAATTATATTTTTAAATGTTCATTGAAGTTCAAGGATAGTTTTTACAGCGAGATAAATTCGAATAATTGCCGGAAAAACCCTAATAACGGTCCTTTTCTTTTTCCTATACAAACGTTTTCTAACTAAAACGTAGTCAATTTGAATTTTATTGTAATTGTATAAAGTTACCTGTTTTCTAAGCAATATAGGTGTGTTCCTAACGTCAAAGAGTCAATTTGCACTTTCGCTATACAAAGATCAAATTCAATCATATCTATCAAAACAGTGTGCGTGTGTGCGTTGGAGCACAGGATACATCGTTGGTGGATTTAATGTCGCGTTCTGAAACTCAACAAAAGTCCGACAGCATCAAGCGGTACGAACCATTATAAATACGAGACTTTTTAAAAGAAATTAAAGACCAAACAAAGATTTTCATTTAAAGTCCTTTTGTTATAAACCTACTCCAAATGAGCGAAATGACTGCCAAGCACTGCCTACGCGTGCGTATGCGCAAGCTCGTAGGCGAAACTAGTAATAAACGTTTTGATTTACTACAACAGAGTGACCTTTATATTTTTTACTGGTAAGTTTAATAGCCATCTGTTCAAAGAGGTTGCATTTAATTTTCTACCAGCATTAATATTCAAATGGCTGTTTTTAAGCCTGATTCTCACGTATCAGGTAACGTGCCAATGCGGGCACCTTACTGGTACGTGCATATATCTGTACATGATCTATATTAAGTTAGTGTCAGTGCCAAATGGGTTTGGATAGACTCATAGAAAATATATCAAATAATAATTAGGAAGTATTTAAAAAAATAACATTAGTTCCCGAAATTAAACTAGATGTCACTACGATACGTTCTCGATTTCTCCATGACAACTCTTCCGGTTTTCTTTCATGTCTCAAAAATAAATTAGTTTTCAAAACTCAATTAATAACTGATATACTATTTGTACTTTTTCGTAACTATATTGATATCTAAGTTTCGAACTTTGCAAATTTCAGTTTTTTAATATGTAAGTTAAAAGGAACGGAAATGACTGTCTTTGGTACATTCGTTTCCTGCAAAAATCAACGTTTGCTAGAGTCGTCATCTAGTGGAGGTGCTTTATTAGTGCATTCGTTTTTTTAAATATTTCCTCTTTATGACTTATGCAAAGCTGCGCCGGTACCTATTCTCCGTAAAAAGATTTCAATATAGGTTTTCTAGTCATAATATTTATAATTTTACTTCTCAAAACTCTTTTGGAAAACTCTATTTCGTATAATTATTTTGCATGCCTTTTTTATAATCCCATTTTACTGAGTGTTTACGAAACAGTTGATACGTTATTTCTATTACAGAACGACCGTACTCGGAGTCGGACGCAGACAGGCCACAAATTCAACCGCACCACTGCCGAAGGTCCGCCTCTTCCCCCCCTCTAACAATTTCCCTTGACACCGACTTAGAGGATGACGTGTTCATCAGTCCAAGGACAGACAACGGTAGCGACCCGTTCTCCACTAGAAACCTGGAGATATTCGGTTACGGGAGCCCTAGGACACCGGCGGGCGTTCTCCTGAGTCCTAGGAGGGAGAGGACGTTTACCTTCTCGGTGACTAGTGAGAAGCATTGGAGGGATAAGGGGGGGACGGATGTCGCGGACGGTGTGACAGAGGGGGATGACGCTGATGTGGTGAGTAGCATTATCTATTATACTACAAACTATTTTCTATTATTTACTCATCCCTTCACTAAAAAGATCACGTAATAAAAATCACTAACTTTTTAAACTTTAAGAAATCGCGTCCAAAAATTTAAATCAAAATAAGAAAGCTTTAGGATATTTCTAATGGTTCTGTCGTAGTCAAAACATGAATTTATAAAATTTTATCAATACACTTTTTAAATCTAGAAGCAGCTATTAAATCTTGTCAGAGATTGAAGACGTGACAAAGAAATTTAGGAATTTATTGCGTTGTCGCTTTTACTTTTTGCAAGATTTCAAACAATATTGTACAGACAGCCATACGCTCGACTGTAGCTAACAATGTTTGCCTCAACTATTAATTGTTTATTTTATTCATGTTAATATATTAATTATCTGGATTATTCGTTTCAATTAAAAAAAATGGTAACATCGATCTCCTTTTAAGTTTAGTATCCTAAATTATTTATTCAGAAATGTGCGCAAAATTTTGACTATTTTATTTTCAGCAGAAAATATTATTGCTATATGTTTGTACAACAAACGGAAACCGCAATTTGTGCCACGTGCGTTGTTAAAATAAACCAATTTAACGATCTAACAACACAACACAAAATGTGTATTACTTGCGGTTTCTCCAATTAAAATGAGGCGTAGTAGTTTATAATTATATTATTTAATTATTTAATCTTACAATAAGTCATTCTCTACCAGTCAAACCGGTGAGTATGTACAAAACATTACATTAGTTACTAACAGAATAACATAAGCATTATATATACAATAAAAATATATAACTTTTGCATAGAAATAAGTCAAGGGAGGGTTTATAACTTGTATTTAGAAATTTTAGACAAATCTTTTTTTTTTCTAATTTGAGAAACAGATAAATATCTTAAAGAAATTTTCTCGTATAGAATTTCTTCGACAGAACTAGCATAGCACTTATTTTTCCTTTAAGTAATTCTAGTCCTATGTGCTTATGCCAAACAACGAAAACAATAATAAGTTGATTGTAATGAATTTTTTTTAGAATAGCCGGCATACAGGTCACGAAAGTTATGCCACTTACAGCCGGTTACTGAATTGAGAAAAGCACAAAATCTCAACTGATTATTCTTAATAACTTAAGTTTTTTTACGTATCAAATGGCAAAAAGTCCTAGTTTTATTAAATTGCTATCAACTGATCATTACAAAAATATAAATCAGTAATTAAAACCTGTTTAATTGACTTTTAAAATGGCTTAAGCTCGGTTTGACACGTGCTCAACTTCAAATTCTCAATTCAGAAACCGCGCGTTAGACGAGTAGTTTATAGAGTAAACAGAGTACAGTGTAATCGTTATAAATTATTTTTCTTTTAAAACGTTACCATTACTCTACTGAAAGAACCGGTCTACTAACTCACCTATCTGGCATTGTCTCTGATATGCAGGAAAGCTAACAAATAGCACGTATAATCCAAGTGTTGTTCCATCGAAATTATTCTGATCCTTATTATTTGAGAAGCTCGATGGCACAGCAATTAGCGTGCACGGTCTGCGATGCGAAATTTAAGTATCTTTTGCAAAAGCCGGTCATAGCATTTTGCTATTTCGAGCCTCTCCGTGCTTCAGAAAGAACGTGACGCGACTGGTCCTGGCTGCTTCTGCAGTCGTTCACCCTTACCAATCCGCACTGGACCCATGTGGTACTAAAGCAGCGGGGACTTTAATAGGCTGGGGGTGATCCTCTTTGGGTAGTACATAATTTATCGAACCACCAAGACTTTAGTCTCGGCCTATTTGGAATTGTCCTTCCTTAGTATTTACAAGTCTCGGTTGGGTTAATTAGTGACTTAAGCTAGAAGAGCAGTTGCCTGGTCAGCCAAAGGTTGTGAGTTCCTATCCCTCCCAAATCAGTTGATTTTTTTAAATATTTTTACTAATTATGTATATAAATTATGTGAATTATAAAAATAACATCCAACGTATCCTTACAAAAGGACATATGACAAAAAACACTACGTTTCCCGAAACGTCCAGTTCGCAAAATATTTGTTTCGCGGAATGGTTTGATCTCAAATCGTCTGATTCACAGAAAATTCACTTCTCAAAATTTTATAATTATGTAGGAAAGAATCTGTCCTTTGCTTCTTTGTCTTTATTGATAGTTATTAACAATCAAATAGGTATAAAGTCTTGTTCAAAAAGGTCCTATTTCATGATGATAGAGGAATATGTATGAATAGGGTTCCCAGATTTTTTTCAGTTTGTATAGGCAAAAAAGACCATAACCAAAAATCTTTGTAAGTGTGCTCCGATGGGAGTTCCGTCTTATAAACCAAGTTTTCTTTACCAACACTGTTTATAGCTTGTAAACTGGTTACTAATAAAAAATAACAAAAAATACGGGATTTCAATTTTTTTTCCGGGCTAAATAAAAACCAAATATGCTGTGTGCGATCCTAGATAATGTTAATATTAACCATATGTCGTTTCCTTCGGTTCAGACTAAATAAAAACACAAAGAATTACTTATATAATTAGGGAAACAATATTGTCCTAGAGCCGGCAGCTCCGACATATACTTACATATATAATTCGTTAATATTTAGCCATGAACACAAGGTACTTAAAACAATTTATAATATTCATGTATTAGTCCACACGCGTCTCAAATACCGCCAAAACGACAAAACTTTATAAATCTTAAAATTTTTTTGTTAGGCAAAGGAATTTTTATGTTCATTCTATACTGAACAAAATTATTTTTTTTCGATGTTTATTTTCTACTAGCTTTCGCTAGCCCTAGGGAAATGTTTAGTGGGATAAAGTGTCCTATTATCTAAGTCAGCTAATACTGCTAATATCTGTATACTAAATTTCATCAAATTTATTAACGGACAAACATCCAAACAAAGAAACTTTCACATTTTTAATATTTATAGGATTAATATTTTTCAGAGGAACGCTCAAAAGTATTTTAACATATTTTCGTTGGATTTAAAAATCAATACAATTGTAGTCATACTTAAATATTTACATTAGTTGACTTTTGATTGAGTTGGGGGTACATTTATTTCGAACATCAGTCCACTTTAACACCATTTGCGAAATTTGGGTGTACGCATCATAGACATTAAATATTGCGCCTGTCAATAGAAAAAGTATCTAGCAGTTTTTTAACAAATTGCTATTGAAAATGGTCAGGCGTTCACTCTGCGTCATAATAATCGTAGATTTTTATCTGCCTTCAAAGGCCCCTCTTTTGAAGTCAGATATCTTCAATTTGTCCGCTATGTATGTAATATTGTTGTAAGTATACAAATATTATATAATATCACTACATAGTATAGACAAAACTGCTTTCCATCTGTCTGTCCTGTATGCTTAGATCTTTAAACATAAACGCACGTAACGGATTTTAATGCATTTTTTAAAATAAATATGCAAATTCTATAAGAAGGTTTTTATGTATAATACCAAGGACGCGAGCGAAGCCGCTGGAGGATAGCTAGTAATATGTATCGTATAAGTTTTGTGCAATAACAACTGATATATTTATGTATGTCTGTATGTTTGTCCATTTCTTTCTCAAAATAATATTAGGCGTCGACGGCTCTGTCTACCGCGTATCTGAACCCATGATTGATTTGTCAAAATGCTTGGTCTGACTAATCCCAGACCAATCCTGATCGATGTATCAGTTTCATGGTAAAGCATTTATGTAAATAGACATACAAACGAATATATTCTATAATATTTACTATTTTTCACAAGTACATGACACAGAGTTTATAGATAAAACTAACCTTAGGTATCTTTTACATTAATGGTTATTAATCAGATATCTTTCATTTACTAAAGAGTGGAGTGCTAAGGGTTGGCGCCTATCTGATCTAAGATCCGTTAAGCATTCACGGTAGTACACGCGATGAATCACTTTCAACAGCGGAATGTTTAGAAATGAAAATTAATAAAAAACCGTATCGTTATCCACAAAAAAACGCAAATCACGTTTGTTCTCTTCGATTTAGTGGTTTGAAAATTTTGAGTAAAATACAGTACCTAGATCGATTATTACTCGTAAACTTGTAAAGCTGACTTAATCCAAGTGGTTTGTACGATATTTCTAACAACAACCGTTTAGTTGGTAAAGGGGAAGACATTTATCTCTTAAGACAATGGTCACTTTAAAGCTTTATAAGTCACGAACGGTTTACTAAATCGAAAAGCATCCCTTATATTTTTGAACCTATCCAACGATACTATACATTACGTAAAAATGACATCAACAATTTACATAATATATGTAAAAAAAATCTTAGATTTTGTTTTACAACTCTCCTAACTATCGACACTAGTTTTTGAGCTAAACCTTAACAGAAGGACATACAGATAAACACACTTGACGAAACTATAATGGTTCCTTGTTGAATACAGAACCCTAACTAGAACTAGAAAAAAAAAGCACTATAGAAACTATAGCACTTTCATTTCATTTGAACAATTTTGATTTAACGATGCTATACTGAAAAATATTTTAATGAATAATCCCCGGGTTGCGAAAGGTCATGGGTTCAAGTCCCATATCAGAGTGCCAGGGACAAGGTGGATTTTTTAAGCATTAAGAGTATTTTTCAGTGTAGCATTGGGAATGCGCAAATGATCAGATATAATAATGATTAATAGTTTATACGTTTCTGAAGACGGTTTTCTTTTTTTCCAAAATAAAATATAGATATATGTTTAAGTAGTAAATTATAGAGGTCATAGAAAAAAGAATTATGCTTATTGCTGGTTACAGATTCAACGTTAAAAGGCATTTAAAGGTAAAGGCTTCATATTTAAACATTATAACATAATCATAATGATACAATTAGACCAGAATTTCAAATAAAATGTCATTTCTTGAGTAATCCTAGTTTGTTTTTAATGCTGATAACCTACTTATGATGTAATGGCATTAAATAAACTATAAATGTAGCAGAAATCACATTAAAATACATCAATTTATCAAGCTACGATCGTGGGACAGAATTGTTCATAACATGTGAGAGTACGCATATTGGCTCCTTGCCATAAACGGAGATTATTTCTGATCATCAAGTTACATACGAAACTTGTATCGTCTTATATGTTAAATTATCTGTACTTACAATGGTTAATTATTCGTTTAATCGATGGACATTATTATATATTATTATAACATATGTATATATATTATTGTAAAAATACTGTTATCTATATTTTGACCTTGCCGGTTAGCGTAATTAGATTTTATTCACAGTATATAAAGTGTAACATTATGAGAGTTCATGGGAGGGTCTGAAACTTTAGAAAATGCGAAGATTTCTTAGGAACCATGTTATTATTTTAGTTACAAGAAAAACTGCATTCATATATAAAAAAAAAAAAAACTACTTCTCTGTTCGGTAATCGAACCCGGGCGTTTTGAAAAATAAAACTTTCAGTATCCTATAGATGCATTTAATGTGTCCATAGGCAGCATTTACTCTGTTAGATATTAAATATTATAGTATAATATACTCTACAATTCAATTCAATTTAATAAAATAATCATGTGAATTTATTTCATTCATTCATTCATCATCAGCCCTTTTACGTCCCCACTGCAAGGGCTCAGGCCTTCCTTATGGATGGTTAAAGAGGATTGTCCATGAACCTCCACGCTGGCCCAATGCGGATTGGAGGGTATTAGCGATTGCAAATGAAGCCGGGATGAACGGCTTAACGTGCCTTCCGAAGCACGAAGTAGCTCGAGAAAATAATATTTTGGTCACCCATCCCGTGACCGAACCTTGCGAAAGTTGCTTAACAACAAGATCGCGGGCCGTGGCGCTTATCCTCTACGCCACCGAGCTACTTACGCGAATTTATTTGCGGACCTTCAAATCCATAATTCTGAATATAATTATAAAGCGAATACTATGACATTGATTGTTTTGTAAGTAAATCTGATTAAGTAGAAGTTTTAAATCACTCAACTTGTTGTTTTTTACTCCGTTGCTGCCCCTAACTTAATTTTATGATTCAAAACAAGAATATCTATGTTTTGTTCAGACTTCATCATATATTGTTTTTACTGTGGAAATACCGGAGATACTTAGTTTATTAGAAGTCGTAGATTTGGTTCTCCTTAGCATATTTCGACCAATTCTATTTTTATTGAGCAAACCAGTAAACAAAGGGCTATGATATATGGTATATGTCATAAACTCATCTGTTCACGTGAAATGACATTTATAGGTTAGAATTTGTATTGTGTACAATTTGAAAAATATATTATGAAGTGATTTATTATTTATCTAATTTTGGAAGCAAAATGAATATGGAATGTGTACTTAATTTGTAAAACTGGCATAAGTCGATGAACCTAGGAAGGTCGTTCTACAATGCAAAAGATAGCAAAGCACGGCTGATGATAAATGAACAGTAGCCTGGAATAATGAATAGCCTCCTTGATTGTGGTGACTAAATTTTATAGTGGTTACAAATTTGGAAAAATCGCTTAATTTCTGTAGAAAATTTCGCTCAAACTGTCATTCGTCAGTCATAAGCCGATTCCATACAATGACGCCCTCGTTAGTCACCGTATTTACTTTTGCCTCCGGCAGCTTAACACCTTAATAAAATAAAACCTATTTCAAGTATTTAGTACCGAATTAATTGCTCCACAAAAGATGACGGCGGCGGCACTATTTATGGGTTATTGGATGTGTTTCATGAAATATTTATGAACGGCGTGGTATAAAATAAATAGGATGAGATTATTGTGACACGTTTTATGTTTTAGATTCGATTGTTTGTTTGTTTGCATGGAATGGGCTTTGAAACTACTGGACTGATTTTAAAAATCCTTTACCTACGGGAGGCTACATCATATCGCTCACTGAATAGTACAGTGGCACAACTCAAAAACCATTATTTCGAGAAAACGCCACAAAATTGTGGTGGCATCCCATAGATAATTAATAGAAAAAATAAAAAACTTAACAGTAATAATATAATACAGACGATTTAACTGTTATGCTAAAAAATTGATTTTCATAATTATAAATATATTAAATTTTCATAACTTCGAAGAGCGTTTCTCGAAATTATGGTTTTTGAGTTGTGCCACTGTACTATTCAGTGAGCGATATGCGGTGAATATAAGCTATATTTTAAAGAAAAGAAAATAAATGGATGATATGTGAGTGGAAATATGTATAGGGAATTAAACCATTGCCATAGTAGCCATTATTAACTATTTAAGTTGTCGTTGTAATTATATCCGTATCATTATATAAAAACTTATGCAAAAAAAAATATTAAATGTAATTCTAAGCCTGGTTTAACGTGGGTTACTTTTATCCCACTAAACAGTTCCCTTAGGACCACACGTGCGAAGACGTTGGCAGAAAATGAGTAGTACATTATATTATTGTAAATTAAAATAAAGGAAACTCGATGGCACAATGGTTGGCGCTCGCTCTGCGTTGCAGAAGTTGAGCAACATACGCAAGGATCGCTCACAGGATGTCAAGCCAAAAATTTACTGTCTCGAGCTCCTCTGTAATTCGGAAGCCATATAAAGCCGTTAGTATCGGCTTCATGTGTGGTCATTAACATCTACCAAGCCGCACTGGACCCACATTATGGATCACCAAAGTCGTGACCCAATCTCCCGAGACATTTTTCTATGTATTTAAATAGAGGACCACGCGGCCGAAACCGCCGGCGGAAAGCTAATGAACAATAAAAAATATTAATACACTATTCTAAAAAGCATAACGCAGTACACTAAGAAGATAACCCTGCGTTTGACAATGTACTGAATCTTTGGTAATGAAAACTCATTAATGATCAAACTTAATTCTATTTAATATTCAAAATTTTGCTGCTGCGCGTAATTATGTATCCACTCTATAGAGGTAGCTGGTAGGTACCTACTGTACATACTTCCACTTTATCGGGAGTTCAGTAAATACAGCTTATTAGTGCACACTATGCGTTCTATTCTCGTCTGTACTGATTCACAGCGGGGGAGCATCGTGTAAACTGACAACATAGTGTACGCCATATCAGTAGCTTTTACTTTTTTTACCACTACTGTTCTTCTTTTTGACAGATGTGTCGGAATAGATAATTTATAATAGATTTAACAAATTAATTTAGTTTGATTTCCAATCATAAGACAGTATAAGTTTGCTAATATGTTACAAATACAGCGTAGAACGCAGAAATGAATATCGCACTGTCACATCATTAGAAGTTTAATCGGATAAAACCTTTAGAGTCTTTAGAAGAAGATTTTATTTGATTGAAACTGTAATTCTGCGACAGCGCTGTGTTCGACTAAGCTGTATCAGAATAGCATTGTATCAAGTGCTTAAAGCCACTGGCTTATATAAAATAAATTGTTATTTTAAACATAAAAGTTGTTGCGGTATTTTAAGAAATTATGCAGATTTTGTTTTAGTTTTTGATGCATTTTCCTTGATTCGAAACTTTCAAGAAAAGCTCTGCACCGACGATTAGTCGATTGGTTGGCTAAAAGTCTTTTGTCTCATATTTCAATCAGAGCATGCAAGCATTCATTTGTAGCAAAAATTTAATCCTTTTAGCTAATATATAGTTTAAGTTAACATACTGTTTTTATTTTTACACTATGCTTATTGAAACACACACCACTACAATATGACAAAATTATACGCAATAACCACATGGGCCTCTGTCTAATTAACCGATACCGATTTAGCTTCACAACACGGTAAACAATGCGTCACACTCACTATGACAAGGTTGTAACACGTGCTTGAGAAATTAAGAGGCGTAATATGGTATTGCGAAATATGATACAGGAATAGTTTATACTTTGGTAAGTTAAACATGGCTGATGGGATACAATGAAATATGAACTTTATGATTATGATATCGTTACTTGTATAATGTTTTCTTCTTCAGTGTCAATTAACACTATGCGTAGTTAACCTTTCGAAATCGCTCCACGAATATATACTGTCATTTGTTACTCAAATATCGTAGTCCAATATGAAAGTTACAAAAGTTATGTCTAAAAGTCACATATTTTTCTATGCTTTCTCATAATTCTAAGTAGATATAATTGTTATAATAGGACAAATTGATAAATATTATAATGAAAAATGCTTAAAAATTCACCAGTCCCAGGTACCCTCGAAATGGCATTCGAACCCGCAACCCTTCGTAATCCGGGCGACTGCTTCTACCCAACACCCAACAGGATTAACAAATTTCTCATGCAGCGAGCGTATTTTCATCAATGTACAAGCATCCACCCAAACGTTATACATATTTTAAACTTACGATTGAGATAAAAATTTGATAAAATATGATTATAGGTGAATATGTTAGACCCTTTACAAGCGAGCGCTACGTGCTCAACACTTTTACAATAATCGTAATAGTCTGTAACTAAAAATATTTTTACACGCGATCCACCATCTTTCCCGCGATATATAGATATAGTTTTTACTTCCAGCCTTAACTACAATAGAAGGTCCTCAAAACGCATAGATTAGTACATATTCTTAATGAAAATGGCTTAAAAAATCCACTTGGACCCTGGCACCCTGAGATGGGATCGAACCAGGTCCTCAAAATGAATAGATTAGTACATATTCTTAATGAAAATGGCTTAAAAAATCCACTTGGACACTGGCACCCTGAGATGGGATCGAACCCATCACCTTTCGCAAACCGGGCGACTGCTCTAACCACTGGACTAAACAGGACTGACGAATCTTTCAAGCACTTGTTACTTTTCGCTACTAGAGAGCGTATTCCCGTCAATGTTCAGGCAATCCACCCAAACAGCTGAAGGAAATATGTAAATAGTACATTTTATTAGCTATTAAAAATGCAGTAATAATATTTCTACACATGTAAACTACATTATATTCCTTTATCACCAATACATTGACAAAAAGAAGCCTATTACTTATGCGGATGCCATATCCGAACTCCATAATAAATATTGAAACGCCTTTAAACACTCAGAAATATTAAATGCGCGGAAAATGCGAGTTTCATTTTCATAATAATCTTTTACGTTTTGTCATCCGTCAAAAATGATTTTCTCGGGAGAGTGAGAGGGTACCTTTTTGTGAAGTGTGTTGGGTCCTTGATGTTTTTTTCTTTTTCTTTATTCCCTTTTCACCGTGTCTTCGTTTCGTCTACGTAAATATTCATAATAAACATGATATAAATGGATAGGTATGATAGGGTGTCTTTGTTACGATATTTTGATGGGTAGAGAGAGTAATTTGACAGTTGAATGGTGAGACTTTAGGTCCTAGTCCACATAGAGAGAGGCATGAGCAGAAGCGATTCAGTAATAAAATCCGCGTGGAACTCGACGTCGAATTGTCGCAGCATCAAATGAAATCCACTTCAAAAGTTAAGGATATCTCAATTTATTGAAGTTCTATACAGTCTCCAACTACTTGTCAAGCACAGTGCTGTACTGTGCTTGACATCGAGTTGGAGGCAGTTTTTATTACAGAACATCATTGTATAAAGGAGTCTATTAAATTATATTGATGTTCAGTTTGTAGTAATTTAATTGTTTATTAAAAAATGTATTCTTGATGAAAAATGTTTAAAAAATCCACTTGGTCCCTGGCACCCTGAGATGGGATTCGAACCCATGACCTTTCACAATCCGGGCGATTTCTCTAACCACTGAGGTACCCAGGACCTAACAGGACTGATGAATCTTTCAAGCACTTGTTACTTTTTGGCTTCTACAGAGCGTATTCTCGGCAACGTCCAGGCAATCGACCCAAACAGCCGAAAGAAATATTTTTACAAATACTTGAACTTTCGATAAAAATGAATATCTGTTCTTATTATTATAATTTATTAATTTCACATTTAAAATGTATTAAAAAATATTATGAATGAAAAATACTTAAAAATCCACTTTATTTAGAATATTATTCAGTATAGCATTGTAACTCCGAAATTGAAGCTAATATAATAATAAAAGATCTTATTTTTGAACAAAAAATTATTTACACTTCTAATAATTGTTCAACTATGAACAACCATTTTTAGATTATGTATTTGATGATGATTCATGTTTGTGAAAACTATTTAATAAATAAATGAGGTTTTTTATAGAAGCAATTTATAATCAGATAATGTACATCGTGATAATACACCAATCTTTGTTTGAATACCAACATACGAGTATATAAGTATCAAGTGATCCTCTCAACTCCAAGATGCGGATTAAAAAAATTGCTGTCCCATTGTGGGGAAAATCTGGAATTTTCACTATTCGAATTTGTACCTTACTCCTCATAAATTGAGTGTTTAGTCGCGAAGGCAAATAAGTGTTTAGCGCAATCAACTGGCAGAATAGGAAAGCGAGAAGTATAAAAAAGGTTTTCATAAAAAGGGTCTCAGATGTAATGGAGATTTCGCAAGCCAAAATGATGTGGAAATTTAATTGCTTGTATAATATTAATGATGTTTTTGCACCATTGGTTTGGATTATAATACCTTAATGGCTGAGTGACTCGCACGCCGGGTGTAGGTGTCATCTTTACAGGCCTAGATTTGATATGGTGTCAGGTCAATATTAATTTGATCCGATCGTGAAATTTCTTTCACTTTCTATGTTATATCATACGCGGGTAACGCTAGCTATAATTTATGCGGGTAAAGTCGCGGGGAAGTAGTTGCGGAGAACATTTTGTTATTTACGGAATAATACTTCATAACAAACAATTCTGAAGTGTCATGATGGGCATAAATTAAAAATTTGATGACAGAGATTAAAGAGAACGTTGAAAATCTCCGTCTTGTACTTCTAAGTCTTTAAAAGAGCTTCAAGGGTCGTCACAAGGCTGAAATAAAAGCAAGTATCCGCTGGACCCGATGTAGTCGGAGTGCAGGAAGCTGAGCCAGACGTTTTGTGGCTACAGGATCGAAAATAGACGTGAAAAAATCGAGACATCTCCAGGAGTCTCAAGCCGCGAGTTGGGTTTTTGGCGGGAGACATTCACACCGAGCCGTACGATATAAAAATGATAAGAATTTTAGGAAGATTGATCTGTCGTTATGCCTGATTTTTCTTTTTAAATATTTCACCATTTTCTCCTTCATATCTTTTTAATTATTAATTATTCAACGGTAATCAAGTTTTTAATAATATTTATTAGTGCATTTTTCGACCTTTATTGTGTCGTATCTTCATGTATCTTACTATTAATAATTAAACATTTGCCTTTGATTAAAAGTTTAAAGATATTTTAGAATACATTCAAAAGTACCTAATTATTTTATTAACCAAAAGAATCGATTATTACATACTAAGTGTATTATTTTTTTAAACAATTTACTTGGTTTATCATACTGTTTCGATTGTGAGATTATATAATTATAAATATTTATTATATTTGATCGATTTCGCATTCACAATTTTTCATTAAGAATATTTTTTAGTATAGCAATTATACTAAAAAATATTCTTAATGAAAAATTATTAAAAACCCATATGGATTTCTAAGCATTTTTCTTTAAAAATAAAAAATACTTTCTTATTTACAAGCTTAATATTTTGTTTTATCGTGTCGATAAAAACACAAAGGTTTTTATTATTATCTAATAACTTAAACCAAATTGTATCTTTACTATTCGTAATATTACAAAGATGATTTTTTTTTTTTATTTTCATTGAATAGATTCTAAAACTACTGGACGGATTTTAAAATTTATTTCACATACGGGTAGCTACATAGTACGTGGTTATCATGGGCTATAATTTAATAGAATGTAACATCGCACTATTACAGCACGGTGTGACAGGCGTCCCGAACCTTTGTTTCTCTCCACTCGCCGTGCCGTATCATTAACTCGAAGTGGATGCGAGATTTTTTGACTTTTTCCTACTCCCTCTTAATCTTTTTTCTTATTTATGGAAAAGCGAAGTGGTGTCACTGATCTTTAGAGGTGAGTGGAAAACTTGGCGCGTTGATGCGATCGTATTAATTAATGCAAATGATGAGAACCGGGATGAATTATAAGGGAGACTTTGTTACAAGGGAATACATATTTTGATGTTATTTTTTTTCTTAGACTTTCTATAATAGCTGTAGGTATTAAACGAATAGTACACACAAAAAAATACTGTTATATTTATTCATTTATCAATCTATTAATGTCCCAATTGATGGGTTATAGGGTTTCTTTATGGAAAAAGTCTCTGAACGTGCCACGCGGGCCCAGTCTTCCAAAGCTCAAATTAGCTACAAATAATAAATTTTTCATAACCCTTTAAACACTGACTCTTACGAAACGTGCTTAAAAATGCGAAAAAGGACTATTAAGCTTACTTACATGAGCAAATATTTGAAATTTACACAAGATTTTAATTATAATGACGTATACCTATATCAATACCTTATTATCATTTTTAATATATTTCTGAATAAAATTTAAAAACTTTTAATTGATAGCTCTGCTATAAAAATATTTTGATATATTTAATAATGAAAACTATTTACATAAGGTGTTTAAATAAAAATGAAACGGTTTGCGTTAAAAACTAATATAATTAAAACGATCGGGATCACACAGCCCTTATACTTATCTGATGGAAAGTCTCATAATAAAAATATACACGAAAAGCTCGGGGGAAATTCAATGGTGGGTGTATTTTTTTATCTTTATTTCCATTCGCCCCGAATTATGACGACTCACTCGGCTTACTACCGGGAGCTTTTTCTTAAAGGTGTCCTGTTAAGGGTAAGTTTCCTATTCTCATGTTAAAGTAAAAAAATAATCTAACGAAATATAAAAAAAATCGTCAGTCCTGTTAGGTCATGTGTAGCTCAGTGGTTAGAGCAGTCGCCCGGATTGCGAAAGGTCATGGGTTTGAGTCCCATCTCAGAGTGCCAGGGACAAATTAGAATTTTTATACATTTTTCACAAAACATATTTTTCATTGTGAATAAAAAATGAATCAAATACTTATAACAAAATACTTTGATTCTTAAAGTTATATTGGTAATTTTAATTAAGTATCAGTATAAGCATTGCCGTCTGACTTCCGACATTCCTAAGCGAATTAATATAGAAAATTCGTTAATAATATATAAAATACTTCAACTGTGTGAAACATGAAGAGATTCGATGAAAAACCTTGATAACCTCCTTAACTATTTTTTTTTTTAATTAAACCTCTATGCTGTTACAGTGCTCTGATCGATGTCGAGTCCGTGGTTGTTTATTAATTCAATTACGCCAAAAAATCGTAACCATATTAAAAAAATAACAAATATTTCCACTTTCACAAAGATGCGTCAATATCGAACGCCATAAAATTTTAATAATAGATGGAGTCATCCCCTTAAAGATTCTCTTTTCGGCGTCCCGATTTCATTACGATATTTGCAAAGAATGTTCTGATTTATATTCAGAATGCTTATTACCTTTGTGTGCTTATTTGCTTATCACAATATTCCATCTTTTCTCAGATTGTATCAATATTACTTTCATACGTCTCATTGCAATGATCCTACATCATAGAATAAGATTCATTTATGTTTTTCAAATGAGGTAATACGAAAAATCTTATTGAAAAATATACATAATGGTAATGCAATGTATATAGATTCATGAGTTTAATAGAAAATCCATGCAGTTTTGTTTTCAAGTCTTGAATATAGCCATAAGAAATAAAAAAAAATGTAAAGGAAAATCAAAAATACGTTGTTTAAATAAGTTTCTTACAAGCGATTTAAATCGTCCAAAGTTTTGTAATTTATAACAACTTGTTATATTGTTTCTTGTAAATTAACGCAAAGTGGTGTAATAGGGTTAATTACTAATTAATAATAATTTTGTTATATTGTAGAAAAACATTAAACACGATTTATTTTTTGTGAAAATTAAATTACTGTTGATTGAGTTAAAATGCCGCGCTTTTGTATATTTTGTATATTGTACAAAACTGTGACGTAGCGAGCCCCCACTCCTCAACTTTATTTGAGCCATTTCTTGTAAATTTGAAGTAAAAAATATACGAATCATATATTTTTATATTGTCTGATTGACAGACTACAAACATTTTTTTTACCTAGTCGCCATCTATATATTTTTTTCAAAAATTACGTGCGTTAAAACCGTTCTACACGTTTTAATAACATGAGCACTGAGTATGTTAATAAAACAAATATATCTATTTATTGTTTGCTATTTAAACTAAAATTATACAATGCATACGAAATGAAATTTTATTACTTATATATATTGATTCATTTTTGCACAATTCGATAATTAAATTTTTACATCATTAACACCCAGTCGCACAAACGTCCGATAAAGTTCTCATTAGTCTGACCGAGAGTTTAATAATCTTGATATTATAACTTCTTTTTGATTATTTGACATTCAGTAAATAAAACTGTAAAAATACATGCATTTGTCGTGCATTTGTCGCGGGAAAACAGTTAGTGTAATAGAACACTGCCTGTTTTCTTGGACTTCGCCCACGTGAATTATAGCCTACGTATATTCTAAAAATTCTTTGTCGTGAGTGAAAGAATTTTTAGAATAGGGCCAGTAGTTGTTACCAATATAATACCCAACAAATAATCAAATCAATTTTTAATATCAGTTAATATAAAAATATTAGTTTCCCGCACTTATTCTCTTATATGAAATTGCCTCATACTCATTCGCCAGCAAAATTTTCATAAAAATGGGGTCCAAATATTTAATAATTAATAACTCTTTTAAGAAAGTAGATATCTACTACAAATCCTGCCATGGCTAACGACGTATACGTCCCTCTTCGTCCGTTCTATTGTTCCAGTGCATTCCCATAACGACACAGGTGTTACATCAAAGGGTTGATACGCGCATTAACTTGCAATTGTATTCTTGTTTTAAATATGATTTTCAACACAATGTTTATTGATTTTAAGAATGATTGATCGATCTTACAGAAATTAACTGGTTTTGTTACTTTTAAGTATAATCTTGAGGTGACTTAAAAATAGTTTGAGAATGGACGTTAAGAAAATATAAAAGTGATGACAACGCAGATTAATAATCTTCTAACGATAAAAAAGTTCTGCGCGACTGGTATTTGGTATGTATTTCATTTAATTTGATATTTTTTCAAGAAACAAAAAATCTGATTTCCAAATACAATTAAATATTTATAATTGAAAAAATAAGGTATCTATGTTTTTCGTGTCCGAATTAATTATTTCTTATCATGTCACTTAATTTGCAAGTTTAATAACATAGTGTAAAACTCTCCTTTAAAGTAAAAAAAATACACCCCCCCTATATATTCCTTACTCTAAAGTTTGCTGAACAATTTTATGAGTAAGCTCCTTTTATTTGCCTGTAAAATGTTTAAAGCTGCAAATCGAATGAAACATAAACATAACAAAGATTATGTTCATAACAAATGTGCTACGGATGAAAATGTATTAACAATATCATGGACTGGAGCGTGAAATGATATGTGTGTGGTATAAGGGTTGTAGCTTAGCAAATGAGGAATTGTGAATAGTTTTATTTATTAAGAAACTGTTGTATAATTGTCTTTATCGATCTTTAGTCTTAATTCGCTGATAATTAAGTTCAAAAATGTTTGCTGAGGATTTTTATGGTGCATTAGGTCCAGCTGTATGCGGAATCGAATGGTCTTCTTTAAATTAGACACTATCAAGATATGGAGTTAATTTCAAATATGTTTTATTTATTTGTATTTTTTTAAACGGTGTTATAGTGTCTTGTTGATATTAAAATATCTCAGTTAAATGTGCGTAAGTAAATGTCGACATAGCTAGTATTTCTTAAATTATGTAAATACACGGGAGCCGTGTAGTACCAACCGTGTAGTACCGGTATAGAATTGTACTACCCCTTTTCATCCCGTGGGTGTCGTAAGAGGCGACTAAGGGAAATTTAACCCAAGGAGACGGGCAGCAGCGTCTTCTTGTGCAGGCCACAGAACTGGACCATACTGCGATCGCCAACCCGCTTGCCCAGCGTGGCGATTATGGGCATTTCCCCCAAATGAAAAGGCACAAAAGGCCACGGCCCCTAGTTCCCGGCGGCCTCGCTATTCCTGGTCATGGTGGCGACCATGGTAACGGCGAGGCAGGGGGTGCTAAGAATCTCCGGGCTACGGGAGGCCACCACAACCGACTGACCCTGGCGACGTACAACGGACGCACGCTACGGCTTGACTCGCATCTGGCTCAACTTGAGGTGGAGCTTGGAAAGATTAGGTGGCACATATTGGGATTGTGTGAAGTCCGAAAAGAGGGGGAGGATACCATAACCCTCGAATCAGGCCACCTAATGTACTTCCGCGAGGGAGACCAACAATCCCAAGGTGGCGTTGGGTTTCTTGTCAATAAGTCCCTTTCTGACAACGTTGTAGAAATTTCCAGTGTGTCGAACAGGGTGGCGTACCTGATTGTAAAGCTCACTAAGAGGTATAGCCTCAAGGTTGTTCAAGTGTACGCACCGACCTCGACACACTCGGACGATGAAGTGGAGAATATGTACGATGATATATCGAGGGCACTCCACTTCACTACTAAGACCCACTACAGCGTTGTTATGGGGGACTTTAACGCTAAAGTGGGAGTACAAAATTGCGGCGAATCGGTAGTAGGATCCCATGGATTTGGAAGCAGGAATGATAGGGGGCAAATGCTCGTTAACTTCCTCGAACGGGAGGGGCTCTTCCTTATGAACTCGTTCTTTAAGAAACAGCCCCAAAGGAAGTGGACGTGGCAAAGCCCCGACAATGTGACAAAAAATGAGATCGACTTCATTATAACGGACAAAAAGCACGTATTCAGAGATGTCTCCGTGATCAATAGGTTCAACACCGGCAGCGATCACCGACTTGTCCGAGGCTCTCTGAATATCAACTTCAAAGCTGAACGTGTCCGCTTGATGAAGGCCAGGCTCCGACCTACTCCTCTCCAAACCATGATGGAATCTGAAACGTTTCAGTCAAATCTTGAGAACCGATTCGCTGCCATGGAAACCACAATTGACGTTGACGAGAACCTTGAAATTGTGGTTCGAATACTCAGGGAAGAAGGTACGAAATTTTGTAGCATGCAGCGTAAGGGCGGGAAGTCTAAGCTCTCCGATAGAACTTTGGGGCTAATGAAGGAACGACGTGAAAACCCACCTGTCACTTCGTCAGGAAAACGTGCTCAAAACCAGGAGATCAGCAAACGCGTACGATATGACCTCCGGTGCTCCAACACTCACGCTATAGAAAGAGCGATCGAGCAAAACAGGGGGTCAAAAGTATTCGTACAATCTCTTGGAAGAAGCCACTTGACGAAGTTGACCACAGCAAGCGGGGAAGTCGTTGCTTCGAAGCCAGCGGTCCTCTCGGAGGTGGAAAATTTCTATGCCCGGTTATACGCTTCGCATGCATCTCGACCTGATCCCGGAAATGAGGATTCTAGAGCCACATTAACACGCCACTACACCGAAGATCTGCCAGAAGTCAGCATTGGCGAAATCGAGATCGCTCTGAGACAGCTTAAAAATGGAAAAGCCCCTGGAGAGGATGGCATTACAACTGAATTATTAAAAGCAGGAGGTAAACCGGTACTGAAGGAGCTCCAAAAGCTTTTTAATGTTGTCCTCTTTGAAGGGAGAACTCCGCAGGCGTGGAGTAGGAGTGTTGTCGTCCTGTTCTTCAAAAAGGGAGACAAAACCCTGCTGAAGAACTATCGACCCATTTCCCTTCTAAGCCACGTCTATAAGCTGTTTTCTAGAGTAGTCACGAACCGTCTTGCGCAAAGACTTGACGAATTCCAACCACCGGAGCAGGCTGGGTTTCGGAGTGGATACGGCACCATAGACCACATCCACACAGTGCGGCAGATTATACAGAAGACTGAAGAGTATAATCAGCCCCTGTGTCTAGCATTTGTGGACTATGAGAAGGCCTTTGACTCGATTGAGATCTGGTCCGTTCTGGAGTCCCTGCAGCGATGCCAAGTCGATTGGCGATACATCCAAGTGATAAGATGTATTTATAAGGCCGCCACCATGACCGTCCAAGTACAGAATCAGCAAACAAGTCCTATTCGTTGCATCGAGGAGTGAGACAAGGAGACGTTATGTCTCCGAAATTGTTTACTAATGCAATGGAGGATATGTTTAAGACGCTGAACTGGAAAGGACGTGGCATCAACATCAATGGCGAGTACATCTCTCACTTGAGATTTGCTGACGACATCGTCATCATGGCAGAAAATCTGCAGGACCTACAACAGATGCTGAATGACCTGGCTGACTCTTCTATGCGCATCGGCCTACGGATGAACTTGGATAAAACCAAGGTCATGTTCAACGAACACGTACTACCGGAACCGATTGCAGTATGCGGTGCCGTTCTCGGAATTGTTCCAAAATATGTATACCTCGGGCAAACATTGCAGTTAGGTAGAAACAACTTCGAGAGCGAGGTAAATGGAAGAGTTCGGCTAGGTTGGGCAGCGTTTGGGAAACTACGTCAGGTCTTTACATCGTCGATCCCGCAGTGCCTAAAGACAAAAGTCTTTAATCAGTGCGTCCTACCCGTTATGACATACGGAGCCGAAACGTGGACACTGACGGCACGGCTGGTCCACAAGTTGAAGGTCGCTCAGCGCGCTATGGAAAGGGCTATGCTCGGCGTTTCTCTGCGGGATCGAATCAAAAATGAGGTGATCCGGCAGAGAACCAAGGTTATCGACATAGCCCACCGGATTAGCAAGCTGAAGTGGCAGTGGGCTGGCCATATTAGCCGCAGAACCGATAACCGTTGGGGTAAACGAGTTCTTGAGTGGAGACCGCGTCTCGGCAAACGTAGTGTAGGACGTCTTCAGGAGCTCCATTAATTACTTCTCCATGGCTTAACGATTAGTGCATTAAGTCTGCAATTGCGGAGGTTCGTCACCCCTTAAGATGTGCAATTACACATCTAACGCGCTTTACGCGGCACTATCGAGATCTTCTATAAAGGAATAGATAAATTAAAAACAAAATTCGTCGAGGAAAAATATTAAAATTAAGCCAACATAACAATGTAAGAAGAAAATAACAATAAGAAATCTCACGGCGCACCCTATCCTAACATTATTGTAATCTGGACAATAAAAGCGATATTAAATTTAAGACCTTTTACTTTTTTTTTATAACAGAAGATGGAAAATGCGAATTTCATATCTGCCGTTAAAATAGAACGGTGCATTTATATATCACATTATTATGGATAGAATACGACTGCCACGCGTGTGATCGCTGTAAAACGAATGAGTGACGCACGAGTACAAATAAATACTTATTTCATTGTAAAGTGCATTGGAAAAGAATTTATGTTGGTGCGTAATCCAACTATATCTTTATAGATGGCGCTATTTAGTAATTTTTTTTAAAGCATCCTTATCTTGCCACATCCCTATCTGAATGCAATCAATTTAAAACTACTGGTCGGATTTTCAGTATCGGATGCTATTCGTGAAATAGTTTTGCGTAAAATGTGCAAAAGCTTATTTTTATGCAAAGTGAGATCGCTTTTTTTTAATGTGAAAGAATTTGAATAATCAGCTCTCGCAATGGCGAAAATCCAGAAGTTCTTTCCCGTTCATAAATGGCGGTTTCAGTTATGGTTCGAATCTTAAAACTAGTAAAATATTGTAATGAGGCAAAGGGCTATTTAAGTTACTTTTCTGTTGGGCATAAAGAAAATGTCTATACCTAAGTCTTTTATATTTGATTGATTATATCGGTCATATTAATTATTATTACACAGATTTGCAACCGCGGCCATTTTAGTTTCCCTTATATCGTTATTTATTGTTATTCCTTGACGAACGTAACAATGTTTTATGTTAGAGTTTTTTATTTGCCGTATCTTACTTTACTGCTGATCCATAAAGGAAGAGAATAAAAGATTTGTTGTAAAAATTAAACTCTTAAGAAATGCCCCCCTTTATCGTTGCGATGTAACGAAACGTAATTTTTATTATTGTTCTAAGGATTTATCCTATCTTGTGTTGCCATTCCGTTGTGAGATTTGGACTTTAAAAAGTACAATAAAAATGATGTAAAAAATTCACTTTTATTGCTGATAAGGGAAAATTGGGAATCGCTTTATATATGACTGGGCAAATAATGAAATAATAATTGTTTAGTTGTTAAAGTTAGAATAATTAGTAACTAGGTAACCTAGCGGACGAAATCCGATATTAATTATTATCATAGACCATACTTCTTTATGATTGACATTCGTTTGATAAAAGTAATAAACGGATAGTCGTGTCTGTAATGTTTTTCATTAGTCAGCAATTCTCCATATAAATTTTAAAATATATAACGTGACTATAAATCTAGATAAGTGATTTATAGTCACGTTATGAAAACATTTAGTTGGCTTCTGGTGAACAATTTTATCATAGGCGAAGCATTAATGAACCACTGTTATCTTTCAATAATATTTTCATATAAGATTCCAATAGGTTCATATAATATTTAATGTTAAGTTGACGAGCACCTATTTAATAACAAAGTTAAATCTATATACAGACTCAGCTCTCCTTATTTAATAATCTCATAAGGAACACAATAAATATACAAAAAATTTAAGTTGATATAGTTATAAAGTGGACGAAGGCGGTTTGAAAAGTTTTCAGACCGAAAAAAAAACAAAAAAACGTTTTATTTTTCTACACATTCTCCCCTTGTCTCAATACAATGGCACTTGACATACGATTAAACAAAGAATCAGCAGTCGAAAGTCAATAAATTAGTAAACATTCTACCCTCAAATCTCGATTAGGCCGTGAACTTTTCAAACCACCCTCGTATCTTCGTAATCAATAGCGTTCTAACCGTAGTAAGAAACTCTATGCCGTTTTCATGAAAATAATCGCCTTCTTCCCCCAAAACATCTCAAAGTTCAATACTTTAGTGAGACGTGCGCTCAATACGACATAAATGACGCTTTACGGACGTCACTCGGTCACTTTACGATCGCGTCGCGAGTGACAAAAGAGATAAAGTTATGAGGTATTTAGTACTAATTGGTGATTTTTATGTGCTTTTATTATGGTCGGTTAGTCCCGTGGCAACAAGGCATGCGATGATAAAAGTTATACCATGTCCAATCGATCGAGATTGCATTTTATTTAAGCACTTTTTGTGAACATAAAATTAATGTGAACCAGAGAAGTAAATATTATTTGTGATGATTTAATTAAAAAAAAATGTTATAGGTATTTACAATATATCTGACTAGGATATAAATATTATTAAGAGGAGGCGTAAAGCCAAAAGACTGTCACAGTCTATCTAATTGTGGGCGCAATATGGACACAGTATGTTGAACTGCACCTCAAAAATAGTTTTAAATTACACGCAATAGTTTTAATTTACAATAATCTATTACGATTATTGTAAAAGTGCTGCATAATTCCATCGGCTACAAAGTGATTCACAAATTTATCAGTTTTCTCTTGCAAAAATAGTATAATTATAAAAAGAAATGTAAACTATTGAATATTTGGAAAAAAAGTAATTATAAAATTCATTTTTTTGTGATATGATAGACAACTTGCAAATACATATATACTTACTGTAGTTTTTATTTGAAGTTATTTATTTGCGTATAAAACCGATTAAAAGAGGACGCTTATGCTAAAATCAGTGTGATTTCTTTTAAAAAACCTATAATACACAAATATTATTTAACATATGGACTTCAAACAGTATGTCCACATCGAAAAGCATTATTTAGTGCACGTTTAGTAAATATGTTGATTAGGTTATGTCGGATTATTTATTGTCTTTCAAAATATTATATTTTAAACTTAAAATATCATTTGAAATTTCCTATTACTGAAATCAAAACGCTCTAATAATACAGTAAAAAAATACAGCTTACACAGTATAACTGTACGTAAAAAATAGATATTATTACACTCATATTCCATGTAAATCTCTACAATCATAAAGAGAAAGCTTTATAGTAACGCATATACGCGACCAGTCATTTTTATAGTGATGCGACACGCGCGATACGGCTCGATATTTTTTTATGATCGATTTAATTTATTTGCGCGCTCGTAAATGTCAGTTGTATCGATGGACACGGATTTTGAAATTATTTGTTGCTCATGTGGTTTTTAACGACGCTCTTACAAGATTGCTTGAGACATATTCAGTTGACAAGCATTAAGAGAGTTACAATCATAAATTTTAGAAGTAATGAAAAGTTTCGTTATTTCGTTTTATACAAAAAAAAAAAAAATATTGAGAAAATATATAAAGCATCCTATTGTTTAACGTATGACATTCTACATGATTTTCAATTGGATTATTAAAAGAGTTTTGACTAGTATATTTTTTGGACATCATATTTACAGCTGTAGTATTTTACAATACAATTTGATAGAAAATAGAAAATAGACACATATACCTTAGTATTTTAAAACTATTAAGACGACATCTACAAATTCAAATAGAAAATACTAAAATACTCTAAAAGCTGGCAAAGCTGCTGATAGTAACCACAAGAATCATAATAAGCAAGTAGGTACCTATTTAATCGTTTTAAAATTATAAATATAATTCTTCATATTTGTATACCTGTTGATCCACAACGCTTTAGTTACGTACGTATATGTTAACAAAAATAATATAAACTCCATGTAATATGATTAGATTTTTCTTTTACTAATTTTTATGGAGACGGAAAGTTTTAATGCTACCACACTGCGTTATAAGGTGACTTATTACAGGACTGCATCAAAAAAGTATATTCTGTTTATGGTTAATGGGTTTTAAATTGAAATCGTTCGCTTCCAAATTTGAGCTCTTCTTCGGGTGTATAATACCTTGGCCATGTAGTTCTTCAGTCACTTTTACAGCAACAGTTGCTTATGCTAGTTTTAAAAGCTCACCCTGAGCTACCTCAATTCATAAAAGGCCTATTGTTCGGGGCTGAATGTCCCGGGAACTCTTCAAGTTACGGTCTCAAAGTCGTAATACAACTTGCTGGCTTTAACTATAAACTTAACAGCCAAACTACTCTATTGCTACCACCTTCAGTTGCAATCTTATTCTGAAACCTACACCATTTCCAATCTAATTCTGATACCTTCTCTCCTGGAGGCTATCTTCATCTGGACACCCGAGAAGAAGAGCCCGAGCTGCTGCTTAGTTTTGGGTTGTTGAAGGACTTCCTGATCGACGCTCCGGGAGACTATACGTCTCCTTGAGATTACGCACCAAATTGAAACCGCCTCTCAAGACCGCTGAAAGGACCTTACACATCTCTTTTATATTATTTACCATATTTCGTATTTGGCAATAAATTATTTAATTAAACTTTATTCTCTTTAAGTTCTGTAGACAGTTATCCCTCGTTTCAGAATAAAGTATATAAGTGAGTCTCTTTATTCCACAATGTTTTTGGCATACTACAACTCGTTTATTTTATTTTTAGTGCCATTTCGGCAGCCATGTTTTTTAATTTTTATATTATTTACTTTGTTTATTTGTCAATCTATAATTTCAATGCAATTATATGTCAGAATGTTAATTCCAAATGAATACATATATTTTCATAAGATATTGTTTACTTCTCAAATAACATTGTATCACACTTACTAAAGCAAAATTCTTATCGTAACGACTTGAGCTTACATTGCTTAAGATTCAATCCGAAATCGTTTCTGAGACTGTAAAATCTCGAAATGGGATAGATAGCATCTATTGATAGCAGCTCGAAGTCCTTTATGGCCTATATCAGACACTTGAAACATTTATAAAAGACAATGTTGAAATGACAAAAGAAATCACTGACAAAGGTTAGTTCTCCCGAGTCATAATATACATTACTCAGATTCCGAGTTCAATAGCTAAAGCCCCTGCATATAGGAGTATCTGAGATAATGAAGGTACCACTACACCCAGACCCGAGACAATATAGAACAGTTCGTTGTTTTTTAGTATTTGTTGTTATAGCACCAACAGTAATACACTATCTGTGACAATTTTAACTATCTAGCTATCAAGGTTCATGTATACTTTGCTGATTGCTGAGTCACATTCTGAAATACAAAATATAACAATGGGTTTGTCTTTATATTTTATCAATCCACAATTTAAGCATATCCGAAAACTCTCAATAATATTAAGAGCTAAATTGTCAGCAACAAAGTCAGCTCACTGAAATGCGAATAATATTCAAAAAGCTGTAAAACTTTCATATCTCGTATAAAAATCCCATTCTATAAACTATCGATATGAATATATCGACGGTATATCGATGTCCGTTATTGCCCGCTCAAGATGCCAAACGTCTTTTGTTCGGTTGATTGAATTAAACTTTGTAACATTTCGAATTTGGAACTAAAGATTAAATATTGTCAAGTCATTATTTTTATTTTGTTTTGGCATAGTATATTTACCTTTTCAATTAATTATGAAAATAAATAATTGTAAAGAAAAAGAATAAAGTAATTTGTCTTAATGGCAATCGATTCACAGAATATTACCTTGCAAAGAATCTATGAAAATATAGTTAACATAAATATAAGGTATATTAAATTTGCCTTCAAATCAAATCTCTTTGATGTGATATTACTGCTAATAAAATTTATAAAGTAAGGACAAATAAATGAATATTCAAAATTAAAAAGACTTCTCCTATCAAACGTTAAACCAAATAGGTGAAATTTAATAAAAACTCATTTCACGTTTGCTTTCATAAACCTCTTTTCTTTCACGATACTGTAAATAACCTAAATAAAAAAGGAAACTCCTTACCGAGAATTTGAACTTTGTTCGCTGTTAAAAGGAATGATATTTAAATGATTGCAGATGGGTTCTTTATTAGAGGCGGGATCTGTATCGTGCGGATGGAATTTGTCTCTGAATGGATTGAAAGAGTATTGTTACGCCTCTAAAGGCTGTCCTTTATCGTACTTTATTATTACGCTCGCGTGGAGTGAAATTGTTTTCCTATTGAAGATATTGGATTTTTGTTTATTTACATACCGGTAATAGATTAGTAATATTTGATCCTGATATTCTTTAATAATCTAAGGAACTTGTCCTGTCTGATTCATCATCTTGATTTCTTATATTTTCACGTGCACTATCCGCTATTTTAATCTATTTTAATATAGACAAAGGTTGGCATATACCACCGGCTTGGGACCCAGTAATTAGTCAAATAAAATCTCAATCCAGATCACACATTGCAAAACCAAAAGATAATATTAGGTTAGTTCCTTATGTAAATATTAAATCATAGGTGAGCAATTCACTTTTTTTGTCGGAGTTTGTGTCGCCAGTTCTTCTCAGCAAAACTCCAAAATTTTTAACTGATGGTAGATGACCATAATTAGGATTAATAAATAAGTCAAAAGAATTATTTTTGGAATTTCAGCCTCTAAGGTAGTGAAATAGGTGTTAAAAGCTTTTATAGTAGTCTTATCATTTTTGAAGTTACAAAAATTAAACATTTTTTATTAGGCTACCAATCGAGGATTACCTGTTTCAGCGTTCGAGGAAATTCTATTACTAATGAACTGAATAGTGGTTAAAATTTTCTAATTATCACCGATGCGTAACCAGTCTTTGCGAAAGTTTGTTTAACGTTAAATGTTTTTAAGGGAACTGGTCTTTAGATGGGTGATCATACGCCAGTGACATAACTATAATTTACAAGTACAAAGTCGGAGAAACAGATTGTGTATAATATAAAAACAAAATTTATTGTGTGTAAATAAAATTCTCAATATTAAAGAGAGTTTTTACAGGATTTTTCGTAGTAACTTAGAACTTTATTAAATGATATTTAAGTTGTATAAATAAGCGTACAATATAAAAATTTATAGCCTAATTTCTTTTAAACAATTCAATGTGTTTAATCTAATTTACATTTTATTTACCTTCCATGTAAATTTCACGATTGATCGTCACAAGATAATCAGATAGATCCCTCCTCTTTTTCCACCCCACCGGTGTTATATATATTTATCTTTTTCTATTTTGGCATAATGAAAGTAATTTTTCGTCGGTAGTATTCAATTTGGCGAAGTGGAATTAGGTTTACGTAATAAAATTATACAGATTTAAAATGCTCAACGTTTCGAGTCTCCGCAAAGGTATTGTGGTAGCTGATTTTATTTTCGAGGGGTTCTTTGTACCTGTAATCAGCTTAAGTATTACACACACATGTTATATTCCCTTTGTCGTGATATTATAAGGCAAATTAATTTAATTTGCAATGTGATGCAAAACAGATTAAGGGTGATCATATTTTTTTTTAAATCATTAACATTACACATGTAATACAATAATGAATGATAGAGAAGAAAGAGAACAGTTATTAAACATACTTGTGAAATTATAGAAAAAGTGGTAGATAAAAATAAAGACTGAATAAATAGGTAGATAATACATATATACAACAAATTTCAACTGTGATAAACCTGTATTTAAATTAAAGATAAATAAAAATAGGCAAATAGATATAAGTGTGAGAATAAAACAATGTAAATTAAACACAAATATAGAAATAAAAATGTTAACTAGAAATAAGTATGAAAACAAAAATGTAAATTAGACATAATATATAACATAATAGAGATATACAAAATGTTAAATAATATTAGCACAAAAAAATATGTATAGAAAGTAAGTATCATAAAAGAAAAACGAGGGAAAAAAGGAATCCCAAAAGACATAGGTAAAACATATCTATAAAAAAGAAAAAGAATACAAGCAAAACAAAAACGAGCAGAAAATATGACCTGCTAAAAAGTGGGGAAACCTGATATTTTTTGGCCTAAAAATTAAGTAGCTAAGAAGTCCGGTTATTTAAATATACCTTTTAACTGAATGTTGTTTAAATATTAATGTTTAGTCGTTGGGTGTAAAACAGCCTTCATTCGCAATAATCGTAAATCGTAAACGCTCTCAAGAAATCCTGCCACCGCGAAACGCATAGTATCAACAATATAAATAACGTACGCATTAATGTTATCCAAACACAACGTTTTTAACGTTATATTTATGTAAAATAACATAGGTTATATTATGTTTATTAATCTGGAAGTCACTAATATCGGAACCGCTAAAATTAATTCTGTCCAAATAATAATGAAGGATATCAATGGCAAGTGGTTAGCTTGTTCGGCTTGCTATGGTTAAGGTTAAGTAACTTACAAAATATACGGAGAAGGGTCCATAGGTCTAGCACACAGGCTCAATACGGATCGAGAGATGTTACTGACTCAAGACGCAGCCGGAAATTATTGCAAAGCATGAAGGATCACGAAATAGTAATTTTTAATCAATCTGCCATTGCGAAATTGCATCATTGATTGTCTAATTAATTCTCACAAAGAATGTTGTATATACGCGTTATTAATGAGAAATGGAGCACAATTCCTTAGCGAGTGACATTATTAGTGAGAAAATATTTCTTAGTAGGAAAAACGTCTATTAAATGCATTAGTGCACTCGGAGTACCGTAATAAAGTAATAAAAAACGAACAACATAAAGTTCACTGCACTCATTGGCAATAGTCAAATATCATCCAGAGTTACACCTTCTATTGCGGCTGTAACACTTTATTATGTTGATTTAACTGCCGGGATCGGTTTATTTCATTGTGAACTCGTATCTGGTTCACTAAATAAATCTAAACAGCCGTTTGGGTTGCTAATACCTAAAGATTATTTGGAAATATAAAACTGTTCCTCAAAATTGAGTGAAACTATTAAGACAGTGATTTTTGCAATATGCTTGTCAGATATTATTATTAAATTAACTATAAATTAATTAATTCTTGTTATTATCATAAAATCTATAGGCTATCATAGAACTCATTTCTTTAGACGAAACATGCGCAACGTACCACGTACATAAATTACTCATTAAAAATATACATAATATTGAAAGGAACATATTCCATCAAATCTCACAAAATGCGGCGTACACCTCAATAACATTAGTGTAGAAATCGAACAGTTTAATGCGCCCATAACACGCATCCCCATCCGTAGTAAAAACACCATTCAAATTATACTTACAATAAAATAGTCAAGTGTATCACTTACTTGAATTGCTGCATGTGGTAGACTTACATTCAGCGTTCTATCGTTTTATCGGATAGTAGAAAGGTCTAATGGTTTTTTTATACGCATCATTCCAGTATCAGCTAATTGCTACGGCTGTCTTTTTGTTTACATTAGAAAGAGAAAAGATTTGAATATTTGAATGTTTGGAACAAATATGCTCCAAAATTACTAGATCTACTTTAAAATGCTACATCATAGGTGGGTGGCATAGACTATAATTTACGCAGGAAAAGTCGTGGGAAAATAGCTAGTATCCTATAAATGGAGTTATTAATTATATAAGGTGAACGATATAAAGAAATAAAATTTTACTAATTTAAAATTAAATATTTTGACTATCAAATCCACCATGGGAGTCACCACAATCGTGTCGTAGTCTGATCGTATGCACTAAAAGTAATCTATATACAAGTCCGTAAACTTTACGAGCACATTGTTTTATTAATATCTACAAAAAGTACGTTCAAGTACCGAATGCAGAGTATTTCTTATGGCACTGTTTACCAATTTTATTAGTGTGCTAAGTTTGCAGTGCTCTCTTAGTTTCATCTATTTACACTTTACGTTATTTAATAGTGATATTACGTACCATAAAGTATATGGCGTTATAGAAACTGTTGTAATGGTAAACGATAGACTTAAGTTTGCTTTCAACGTTATCTCCCGTATTCTAAAGTGAAGGTACGATAAAAAATTGCTTGCAATTCGATAGAGCTTTTAAGTCTATATGAGATCATAAAACTAATCTAGTCTAAAATCAATGTTTATTGACATAACCTAATTAAAATAAGTACTTTGGTATCGTTCAACATTATTTTCCCCGCCTGCTCGAGACGTTTTTTGACTTATAAAAAGAACGAACGAAAGGACTCACCAGCTATCATCCATCAAATAGTAAATTATATTAATGTTATATATGAAAATGAAGTAAATAAAATAAAATAAAGTGAATTATTATGTAAAGTAATTTGAAAACGCACACTTATATTTGTGTTTTTTTTTTTTTGATGACCGGTTACTGAATTGTGAAAAGTACACAATCTCAATTCAACTCTCAATAACTTAAGGCTTTTCCTTTGGACAAGGCAAAAAGTCTTAAGTTTTATCAAACTACTGTTTTATTTAATGAACCGATAATTTAAGAACTAAATTAAGAAACGAAAACCTGTTTAAGTTACGTTTAAATACAATTTGAGACGTGATATATTTTTATAAATACTAAAAATGCTTAAAATTTAAAAATCTGGTACAAAAAACAAGGATAATAAATCCTTTACATTAAATAACACTTATTAGTAGATTTTATATAAGGAAATCTTCAGGTTCGCAATCTATGAAACGAAACGACAAGTTACATCATAGTACTTACTAATCACATAAATTTATTTACTGGAAGCACAAAGGTTGATTTTGTTGATAAATAAATATTAATATTCAATTATAGGAAAACAATATAAAAACTGTAGTTATCATTTCTCTACACAAAATTAGATTAACAAAGTTGTTTTTTTTTAAAATGAGATGAAATATACAACTGCTAATTATTAAAAAATATATTTTTAGCTTTTTATCGAAATAATTTAGTAAATATTCAAGTCAATTTTAATTGCATTTTGTTTAAAAAAAATATCGTTCAATTATGATAAAACATTTACATTTATTACTGCTCAAATATTTACAAATAACTTAAGTAAAACTTGTCATAAGCGGTAAATTTCCTTAAATATATTTTCTGTTATTTCCAGACCGACGCTGCCTCAGTCGACTCTGTCCCATCAGATGACGAATCCAGGAGTTCGGAGAGCTCCATCTTCTCATCGATCATCCCTGATAAGCTGTCGGGGTCCATTTGCACAGCAGTACTGTTCATGCTGGGCTGGAAACTACTGACCAACAAACGGTGAAGTGCGACCTTCATATATAGGAGCAAAAGCGTCTAGCGTGCGGAAAATAACTGATGGGTTATTCTACGTTACGGTTCTATGAAAATTTTCATATTTTTTTCGTATCAGAATATTTTATTTACTAGTTATGGTGTGGATTTATTATTAATTAATCTCAATGAAAAAAAAAACAAGAATCACTGCTTTCAACTTTTGGGGATTGTTAGTTTCTTCCGCAATATTCACAGTAAAACACAGTAGATTTAGTGGAAAAAATTAGAATCAACACAGAAACCGACAGAAAAAAGAAAAGTCTTAAAAGCTGACTTTGTAAAAAAAAGAATCTGTTTCACATATTAAGATTTTAAAATCTCCAAGCTTTTAAAAAAGGTTTTGCTTTACTTTAAAATAATATATAGAGTAAAAGTAGTTTTTATAAGCAATCAATATATTTTGATCGAAGATCGTTAAAAACAAAAAATAAGGTATTTTAAAGGGCATTACTAATAATATAAAATATTCTGATACGAAAAACAGTTGTCATTATTTAAATTTTCTTTAGTCACTAAAGGCGTTATCAAGCGTAACTTTGTTGAAAGCTGCGTTCTTGTTAATTCGCACATTACATGTCATGATATAAATATAATAAGTAAAGACTTTTTGATAAGATTACTTACTAAAAATAAAACAATAATGTGTTCATTGCATTTCTTTTTTAATATACAGACACCAGGTTATTATTGATTTTGAATTCAAATATTAACGCATTAAACTTAAAAACTATCGGTCTAATTTGATACTTTAGAATAACTATGTTCTGCTGAACTTAATGTATTTATGAGATGAATCCTTAAATAAAATTACTTAATGAAATTAAAAAATACACATGATAAATTGAAGACAAAATGTCCACCGTAACTTAATTCAATTATTATTATTATATTAAATAAAATATTAATCGCCTGTCATTTACATTCCGCTTTTGGTGTTGAAAAATATACCCATAGATATAAATAAAAGTATTAAGATGTTATTTATAGAATAAAATGTAAATTAGTGGGAGTCTTTCGAAGAATGGACCAGTATCCGTCGTTTTGTATCGTAGCTTACGGAAAAATAGTTCTTATTTGAAGTCGACATAAAGTCCATTTTCCACAAATTGTTCCAAAGAGAGCAACCTAAAAATGATCATCGATTGATCTCATTTTATATTATTTTTTATAATGAAAAAAATGTTTATTTTAAATGATATTTTTAACGTATTTATTCGTAAGCAATTATTGAATAGGGTACGCGCAAAGTTGTTTGAAATGGAGATTTTATAAGAAGGTTATATTTTAGTGCTATCATTAATTAAAATTATGTAAATAGATTTGTTTTTAAGGTAAGACTAATTGCTCTGTCGTTTCTGGTTTTCATTTAATCTGCTCCGAATATTCTTTGGATTAATGAATCAGAACATACTCGTATTTCTAATTAATCAATTTTTGATTATTTTATGTAAAATAATTTTGATGACAAGAAATGTCAGAGCTATTATTTAATATAAGGTTTTTTATACACTGTAGTAATACTCTGTAGATTAAAGCAAGCTGTTTAGTTTATTTGAGGCTTTGAATTTATATTTAATCACTATAATTGAATTGTCATTAATCAAAGAATTACTTTTATAAATCCATGCATTTATAGAAAAATAAATTCAAACATTTAGAAAAATTGTTTAATTACTGTATTATGATATGTATCAAAATGGGAACAAAATGTTTGGGAACAAATTGTGTTTTCATACTTTTTTTTTAATCATAAGTATTTAGTGTTTTTAGTTAAGGTTAATTACGGAATATGGAAGGATGTGTTCAAATGTGATAATGTATTTATTTAAGGAGAAGATAAAAAATAAAAAAAGAAGTTTTCCGAATGATCTCTTGGAAACTCTTATTTGCTAATGAGATTTTGCAACTTTAAGCTAACAAACATAAAGTTTGTATTCGAATTAACGGTTTTGCTATTTTAATCAAATCAAAGATGTATAAATCATCAATGGATTTCTTTTGGTTAAATCATTTGATTTTGTTAGCCTAAAGATGAATTAATGCAAAGTATATGACGTTCAAGCATATAAGAGTTTTGTACATAATTTTATGAAAATTGGTATGCTTTTTGCTCATAAGACTATAAGCTAGTAGAGATTTTCTAAATTTCCGCTATAATAATATATTTAAAATCACCTACTTATTTTTATACAAGACACTCTTTTTTCATAAACAAGAACCACTTACATTTCATAACATTCGTGTCTTTTGTAAAAATAATAGTGAGCTTGCCGCTTTAAAATTTGTAACGTATATTTATAAAAAAAAAAACGATAAGCAATACTATTATAATTATTATTAACGATAATAATCATTTTAATCTCACTACCGAGTCTTTCATTATCTATATGGTGTTTGATAATAAATACCAAGGAATTGTGAAACATCTTTCCGATTTCAAAAATTGAATACGCATGCTTCTAAAAAATTTCAATTCCATTAAAATTTGACTGTGAAAGCAGCTCTTATTTAATTATAAAATAATTTAACTTGTCTCATTATGCCATTCAAATTAAGTTACTTTGACATAACTCTAAACGATATGAGGTTGTTAATATCCATAAATTTTGCAATATTAATAAAAAGAATAACAGAATGCAGATAGTGGAAAATTGTGAACTCATATTTTTACCCAGAGGCATACATCATTTTGTATTATAGATCTCCAAACTATAGTCACATTAATTAAATTGAATTTTAAGTTCATTAAATTGCAAAATAAGCATGCGTATATAAATAAACTTTTAGAATATCTTCTAATATAAAAAAATGTATGCGAGTTTTTTTGTAACTGAACTTGTGAATATTAGTTATTATTTTAAATAAACGTGTGATCTACTTTAGGTAAATTACATTAAACAACGGCCTGTATATTTTAGTTAATTTAGTTTCATTTTTAAACGATGTTTAGTTTTAATTAACTCATCTATTACATTTTGTATTAGTCATACAAATTGACTATTGTATTATTATCGAGATATACTGTCAATTATATCTGTTTAAATATTAATTATTTTGAAAATATACCTTTTTTTTCGTAAATGTGACTTTATTAAATTTTCCTACACTCAAAACTATCAATCAACTGTTGAAATGGCTGCTATATAAGTTTCAACTTGAAGTTAGTAACTCCATATGAAGTATAAGCACGATCCATCTAAGTTAGACGTCTTTTATAACTTAGAAAAACATTAGCCATTGTGGAGCAGTGAAGTTAATGTGGCCAGTAAGAGTTGCAGGGTTCACTTAACTTTGATAGCTTCATTGCGGGAGGATTTAAGTTTAAAACGATTTTAGTCTGATAACTGAAGTTCTAACAATATAAGAAGCATTTGTCGTCATAAACTACTTATGTATTTTTAAAGTAGATTTACAGTTAGAAAACAGTTTAAGTACTCATGGAATCTTTAAGGATAGAACGCCTTTTGTTCTTCCGTCAATATAAAATAAAAACATTATTTACTTAAAACCAGGCTGGAGCTCGATGGAGCTCGAGCGCTCGGCCTGCTATTCGGTTAGCAACGTTCGCAATGACCTTCTCGTAGTCCATTCTCCTTATTCGATTCGATTCATACATAAGGAAGGCCCAATTCCCAGTAGTGGAGACATTGATAGACTGGTGAAGAAATACCAACATAAACTTACAAATTGAAAGCACTTTTAAATCCTCCAATTTCTTTTACCTTCAACTAGTTCAAGCCATATCGTGACTCACAGAAGAACGTAAAAAACTATGTCAGCAAGTTGTATTTCCTGGTAAATAATATTACCTATATTTTGTTACCTATCTTTATTAGTATAAAAATAAATAAATAGTAAAAACAGATAATTATCGCATAGTATCGCACCAAAATATTATCTTGGGCTAAAGTCCTTGTTAAGTCAAATGAGCTCCATATGAATAAATAAAATAAATAAAAAATAAATAAATAAAGAATGCTTCAAAGGGGGTGGGGGGGAGTAGATATACTACTCGTAATATTGTTCCATGGCTACCTTTAAGTTCGATCACCAGACCAGCTTCATCTCATATTATTATTGGATAGGGATAATGCTTGGGTTAAAAAAAAAACAAATTATATTTAGTCTGACAGTCACATACTAGAAAAATATTTGATGCGTTTTCTTTTGCTTCGATTTAGATAATAGAAATTAGGTAATTGAGGAGTCCCCACTCCGCCCGGGGCTCAGTACATCAGAACTACGTAGAAAATGTATAAAGGTATGACATGATGCGATATTAAAGTAATTTTTTAATCACGTAAAAAATAAAATAAAAATAAGTGTTTAACTTTCTTCATTAATATACCTGACAGACAGATAAAAAAAAATCAGCTCAATCAGAAAGCGGGTAAAATTTAACTGGGAAGATAATATGACCCCGACAAACGAATTAATGATTACAACAACTCTAATAAAAGCGTTAAAGAAACATAGTTGAAATATTTCATAAAAGCGTGAGAACAATTTGTGGAACAGGTTCAAAAACTTAGATAAAGCTTTAATTTGCAGATTAAGCACACCGAATCTGACAATACTATAGGGTGTTTTTTTGTGAGAGCGCATAATTTATGGGGTTATTTTTTCTTTCTACACTATAGATCCACTCGGTTTTTGTCTATGAGAATCGTGGGTTATAATTAGCTTTTCCCATAGAAAATCACGAATCCATTGGTGACTAGCTGAAGAATTCCAAGAGCATGAATAGATGATGACTAGTTTTTGTTTGTTTGAAGATTATTAAAGAATATTAAACACGATTTTTTTGCATAATCGATTACGGAAATATATTGAGTTGAATTGTCGCATGACGTCACACCTTTTGTACATTCCTCATCTTTAATACCTTTTATTCAAGCAATTTCTTATTAAATTAAGGCAAAACAATACTTATCTAATATTTTTCTATTATCTGACTGACGCAGCCGTTATCGCTGTTGAAAGAATAAGAATCCTTTATTTGTATTACCCTTTATTGTATTTGTAAATAATAGCACAACATCACATACATTGATCCTGTGATGTAAGTAAATTATTGCGTCATGGAAATAATTTAAGAAATCTGCAAAGACAAAGGTGAGACAATATCGAAAAGTTGTTTCTATATTGACCAGATCAGGACCAGGAACCCGGTGAACTAGAGATGGCGACAGTCAGTTGAGGGAATTGCAAATACTTTTATTTTTTGTTTTTTGGTTTCCGTAGTAAACAAGGTACCAGCTTTGTTTCGCCGTGTCTGTCCGTCCATCTGCGGTTTAGCTCAGAAACAATTGGTATTAGAAAGCTGTAATTTGGCATGAGTATACACATTATAATTAACATAATCGACCGACAAAGAGGTAAAGTTAAATTTAGAAAAAAAAACAAAATTTTACTGTTTTTATTTATTGTATTGTATTAACTGAGATGTAACAAATAGATCACAACCGAACGAAAACACAAATCAAAAGTATATTTTACAGCTATACTGCAAAGGCAAACTAACTAATATATCTATTACATTCTTTATATTTTTTTTCACAATATCGCGACGTGTGTCTTTGACTTCAAATAGCTTAAACCAAAGCACTAGCACAAGCTAGTCTTATAAAAACCACACTAGGTCCATAAACATTACAATTTTTTGTGACCTGCGTTGCATTTTTAGCGATTTGTAATAAAAATTAAAAATGTATCGAATTCAAAAAACGAAAATCACACATTTTCCTAATTTTATTTCGGAATTATCTTCTTTAAAATTAAAACTTTTTAATGACACCGAAACCAGCCAGATGCAAATGGTATAGCTAGAAAGAAATTATTACAAGTTTATGCATATTATATGCAAAAAGACTTTTTCGCCAACATAATAAAAGAGTACTTGTAGAAGCTTAGACTGAATAAATAACGTTGAATTAAGATTTGTAATATGTAAATATGTTTTACTAATCTTATTTTAACTATAAATTATTTTATTTTAATTATTCCACATGTATTATCAAAAACATCAATCAATCAAAAAAAAAAACAATTTCAATCACGATATCATCACAGTACCACAGTGGAACAGATTGACAACCGTCAAAAATCCAATTTGCACGTCAAAACGAACCCCGACCTGCAAAATGCCACAACTCAACAAATCAACTTTTTTGCATACGCAATAATATTCAAATACGTACGCACTATTAGGTGTGCATATCGAAAAAATAAACAAATACAAATTTGAAATTCAAATTTTTTGCATCACCGATAACTATGGGATTTGCATATAGACAAGGTGACGATCATCGATCACGTATGATTTTAATATTTTAGTATTATACTTGACGCTTATTAACTTCTGTTTACGGTGTCAGTTTCACACACATTTCATAGAGATAGTTTTTTTTTAAGAATACAAAATAAAAACAATTATCTTTATTTTTAAAAGTTAAATAGTTAATTATTAGTTCTTTTGACCAGATTACAAGTCTCGTTGATATAATCAATTTATTTGAAAAGTAATATAAATAAATTATGGTTCAAATATCTCCAAGCTCAAACCTATAGGTATACATAATTTTGTAAAGTTAAATATACAATTGTTTTTAATTATAATGAAACTATCTTTCATTTGTTTACTAAATATGTCATCTTAATATATTTATAAAAGCGAAAGGTCACTCACAAACTCACTCATCACGAAATCTCAGAAACTACAAATACTAGGAGTTTCAAATTTTGCATGCGGGTTCTTTTTAGAACGTAGCTGGTCACTAAAACGGGTTTTTACGAAATTTGACTCCTAAGGGGTTAAATTAGGGGAAGTTTATATGGAATTTTTTCATTTAAAACTAGATCACGCAGGCAAAGCCGCTGGCGTAAGGTTAGTTTACCTATATAAAATCGATAAGATTATTGAATTTGTTGTTGTTGTTCATGCCATATAACTCAGCGATATTAAAGTATAAAAAATAATTTCTTAAAACTGTTGAGTTTTATTGAAACGTCGAAAAGGTCAAAACTTCTAATTGATTTTGATCAGATCAAGGAATTTGTCTTCATCTAGTAAACTGGCGACTATATATACACACACCGCTGTCCTAAACACAACATTGTCCATAGCATGGTTACTAATAATTTACCGGAATTAAACAATTAGTGCTAATGTACGATGTACACTGATGTACATTTCGCCAATCAACGCCCAATTACTGGCGCGAATCCATTACGGACCTTCACGTGGTATGACCACATCAATTTGGTCTTATTTAATAGCATCACATACATAATTATGAATATCTACCGTGTTTACTTATCAGGCCATGTCATTTATTGAAAAGACTACAGAAAATTCAGAGATACATAAAGTGCAATGCAAAGACAATAGAACTCGGCATTGGCAAGGCAGAAATTCAAATTAACACATCAACTATGCTGTTAAATAAACAGCCTCGCTTCAAATGCAGCGCTGTTACAGCATTATTTGTTTTTTTTTTATTATTTTATTATTCGTTATCGAGTCGAAGGATTTTTTTAATAGAATAGCAATTCAGGTGTTCACCACTATTTGAATGGAGATACCACAGAACAGATAACATTCCTCACCACCTGTTTTCAGTAGGTCGAGAATGCAAAAAGCTCAAAACCGCCAATTATAAAAATAATTAGAAAAGCCCCGAAACAGGACACGATCCTGATCAGCTGACGATGGATGAAATATTTATACCAAAAAAGCTATATTTCAACATGTCAAATTATGGTAAACTTTGAGATATTTAGAAGTGTTTTTATATATATTTATTAACACTAACAAGATTAATATTTACATTAACACAGATTACACAATAGAAATTTAAATTATAAAAGAATATTGAAACAATATTAAGGTACTTAAGAAATTAATAAGTATAAATACTAACACATCGACTTCCGATACAAAAAAAATATTTTACTTAAGTCACTCTAACAAGCTTATATTTTCAAGTTATTATAATATAAATTGAAAAACGCTTACCTGTTCTTTTTCTAGAAGCAGATATTAAGTTATTCAATTTGCGAATCGTATTTCATCTAATAATATCCTATGCCGTACGAAAAACATTCCGTCGACCCTGAAAGACCATAAAAAATTTGGTAATGTGAAAAAAAAACTGCACTAAAAATTTAATAAAAAACGTGACAAAAGAGTTATTAACGAATTTCCGCGACAAAACAGGATTGTTATGGAGAAATCCTCCTTTCATTTCCACCTTAGGTATGGCAATAAAAGTTGCAAAAAAAAAGGAAAAAGAAATATTTACTCGTCGTAAAAACCACAATACTGCATTTTATTTGAAGGGCGACGCGCTGGCGAGACCCCGTATGCAAAAATTGGTATGAAATTGAAAAACAAATTTGTTACATATTGCGTTTTTGATTCGGCGGGGAACGGTTTTCGAAGGGTTATTCCTATTTGATTTGTTAATTTTTACGTAAAAATTATTTTAGCCTTTAAAATGATTGAAAATTTCGAATACGATTTATAATGTAAAGTTTGGTATATTCATCTATAAGTTTCTTTTGTATAACATTAGCTAATCAGCATCAGTGTAGATATAACAATTAGCTATAACAACGAACAATTTATGTAGTAATGAATCAGTGCTTTTTTTTATTTTAACAAACAATTTGTAAAACTTCAACTTCATAACTTCTGATACGAAGCTTAAGCTCGAGGGTAAAAAATAAAATCGAAAACAAAAGTGGATACACCAAAATTTTGTTGAGGTCGGTGCTAGACGTGTCATCACTAAGAAATAAAGCAGCACTGTCAGAAACTGTGTCTTATGTGATTATATATTTTCTTCTTACATCACATGATATATATTTTTTCATAAATATCTGGCAACAACCTCAAAAAAATTGTTGATGTACCCACTTTTTGTGTATCGATTTTATTTAAGATCTGCGTATTTTAATTTAAATGTTAATCACATTATATTATACAATATATTACATTACAAAATTTATTACAGTAGTCGAGCTATGTGTATTTAGACATAGTTTCACTGATGTTAAGTGAAAGAATATTTTTTGTCATGATTAGTAGAATAGCCCTCATCAAAGGGGTCGTGTCATACATCGACACGTCATGTTACTTCATTAAACCTGTATTATATGCGGCCGGAGTATTACAATAGACATTGTCTTTTTTACGTTTTTAATGTGTATTTTTTTTTTCTTTATTGGAATAATACAAAATTATAAAACCTTGTATCGTTCCAATTTATTTTTAAATTAAATGTTATATGATACTCAAATTTGCTGTATGTTAACAAAAGATTTAATTGTTTCTTCAACTGTAAAAAAGGTGACAGCAAATAAATTTTGATTCCATTTAGAAATACAATTAATAATAATTATATATTTTTTTATAAGATTATTTCAACATGCAAGAGTTATAGTTATAAACCTACATTTTAGAATACTATGATCATACTTAATATTATAAAAACGGATGTTTGTAGGTTTTAGTCTAGCTATTTTTAGCATAAATTGTTAGTCAAAGTCAAAGTCAAATAATCTTTATTCAAATAGACTTCTTAAAAGAACTTTTGAATCGTCCAACATTTTTTCCCTACCACTCGTTCAGGACGTCTTTTGGCTGATAAGAAGAACGAGCAAGAAACTCACCAGCTCTAATATGAGTAATGACATTTACAAAAACCATGTCATTACCAGATCAATACATTATATCATGTTGATATTTAAGAAGACGATTTCTAAAAAATCATTTAGATAGGAACTTAAATAGTTCACTATTTTCGATTATCTCCTAATCACTCGCACGGCGTATACAAAAACGTATAAATGTATTTCGAACACCCATTCTCACAATTTTTTATATAACTTTGTCTGTATGATCTACATTTAAAACATAATTATTGCTATTGTGAAATGCTTGCAGGTATTAATTGATTATTTTATGATATTGATTTTACTTTTTTATTAATATATTAAAGTGCTCAGGGGTACCATGTCAGAGAAAATTCTAAAACTTTATGGTGAGTCACTGGATCTTTATGCAAAGGATACGTAGAGTCTTAACTCCATAGAACCGAAACACGAAAATAATAATAATAACGCCTGACAAAGTGCCATCATGGTTTGCAATGGCCGAAATCAATCATGACGTCGTCTGCGTTCAGTCCTAATATCACTTAAACACGCTGTTCATCCCTCCAATGGAAGCCTTAATAATATTTATGTATAGGCAAAGAGTAGACAAACTCAGAAGGTAATTATTTTTACGATATTTTACTGTCATTAAAATTATAAATAGGTTATATCATATTGCTTTTTATCTGTTATAAATTGATATCATAAGTGGCAAATACTATACTAAATATAATTTAATTGAATTTCGTATGCACTTCCTCATTTTCAAATCAATTAGAAACATTATACATATATAATTCATTTTATTTCTTCTTATTCACTATTTATATGTTAACTCTTATAAAAAAGTAACAAAAAAAGCCTCACCGTGACAGTGTATCACACTGCCGTGACCAGGATTCGAACCTGGGTTACTACGGCCACAACGTAGGGTCCTAACCACTAGACGATCACGGCTACCGAGGCGGTGATTCTGTTGATAAAAATAACCAACACTTTACTCCCAAACTGGGGCACTTTCACTTGTTGCAATAAGATAACGACAGATGACGACGGCCTTGTTAAAAATATACTGACATGCGAATAAAATAAATTAATCATAAGTTTTGGCATATTTTATGATACTAAAAGACCTAAAAGGTTCCTATGATTTATGATATTTTTTTTGTAAGATAAGTATTACTCCAACGCTATTTAAAACACAAATCCTTCTATCAGATTTTTTAAACAAAATTAATATTTATTTAAAATATCACTTTTAGCTCACACAGCACCAAAACCAATAAACAAACAATAAAACTTAAAACAAAATGTGTGATGTTTTCGTTTGTTGCAAGCAAGCAGCTACCTAACCCATTTTTACATTTTTTAACGTTTTTTTGGCTTCCAAATCAGGAAACAAAAGATTAAATAGCAAGAAAAATACTACAAATGATTTAAAGTTTTTATAGTATCGATTGTCATAAAAAGATAGAAAAAAGCCTCACCGTGACAGTGTATCACACTGCCGTGACCAGGATTCGAACCTGGGTTACTACGGCCACAACGTAGGGTCCTAACCACTAGACGATCACGGCTACCGAGGCGGTGATTCTTTTGACAAAAATAACCAACACTTTACTCCCAAACTGGGGCACTTTCACTTTCTTGTTGCAAAAAGATAACGGCAGTTTCGATATAAAGTGGAACCCTATTCTGAAAGACGAATACGATCATACAACGATAATATTTTGAGCTAGATGACCTAACTGATGGTCTCTACAATTTTTAAAATATCTCTAATGAAAGTGCATATACAGAAATAAAAAGGTAGTTCGTGTGAACATTCTATTATTCATTAAGTTTAACTGTTACGATGACAATAATTAAAAAAATGTCAAATAATAACCAAATACATATTTCGATTAAGCGTTACAATTTTTGTTACAAGTATTTGTGTTTAATTCTTGTTTAATTCTTTAATTCTTGTGTTTTCATTTCAGTAATTATGGCAAAAATATTTGTGTTTAAATATGCAAATTTAAATAAATATCTAATATATACACAGTCATTTTTAAACTTTCGCGTTGCATTATATTAGATTGTGTAAGACGGGTATTAACGCGATATAATTTCGATAGTTAGGTTTTTGACCTACCTATATTTCCTGGCCAGTGTAACCTGGTGGAAAACCTAACTATCGAAATTCAATTGCGTTAATACCCGTCTTATACAATATAATATACACAGTCAAACTATTTCTTATAACGATTTGTTAACAAACGTCACCGTAGCCATGCTATGTGAAAAAGATTACAAACTTATAACTAATATGTCTCCTAAACCGATAATGATTGATTGTCCTAAACACTATGTTCTCGAAAAATTCATACGTTTGATCACTGTTTTGTTTTGGGATCACAGCTATAATTATATAAAATCTATGTTCCGTCACCATTTACTTTGTCCCACGCTAAATTTGAAATTTAAATGTAGTAATAACTATGTAAATATTGTTTATGTCCTATTATATTATTGTTTTGTTAGAGGCCTATTCCAAAAACTGTTAAGGTGACCTATGTATGGGCTTCTTTTTGTTTTCAAATTTCATAAATTTCATATACTAGTGAACAAAATAAACGTCAGTTGATTCTCGTGTCGTATTTATGTCAGAATAGACTCCCTCTCCAACGCAAACAAATAACCGATCAGTTAATTTCGATTTATCAAATCCGTGATTCGAGAAACAGTAAACTTTACTGTAGAACGGTGTAGGTATCAACAATAGAATGATGTAAATGTTCGAGATAACATATAATAAATAAGTCGATAGTAAGCTACGATTGAATATATGCGCAACAATATATCATTAACTTTTACATTACATAAATACAATATTTAATTAACGTTTCCATTACGAATCTATATTATAGATATAGTATGTATGAAAATTATGTATGTGTGTTTATGTCATAAACACTCAAGACACCATAGACTACCTAATTTAGTTTTAAATTTAAATTGTACAAACTGTATACTATAGTATTTATTAGTTGTACTATAGTATTTGTTCTTTGTGTTATTGTTTCTTATTATTGGTTTTTATGTACAATAAAGAATTATTCATTCATTCATAATATCTATCTAGCACAAAACTTTTCGTACACAGATTGATTGGTACACTCATCGAGTTACTGCTATAGTTATTATAATAGTATTAAAGCGAAACTCGATTTGCATGCCGCATGCTATATGCCAGCGTATTTTTTTTATCATTCTTCAGCCAATTTTCAGACAATGTTTCTTATAAATTACTACTGATCCCTGACTGTTTGTGAGGATTTCAGGAAATACATTTAGTAATATTTTTAACGTGTAACGTTTCGGATAAGTGATGATACATTTTTTTCTTCTGTAAACAAACTTATTTTTGTATATTGTAGGCATTAAAATAGAAATGTCGACACCATATTACTTGATCTATGACACTGTAAAATCATCCCTTGATTGTAAGCACAGTAGCTGGACATTCAATATCGATGCAAATGTCTCGACGAGGGGTATGGACTGTTGAAATACACGTATTATATTCAATACATAAATTATTGCCAATAAATTTTAAACGTATTCTCAATACAGAAATAAGAAAAATTAACATCAAAGGATTTTTAGAGACAGAAATATACATAATTATTGAATTGACATCTCCCAAATTGATTGTGTTAAAACCAAAAAATAATATATATATGTACATACCATAAAATAAAAACGAGAGAATCCATCGCTGCACCAAATAAATATAGTTCCAAAATTAAAATATACCTAAAAGTGTTAAACAACACGCTGTTCCAAACTAGTTATGTTTGTTTCGATTTGGTTAACATTCAGTTCATAAACCAGTGAAAAATTATGATTAAATTTAATAATACATTTTCAATACAAAATCAATTTACTCTCAAACTTTCATTTAATCCATGTTGAAAGATGTTTGGTTCAGTTAATTTCGCTACAAAAGGCTAATATTATGGCCACGTGTCGAAGTAATAAATATCTACTTACCTAGTCATGGTCCTGTGGGAATTTCTAAATGGGATTTACCTTACTGTAAAAAGATGAAAACTTAAAAAAGTGATAAACTTAGTGTGGCTATTAATTTCACTTCGTTTTTTTTAAATGTTCAATAAGTCAGTTTATTCCATATATTTTGGTGCAATTATTCGCGTATTCGGTTTACAATGTGGTAGTTAAACTGGAAGTTAACTTTCACAAATGACGGTCGAAGGATGGGTGGGCAAAAATGTTATTACAAAAAATGTTATACGCTCCTGCGTGCTTCTGAAAGCACGTCAAGCGTGGTCCCTGCTGCATCTGCAGTCGTCTTCAGTGGTGTATCATGCATGGCCCATTCTCCCTATTCGGCAAGGGCGTTAATAGGCCGATGATGATGATTTAATTATTTATTGATTAATGATGTAAAAATATAAGCTATTTGTAAGCCATTAAAAAAGATTTAAGAGTAAAAAAAAAAATTAAGATTTGTTATCATAATAAAACAATACAAAAGTAGGTAGGTACCTACTTTAAACTGCTAAAGAAAAGGATTATTGTCTGTCATCAACAAACACAAGCCGAAACGCATACTCACACCCTTACCGATTACAAATCCGACAGAGACAAACAATGAAAAATAATGAAATCCCTAATGACGGCATTTACGTTGTTATTCCACACCGACGCGTTTAGTTTCTTCCCAGTCACGTGACCGACACGTGGCCTCCGCAAGAGACGCCATTTTGGTAAACTAAACCATTTTTCCTTGAATCTTCGTTTGCTTAAAGCTCTATAAATATTAAAGTTCAAATTATATTGGGCAAGTTAACTATCATTACTTCCAACATTTGCATTTCGAGCTCACGACAAAGTACATCAATCACTTCGAATTTAGTAAAACCTACTTTATCGTAACTACATAAAAACTTTCGTGTTTGAAATATATATTTTTTTTTATACAATATGATTTGTAAAGAGGATGGTTTTCATCGAATAACAGATATGGTCGTTGTAAAATGTTTTGGGCGGGAAATCATCTATGATTTTAGAGTAATTCGTCATCTATTGTTTGGTTTTGAATGCACGTGTCTTCAAATATGTATATGTTTATTTAAGATAAATTATATTGTAATTATATACGATTGTCAAATAATAGTGTAATCATTCTTTGTATTATTATTATAGGTGCTTCTAGTACCACAGAATAGATAAAAAGGTTAGAATAATAACGTACTAACATTAGTACTAGGACCGCGCGTGCCAGATATCACACAGACATAAAACTTCACCTATTCAGCTCACAAAGAGAGCGATGCTTCCATTGGCTACAAAAGTTTCAGCAAAATTAGTATATACTAGCCTATTAATACAGGTGATTTTACAGTAATACACAAAATGTATGGCTAGCTATAATAAAAATTTGCACAATTACTTTTGTTAGTTCTAAATATTATATTTTGTGCGCGGATATTAATTAGTTAATGTGTAAACATTTGAAATACATGTTTCATTACATAAAAATGTTATTGCACGATGTATATGCATTAAAACAATTTTTCAAAATATAATGCAAATAATTTTACGCATCTGTCAACACTGAAATAGTCAAGTGCCCTGTGATTCACAATTTGATATCGATAATCAGAAAATCATTGATATATTGGGTTAATATAATAAAATAATTTATTAATTTATCATTTCGCATATTCACTAAAAAAAATCCAATGAAAATAAATACCATATGTATGTAATCACTTCACAATGATTGTAATCAACTTTCACTTGAAACGGCTCGATCAATTAGACCAATTCCTATCTTGCTAAAGTAGCAATTGTAACTGCGATTTTTGACAATTTTAATCAGAAGTAGGCTGCAACGGGGTCACAAGTCACATATCAAGAGCAGGTGACAGTGATGATAATTTGGCCCTTTGGGGGCTAGATTTTTATAATTTGAATTAGCCTTTTTTTCTATTATAGTCATAGTTTTATTTTTTGATACCTAGCTAATTTTTTTTGTATATTTAATGATCCATATTTGTTTTACTAACTAGGTATTATATGAAGCACAATATATTAAGAATGGAAAATAATAACAAAGATGTCTCATTGAAACTATATTTCAATAATATCCCAATATAACATTTAATTTGACAATATAATCAGAAAATTAGATGTAATACATAATATTTCATTATAAATTTGTAAGTAATTTATCATATTATTTAATATTAATGAAATCATTAACAGAAAAATATGTTGAACAAATGTAATTAGTTTTAGAAGGAAACCATTGACCATTTCTATCACGCGTCAATCCACTTTTCTTTTATGTCGGGGTTTCTAGGAAAACTGAAACATACAATACAAAACTCTTTATTGTTCACATTACATAATGAATTACAAAATTTAATAGTAAATTAACACTATTATGTAACAATTGGCGGCAACTATTATGTAACAAATTAACACTATTATGTAGCAAAAACATACAAATCTCTAAAAAATTTCTGTTAACTATTTATCTTAATAGATTTAATGTTATAATTGCATGTAAATTGATTGCCATTCATAATATTAGGGTTAAGTACTATCGATAGCATTTTATCGATATCTGCAAGCACTATGTTAACAAACTGACACAATCTCACGGAAAAAAATATGTGATTATATCTCGATATACTGTTATATAACCAATAATTTTTACTTACCGATGAAATGAAATTTTTCCTTTTTTCAGAATTACATTTTCATTACGCAAACGACTCATAATATCGGCACTATTCGGCATATTTTCGTATTTTTCGACGCACCATAGACCACTATGACATTGTGCAAATAATAAACTGGAAATTTGAGTAACATGACGTTCATATGACCGTTTTGGGCATATGGATGGTCGCACGACCCCGCCCACTTAATCGTTCTACCTTTTTATCTGTTCTGTGTTCTAGTACCAACATAGCTTCATAAATTGCGAATAGAAAAACAAACTTTAAAATTTTAAGTTAGTTAATATTTTGAAATAGGATAATGCTTATCTTTTTTGTATACATTACATAGTTGTAATAATAAATCAATAGTATACATTATTGAATAAATATAATTAGCCCAAAAACACTTAAGCAATTGTTTAACTGATACGCCATTTCAAAATTATTTTGTGTAACGTCAAAAGTTAAAAAAATAAATAAAAGGTCTACAAATCAATAAAAAGGAGATGGTGAGGCATGTCATCAAATATCAATTCATCCCTTCACAGTAATTTGGGTACCCGCAAAATCATAATCAGTGTAACGGCAACCAGACGTGTTAAAAAAATAAAAAAACGACAATGACAAGATGGGGACAGACACGCGCGTCCGATTTATGGTGACCTCTTGAAATACCCGTGACTTTACCTTTCACTTCCGAATAGCTTAGCGAGGAGGGGAAGTGGGGGACCTTCTTAATTTAGCCGTGCAGTATTAATGGTTTGGACCTCGAACGAGACGCGCGAAATTTAATCTTGCGCGCAAAAAGCGTCGAATAGAGCGGGACAAAAAGAGTCTGATAGTGATAAATGAATCGCCTCACCGATTATGGGCGCCTGGTAACTTTAGTTTTGTAGACAGAAAAGTTTCACAACCGTTTTGCTAACAGAATCTTATTTATCGTTTTAATTAATTATAATTCATTTGTCTGTCATTTGATTGCTTAGTAGACTACTTATTCGAATATTTAGGTTAAAAAAAATATTTAATCAGTTTAAATAACTATTAAATTTGGTTGGTAAGGGGAAAGGGGACAAAATGGGGTACATTTGGAGATTAAATTTTGTTCGCATATTTCAAATGTCGCAAAGGTAAAACAGGCAGGGCAAATATGCAAAAATATTATGGTATATTCTTGAGTTTTTCTTTTGAAATGATAAGCGGATACTTCTTATCATCAACCATGTGATAATTATTGAGAGAACTCAAAAATATGTTTTACGGTTCTTCAAAGCAAGAGTTCATACGAGTCTGCTTTAAGCCCGTTCCTCGGGCAAAATGATTACATATAGAGCTTCCATAATTAGCTTATAAGTTTTACCATGTTTTATTCAAAAACATTTTATTGTGACCTTTTGTGAAAAAAATAATTATGTAGCTATTTTTTTTTCAACTTTCTCTTAATGTGCCCGTTTCAATAATTTTATTTCATTCCAATCAAGTAGTAATTTATGTACTTTGTGGATAAGTATCAAATTATAATATTATTAAAACGGAATATATCAAATATAAAAGTATAGTCGCAGGTCTAAAATATTATATTAATACCACTAATGCTCTGTCTACTGTGATGATAGCTGATGAAATTCGCAGTTTCAAATAAAATAAAAAAAACAAAAGGATATCTTTTAGCTTACGTATCATCTAGATTGCAATGAAGCCAGCTGATACTTGAAATCCGTTCTATGTATCTAATTACGAGTATTATTTAAGATACTAAATTAAATTATTTTTCGTTGTGGATCAGTCACGTGTTATGTCCAGATACTTTCAATACCATTTTCAACTCTAAAAGTGACAAACGATTCGATGTGTCAATATTCAATCCAAGTGGAAACCAGATAGTCGGTCTATTGTTTAAGTAAAGTTGTCTTTGTTACATTTTATGTGGTTAGGGCGTTCACTCTGCAGGGTGGAAGTTAAGCAACTTTTCCAAGGGCCGGCCATGGGATGGGTGACCAAAAATGTATTATCACGAACTCCTCCGTGCTTCGAAAAGCACGTTAAACTATTGGGACTGATATAATTAGTTGACACCCATCAAACTACACTGGAATCTGCGTGGTGGGGCATGCATGGGCCAGTCTCGATTGGATTTCTTCCATGGGTAAGGCTTGTGCCCCGACACTGAGAACATTAATAGACTAAAACCGTTATGAAAAGTCGTTTATTATTACGATTAGGATCTGTAGTAAAAAGAAGGCGATATTTCGGTTTAAAAAACTTGAAGGCAGTAACTACGTATAATAAAGTGGTACTATATATTTACCACATAACTGGTGTATACTGGAAATAATAATCTCTTTTCACTGCGTACTTTTATCGATCGCTGTACAGTGATTACAACACAATACAAAGTACGGTTGCAACGATCCGCGATCGATAACGTTTATGGATTGTGGATCGGATTACAAAAGACACTCATCATCACCAGCCCTTTTACGTATTAACCACTGCAAATGCAGCCGGGACCAATGGCTTAACGTGCCTTTCGAAGCACGGAGTAGCTCGAGACAATAATTTTTGGTCACCCATCCCGTGACCGACCCTTGCGAAAGTTGCTTAACGACTACGATCGCGGGCCGCGGCGCTTATCCACTACGCCACCGAGCTACTATGCGCTCAAGATCGCACGAGGCATCAGGATCGCACTCTATTAGGGCGCTTGTGCACTACACTGAATTTTCATGTCCGGCGGTCCGATTTTTTCAGGTCCGATATGTCAGGCCATGTGTAGGTAATGCGCGCTTGTGCACTGTCAGGAATTTTACCGTCCGGAATTTTACTTTTCTCTATTCCGGACCGGTTTTTTCAGGTCCGTGATGGCGGCAATGAAAAACGTGCTTACGCTTGTGCACTGCTGTGTCCGAGATCCGGAAAATTCATAAGAAAGGGCTTGGGAAAAAATAATCGATTTGAATCGATATTTATTTCGGCAATATTGTTAATTTCCAATAAACTTATAATCGATATTTGTAGTTGATTATAAAATACTATATTTTATATGATGATTTAATATAGTTGGTATATATCACTGCATATGCTTTGGCAAACTCGGTATGGTTCTAATTTGATCAGCGTATGGTTCTAGTATCGATACTTAGCTAGATTTTAGAATCGTATTAAAAGTATCGATAGCTTAAGGTAAGATAAATAAGTGTAGTTACGCATAGACGCCTAAACAACTGAACCCATCTAAATGGAAATTAATATAGTAAATAGACTTAACTTTAAGAAAGATCATAGGCTACATTTCATCGCGAAAAATAGGGGATGAAAGTTTGCCTGGAAATTTGTCATTATCAATTTTTTTTAGACAATTGATAAGTATAGATAAATATTTGACAACAGAAGTAATAATAAAGAATAAACAGAAGATTAACAAAAGTAATTAAGTGACACTCAATGTCTTTTTCGCATTTAATAAAATTTTAAATGTATGTTTGTGTCATTAATAAATTTAAAAAAACGAAGTATTCTAAGGGAATAATATTTCTGCTCAAAGTAACTACACCACGCGTATAAAATTATGCCTATATATAATACTGTCAACTGATTTCGTCAAGTTCATTTAGCATAACAATTCTCCGCTTACACGGCACTAATTTTGATTTATTTACGAAATGGCGCCACCGATTGGTCTATCTCTGTAATCGCTGAAAGTTTAAACATCAAATACTAGACCATTATCAGTCATTTTATTCTAATGTCACAGATATTTTTAGCTATTGTATATGATTAATGCTGTTCCTAAATTAGTAAGGGTATTAGTTTTTACATCTGATAGTAGTCATCCGATAGTAGTAAAAAAATGCTTTTGTCTTGCCATAATTTATTATGGTATGTAAAACGATCAGATCATTATTTAGGTACTTTTCTACGTCTTCGAACGGAATTACCGACGTTCCAAAAATCTCATCGTACCTAGCGTTAGTGACGTGTAGCTTCAAAGAGAGCTGCCCTACACTGCGCCGCTCCGATCAGGAAAAAAACGGACAAGTGCACAAGCTACTCATCCGGGTTTTTCATGTCATTCCGGACCGGAAAAAATCGGACCGCCGGACCTGAAAATTCAGTGTAGTGCACAAGCGCCCTTAAGGTGGTTGGTGTGGATATTGACGCGCACGATCCGAGGTTATGAAATATCAGCTAGATCGTGTTTTATTTCAATCTGGATTGCTGTACCGCCCCTTATCGATTAATTTTTACTCTGCATTCAAATATTGATGTCGGCGTATTCATTTACTGCATACCCACGAGTTGAGCAAAACACCTTGACAAACTAATAGAATTAAGTTATGCAAAGCTAATATATAATACTAGTGGCCGCCAGCAACTTCGTCCACGTTTTCCATTATTTCTTCGCTCCTAATAGTTGCAACGTGATGTTATATAGCCTAAAGCCTTCCTCGATAAATGGTCTCTTCAACATAAAAATAATTTTTCATTTCGAACCAGTAGTTCCTGATATTAGCGCGTTCAAACAAACAAACTCTTCAGCTTTATAATATTAGTATAAATATAAGAAACACTATTTTTAAAGCTAACGTAGCACATGATTATTGATTGAATGTTATTTGCGTATTGATTCTATAATACAAAAATAATTTAATAAAATTATTGAACGAGTTATAGAAGTACTGATGTGTGACTTCATTATGAAGTCAATAATACGTATATGGACATTGTATGCCTGGATGCATTATCCCGGGGATAAAATCAATGAAGTTCATAACATTAATTTTTCCCCGAGAGAATTTCGAAGTTGCATCTTTTAAGTTGAAGAACATTTCTTATTATTAGGTGATCTTCATTAACAATATTATGTTAACAAATATTGTTTAAGTTAGCATCTGCAGTTCTGTTTAATTGAACCTCTGTATACCTCTTATACTGCTACGGCGCTGTGCTCGACGCTGTTATAACTGAATGGCAAATCTGTTTTTTTTTTAACACTTAAGCCATTTTTGTTCACAAATATTACTATTTCTTTTTTCACCTACGGGAAGCTGTATTATTATGCGGGGGACACGTCTTTATGTGTTCTGTGCAAATAGGCTATAATTTATAGGGGTCGCGGGAAAACAGCAAGAATTTATGAAGGTAGTATTAAATATATTTTGTGATCGAAATTACGCTGGATCCCGAAATGAATCTATGAAATATTTTTAGAGTTCTATCACATTGTCATATATGCGTTCCGATTTTTTGTTCATTTGCATTAAAATGGCTCCAAATGTATTGGATAGATTTTGAAATTCTTTTACTTATGGGTAGCTATATCATATGAAGGTAGCATAGGCTATAATTTAAGCGTGCGAAGTCACAGCAAAACAGCTAGTTATGTAATAAAATTACATACTTCCTAAATTTACGAAATAAATTCACGACACAAAAGACTAGAAAAAATGTACGAGTCGAACTGTACACCTTCATGGATAATAAAAAAATCATCATGAATGATAAAAAAATATAGATAGTTTAAAAGAATAACAATAACTTGTTATACAGAATAGAGGAGATGCTTTTTAAAGAAATGATAAAAGTTACTAAGAAAAATATTGTTTTAAAATGTATGTGAACTTATTTTATAATACCTCTATATAAATTGTAGGGAAATTATTGAATAAAATGTGAACGTCCTGATGCGTGACCTCATTATAAAAATAAATAATATGTTAGCATTTTACATCGTATTTTATACGGTGTAAAATCTATTTTCTGTGTTTATATACTCACTAGCACGGCAAATAGGTTTTATATTACTATATAACACCTAGAAACGTAGGAAAACAATTATTAAAAATTAAAAACTCATATACTAAACTAATTTTAGTAGAATTTCAATTTTTTATCAATTCCGTCCTAGAAATCAAACCCAGGACCTTTGTTCGGTTGTCCTACATTATTATACAGCGATTAGGAGATTGTAGTGGGGTTGTGGCCGCGTGTACATTGTTTGTTAACTTTAGGAAATTATAGTGTTAAGCCCGCCTCACTGGCTCGTTATAAACGAGTTCCGTTGATCAACGTTAAGGGTGGTATTTACAGTGGAAACTATCATTGTCGGTGAATTGTAAATACCTACTTTGAATTGAGGGTAAAAATTGAGCGGAAATATAGGGGGCTCGATGTCGCAGTGGTTAGCAGTCACGTTCGATGCAATTTTTGCAAGGGCTGTTCAAAGAACGGGTAACCTAAATATATTATCTCGAGCTCCTCCGTACTTTGAAAACCAAGTTAGGCTGCATCCGGTCCCGGCTGCATCTACAGCATCTGCATTTGCACCCACAGATCCGTACTGGGACCTCGTTGTTTCGTAGTCACTTGACATGCCTACTGTACTGATAAATGTATTAGCCTTATTATATATAGCCTTATTATGACAGTGTTTAAAACATAACTGGATCGTCGTCTTGGGCTTCCCGCCATATAAACTTTAAAACTATATACCTAACTCAACTAACATGCATTTCCACCTGTAAGTTTAGCTTAATCGGTCGAGGATAATTGCAAGTTGCCAAAAGTTTATTATACATAATTAATAAACCTTATTTCATATAAGCAGAGGTCGGAATTAGGTAGAGTTATTTATGTACTTGCATGGAAATGTTGATATTAATGTGGACCTTCGTGGCAACATCGCGCGTATTGGTATTTTGCAACTTTGGACATCCGATGTCATTGATGTAAGTTTGGCAACGTCGTGCGTGCAGTAGTTTAAATTGTGTAAAAGTTAATAACTGTTTATTTAAAAAATCACGGGATTTTTTCTGCTCTTTAAAATTAATCTCAGGATTTCGCTGTATGCAATCAGTGTAAGTACATGAATAACTCTACCTAATTCCGACCACTGCATATAAGTGACTGTTTGATTGCCGCAAATAAAAACTAGAAAAAAACATCAATTTTGGCACATAGAAAAAAAATAACAAACTAATCCTAAACGAACCGAAAGAATCCAAATTAACAATATCCCTCAAACTTATTACTGACAAGTGTCGCATAAGTAATCCTTAATGCGTGGTAATAAGCACCACCCCGTCATAATCCCACAAAGCAAACGCCTGTGGGGATATAATCCACGGAATCTGTATAATGGAAGAAAAAAAATTAGAGTCGTGGTACAAACTTTATAAAATAATATAGGTATGACAACGGATATTTAATCTTTAATTTTTTATAATCTATTTAGGGAATTATAATTTAGAAAAAATAATGATAAATTCCATTTTTTTATAGATAAGGAATAAGTACAAGTCTTTCAATTTGTTGAAAAGAATCAAAACCTCTTCATTTAATTAATGCGCAAGTTTATCGAGAAAACTTGTTTCTAAATAAAAATATACATTCTTATCTAACACACCAAAAATGTATTAAGAATTAATACAATTTCGAAATACATTTTCATTAAAGACATCCTGCTGATAATATGACTTCAAAGCGCTTGCAGTTGTCCACCCCTGATATCACCTATTTTACAGTCACTATCAAGATACTATCTTCAAAATGAACCTTATACTGTAACGCTTAGAGTCTCAAACAGCAACAAGGACAATTAGGACTGGTGGCACGGTATTTGGCAAAATAGTGGTATAAAATTAATATCTGTCAGCTTTTACCTCTTATCCTGTCATTATGTTGAGTATTTGACACTAGAAGTGTGCGTTATATGAGTCTCTTTGTAGAGATTAGTGAGGGTTTGTCAACCATTCAAATGAGGCCTTATAATTTTTCTGATGGACAAGTTGAATGGTAAGCGGAAGAACTATAAATTAATAATGCTTTTAATTGCAATCGACTACTTGGCTAATGCGATTATTATACTAAATAAAACTACTTCATTACACTGAATAACTTAATTCACTGTTTTTTTGAGATACTATTCATCAGGTCCTGATCTGAACAAAAATATTTTTCATTTTTCGCTAAGAATATTTTTCAATATAGCATTGTTAATCAAAAATTGATCAAATATAAAAATAAAAATATTTTGTTTAATAAAATACACAAAGAAAGCAACAACCTGATTTGTTATCTGTTAATTGAAGTGAAATATGTAATACACGAAAAATCCGCTTCACAAAATCAGAAGAATATTGGTACTTACATATGTAGGTATATTATTTTTTATTTAGTTGCCAATGAACAAAATGTTAAAATCTGGAATACTTAAAAAAAATGTACCAAATCCAAGACATTATGTAACACCTAAATATATAAAAATAAAAAATCTTGATAAATTAATTACAACATTTCTTATCATCAATCAAAACACACTTAAATTTATTACAGCTTGCGTTTGTTTCAATATCAGTGCTACAAATTTCCATCTTCTTCCACGACATCTTGCAGGCACCTGTTTCGAACCTCCATAGTTTTTGTATCATCGGTCTTATCATCATGGCAGGACTCCGGAATAGAGTCCAAATCGTCATCGAGAAGTGACGTCACAGAGAGGAGGGTGGAATCAGTGACGTTAATGGTATCACCTGCGTCACCACTTTCCGGCTGGCTGCGAGTGGTGCCTAGTGTCTGAAAAGGTTAAGAATGGTCTGACTGAGATGTCCTAATAGATGTGAAAATATTTGCGTTTTTTTTTTAACCGAAGAGGTTCTGTTTGACTTGATATTGAATGTATAGTATCAGGTCAAACCTCTGTACGATGGGGTTATTGGCATAATGATTGAGAAATCATTAGACGATCCCAAACGATTACTACAATTATCACGTAAAACTATGGCATTGTTTCTTTTTATTTTTAAAGATGACAAAAAATTCCTTGTATTCTTCTCACATTACTATACATTAGATATTCAAATTTTCAAACATTATATAATAAAATCACATTTAATTAATTATAATAGTTGAATCGTTTTAATTTGCAGCATTTATTCTTACATCGACGATTGCCATGTGCAGTAGAGGTACTTCCAATTTGAGAGGCTTGATCTCCTGAGGCTCCTCGTCAAGGTAGGAATACTCAGTGGGCATCTGTCAATGATTGTGAAAATATCATAAACGTTTTTTAATGGAAAGTAATGTATTTTGTGATTTCTGAAAAAAGGCTTACTTGCGTACTGCTGTCTGTTCAAGACTTTTTTTTAATGCCCGACCTTACAATTTTTGGCCGAGCTCCTTATTTCCCCCACTCAGTAGCAGGACTTTAATTTCTTCTTCCCTTTCTTACCAGTTCTCGCTTTTGCTCTGCCTTTCTTACTTCATTCCGTATCTTTCTTTCATACATCTCCTTCACCCTTCGAGCGACTGGGGTCTGTCACATCTATCTATTTCTTCTAAATTTTATATTTTGTCTCTATTTTATTTTATTTTATTAATAATTGGGCACATGGTTTTATTTGTTCTTCCATTATCAAACTACAATATAACCTTCATCTAGTTCAAGACATTTGCTGCGCCCGAAGGGGGAACAATTTGATATACTCGCGTCCGGGTTATAGTGGCAAAGGAATTTTATATTAGTAACGATATGCCTAATTTTTTTTCTTCATTTGTATACAAATGAAGAAAAAAATTATAATAAATATGTAATGTTTACCGTATGTTTGTTGTAATTGTATGTTCCTAATTAAAGTTAAAAAAAATTAAATAACTAACATCACTTCAAAGTATGCTTGCTACAAAATCTAACACAAGGTTTGTAAAAACTACATACAAATTGCATATTTGACCCAAAAACCAAAAATAACATACTTCACTTCAGAATTAACTTGTGGTGAAAAAAAGAAAACCAAGAAAGCTTTTCTCAAGAACAACCCTAATAAGAGCGAGTTCACGTGTAAAATCTTGTAAATACGAACTCTATGTATAAACGCAGTATGGACATTCAAATAATTCCTCGATACGCGGGCTTTCTATTAAATCAAACATTAACTTCTCTTAAGAATACTCCTGTAGATGTGTAACTCAAACACGTGTAGAGTAGTTTATGGTTTTACATATTAATTTATGGGTGGTACAGAAATCTTATGATGAGTATTACGATGTGAAGTTGTGAAATATCATTATTTACCTGTAATTAAATTTAAAAATTGTATCCATTTGAAAAAATAAAATATACAATAATTAAAAAACCAATTAATACCTTTCTAAACTCATGCAAATTACAACTATTTTAAATAGCAGGAAATGAAATCATGTAATATTGTTATATATTTTTTAAGTTCCAACAAATGGTTGCGCTACTTTTTCGGTATTTAAACAATGTATGTGATTTATCTTATATTTATTATTATTATATGAAATTGTGAGTATTAAAAATATCTGTTCATACATATTAAATAAATAGTATAAGATTGTCAACATTTAATTTCTTACCCGTCTCAATCGCCATTTCTCAAGAAACTCATTCGTTTGACGAAGAGAATCTTTACTCTCTTGCAATAGTTGATCCATACGATCCCTATGTCTGGAGTTCTTGTAGTTCTTCAAAAACTATGAAAAAGATGCCTTTTAAGATATATAGTCTTCGTATAAGATTCTTTGACAAATAGAAGACTGAGCACCGCAATGCACGCTTTTTATAATTAAAATAGTCTTGCTTTACCTTAATATTCTAACCTGATTTAATGCATGTTCAAAATTTATATCTTCTGACAATTAATATTATTTCTTACAAAATAAATATCAGATAAGAACCTGTAAATTTTATATTTTTAATAGCTTAAATCTTTGTGTTATGAAAAATCTGAAATAACGGATGTCTTCTTATCAGCCAGGTCAAATATAATTTTCTATAATATGGTATATGAAATAGCAACAAAATTTTAAATTATTAATATCCACCACCACCAGCCCTTTTACGTCCCCACTGCAGGGGCTCAGGCCTTCCTTATGGATGGTTAAGGAGCATGGGCCATGACCCTCCACGCTGGCCCAATGCGGATTGGAGGGTATTAACGACTGCAAATGCAGCCGGGACCAACGGCTTAACGTGCCTTCCGAAGCACGGAGTAGCTCGAGATAATTTTTTTTTGGTCACCCATCCCGTGACCGACCCCTGCGAAAGTTGCTTAACGACTACGATCGCGGGCCGCGGCGCTTATCCACTACACCACCGAGCTACTCTTTATTAATATATTGTTAAATAAACTTCAATTTAATTCAGAGTCTAAGATCTCATTAGTCGATTGTTCGGTAAACATCAATTCCGTAAGAAAAACGTGCTGATTACTGCTACTTAAAAATTTCTAACCCTACATCTACACTCAACTGACTCGCGAGAGATACACTCAACTGTCGTTAATGCATGACGGAGTGAATATAGCGTGTCAGTTGGAAACCATTGGCATAGCAGTTACAGGTACCTTTTCTAGATGTAACAGAACCTCAAAAAAAAAAAACATTTACATGTAGATTGTATCAACTTAAAAAAGACTCACCGCTATTGTCAAAGATAAAGCGACGATTTCGGCGAACAAAACTGGTATATTTATTGGGCTTTCATGACGGACCACTTTTGCTTCCTCCATAAAAGATCTTTTGACGAAGCAGGCAATTTGACATATTAACTAAAAGCAATTTATTCGAGTTAAATAAACATATAGATATAATATAGTTTAACGAAATTCACCTAGGATGTCGAGTTATATATAATTACACGGGAAATAAATTAAAATCACTTAAAATAGTCAGCTATTACTTGGTGCAGGTTTAACTACATGAATACAATATATGTATATTCCTGCTTAAGGCCAAAAAAAAGTACTGAGGCTGGATTATGACTATTATACGATCGTTGAAAGTAACTTATATGTATTGATATCCATGGAACCCTGTAGCATTATCGTTTCCACGAAGTACTGCCAATATTGTACGGAGTAGAATCAGCAACCCGTTGAACATCCGTATAAAAAAGCAGTCGGTATATCACTACTTTTCGATTTACTTACAGATGGAAAGTAACATCACTATTAAGATGGATGATTCTGAATGCTTTTTACAATAAAATCTTCACATCTTGCAGTCCGTGAATGGCACGAAAAGTTTGGAAACAATAGTTTTATGTAACGAGTATGACTGTCGAAGTCAATGCCTTTACAGAGGGCCTGCCGATTGCTACTCATGTTAGATAAATACTCCATATGAACCCAACTGTAGGAATTAACGATTCAATTACAAAAAATAATAAGCCGGGTTCATTTATCTGTTCTCGAATTGGCAGTTAGTAACAAACTCAATATCATTTATACTAGACTCAAATATGACGAAAGATCGATTCGCTAATCTACGGCGAGATACATTGTACTGAGGATAACCGGCAAGAAACCAGCAAACAAATAATAACAATACCTCTTGTGTAAAATCTACGAAACCGTTGCCCAGTACATAATCTATAAAGAATAGACTCAGGACTATAGCTCCGTACATCATAGTAACGTAAGCTTGCAGCATCCTGATAAACGGTTTCCAGATAAATTAGTAATGGTTTAATTCACATGGTTAAATTGACACTCTTAATTTTTGAGAGCTTATGCGAAAGGTGTAGGTAAAGATTTGTCATTTTATTACAAAAAAAAATATCTATGATTTGTCAGCAAACTTCATATTCAAGTCCATAATATACAATTTTACTCTTTGCTCAAGTCTCAAGTTACATCGACAAAACTTTCCAGTGAGACTTTCTTTATGTAACATCATTGTCATTCATTTAATTTTCCATATAAGAGAGATACTTGTTCCTAGATTTAAATTTGCCCAGAATAATCATATTTATTATGTGAGAGATTCTAATATTGATTGTCTATTTAAATTCATGAAAAATTACACTAAATCATTCTCCCGCTCCCGCTTTTAAACTTGCCGACTGTTATATACACAAATAAAAAGGTACCCTATTTATTATTCTGTTATATAGCTTGTGTAGTATACCACAATGTATACGAACGTATCAATAATACCCTAGAAACAATATCTTGATCGTAACGTAACTTTGGAGACTAAAACAATGAAGAATAGTGTCATAGCCTAGCATTAACAGTATTCTCTTTGCTACATACTTTGGTTACCATGGTGACGGTTTATTTACCATAACAACGTCTCCTGTCATTATTTTCAATAACAAATTGTGCCAAAAGATTTTGATTTAATTTCATTGCCATTTTTTACACGTAGACATTATTTTAATTTAATTACTTGACATTAGTAGAATTGTGAGAAAAACGCAGATAAGCCATTACCTAATGATAATAAAAGAAGAAGAAGGTGCAATGAGAATTTAAAACGTCTGTGTGATAATATATTAAAATTGCAATATTACTTGCTTGCTTTACCCTAAAATATTTAAATCTCAATAAATAAAAATAAAACCAACAGCAAAATGGTAAGCAAAATCTTATTTGAATTATATAATGAAATAAAACTTGTCTTTTATTTTTATTTTATTTTGAGTTCAATTTCAGCCACCAAAAGGAGGAAAAGGAGGCGGCAAGAAAGCTCCAGGTACTTATTTATATTTATTTCATTTAGGCCTGCTGTTCTCAAACGCTTATTAACCAATTAAAACTCTTTTGAATAAAAAAAAAGGGTTATAAAATAAAATAAAACCGCATTTAGTGTATTGCTTATTAATAAATAAATTAAATATATGCTTCAAATCCCATTATTTGCCTAAATGTGGCTAATACTTTCGTGGACCCCAAATATACGTTATTTTCCCTAGGGCTCTAGGATACACTTTGAAAACGCTGATTTAGACAGTCAATAATTTAGGTTAATAACCTCAAATAAATTATAGATGTAGATTTAAATAAGTCTTCGGTATTCTTTTATTCAGCTCAACGCTAAATAAAATAATACGCATCGTCGAACGTAGAGCTGTCGGAGCGTTAAAAAATCAATTAAATAAAATCTTTATTACCTTTTATAGTAGGTAATACTGTGACAGCGCTGTTTTAATAGAATAGCACCGCTATACAAACGTATTTTTATTACGATATTTTATAGATCTCCTTCTTTTTTAGCCATTATTATCGATGGCGTTGATACCTCGGAAATGACTCGAGAGAAACTAGAACAATTTACGCTCAGAGTCAAAGAGGAACTTGACAAAGAAAGAGAGGAACGAAACTACTTTCAGCTAGAGCGAGACAAAATCAGAACCTTCTGGGAAATTACTAGACAACAACTCGATGAAGCAAAAGCTGAACTGAGAAATAGGGAAAGAGCTACAGAAGAAGCGCAAGAAGAAAATGAAGCTATTCTGGAGACGGAAAAACAGAAAATTAAGCATTTAAAATATGAACAACAAGCGGCTGCAGCGGCTTTAAGAGCTGAGAACTTAGTAGCACTGAAAGCAGCCAAAGAAGAGCATGCCGAACAAGAGTTGGAATTGCTTAATGATAAAAGAACTTTGAGGCAAGAAATGCGAGAAAAGGTTCTAGCAGCACAAGATGAGTTAAGGCGAGCTAAACTTGTACACGCTGAAGAGTTATCCAAAACCAGAGAGATGTTTGAAGAGCGTGCAAGACAGATAGAGGATAAAGCTGAAAAGAAACTTCATGAAACCAAGGTTGAGCTAACAGTTAAGCACAGAACAGAAATAGCAGAAGTAGAAGAGAGAAAGAATAAACAACTCTCGGAATTGATAGCGCACCACGAAAGAGCGTTTTCAGATTTGAAAAATTATTATAACGACATAACTTTGAATAACCTTGGTAAGATTTTTATCTATGTATCGATTTAGGAAGTGAAGCGTGACATGTATCGATAACAAAGACTGACAAGCTTAAAGTAATCTACAGGTACAAATTTATTTTCACAACAAGTCATCTCATTTAATATAAGTGTTAGACAATATGAATTGAAATTTATGAATTTACTAACTTTCGTCAGCGGCTTCGCCTGCGTGGTTACTAGGGAAATGTTTAGTAGGATAAAAAATGTCCTATTATCTAAGTCAGGTAATACCCTATCTGTATACCAAATTTCATCAAAATCCGTTTAATTTTTTCGACGTGATTGACGGACAAACATCCAAACAAAGAAACTTCCACATTTAAAATATTAATAGTATGCCAAGAAAAGACAATAACTTAATTTTTTTTTACTATAACATCCTTGTGTACTTACATGTGTAAACCAGATTTCAACAAAATAAATACACAGAATAGGAAATCGCACGTAAAAAACTAATTTCAAAAGTGCTGCATATACCATCAGCTACAAAGTGACAATTTTAGATATAAAAAAGTCTAATTACAAGAATAAATCTATAAATATGGTATATTTTAGGGTTAGGGATAATTTTGCTTCTATCAAGAAAATGTCGACTGTGATAAAATTTGTACAACTATAATGTTATTTTCTGATTTTGACTTAAAACTTATGTGGACAGTATTTCTGTCTTCATCCGTGTCTTACAAAAGTGGTATACTCTACCTTCATTGCTATAGGATTGATCAGCAGTTTGAAACAACAAATGGAAGATATGCAGAAAGTGAAAGAGCGAGCCGAGAAAATAGCAAGGGATGCAGTCGCAGAGTCGAAAAGTTTGAGAGAACCACTCGAGGCAGCCATTATTGATAACAAGGAGCTGAAGCGACAGATGTCTAATTATGATAGGGACAAAGCGGCGTTAGCTGTAAGTAGCTATTGTAAATTAGTCCATGCATTTGTTAAGGCTGGTGGTAAAGATAAAGTATTGTCTCTATCTCATTGTGTCCGGCAATAGCATGAACAGGGACAGAGGATAGTGCTTCAAACTGTTTATTTAACTACTAGCATTAACTTATTACAATTATTGTAAATATGTTGCATGATTCCCTGGCTACAAAGTGACTTCCATATTAACCAATTTTCTCAATAAAAAAGTATACGAGAAGAAATCGACGAAATGATAAATTTTAGAGTTCTGAATGTAAGTTTCTACATTTGTTCTGAAAGGTACGGTAAAAGTTTCCACTGCGACAATACCCTTAGAAATATGATATAATTTGTCATTATTATATTCAATCAATTCCGCATTTACAATGCCAGACTGAAAAATATTCTTCATGAAAAATACTTAAAAATATCTGGCCACCAGATACCAAGTGGTTTTTTTTTCATTGTTTCATTAACATATTTTTTTCACTTTTACAAAGTTACACGTCTGAAGTTTGATTCTGGATTAAGCTATTATAACAAAGAATTTTCAAAGGTAACAGATTTCTTTCAAACATCATAATTTAGTAGTAATATGTATTTAATAATCCTATTTGCACAGCGAAATTATAGTTTTTATAAAGTTTGCTGTGCAATTTACAATTCTGCTGTTCAGGTCAGTTTTGCATGATGTTCTTTTAAATACAATCGTTTACATTTAAATACAATTTCAGGCGAAAACTAAACAGTTAGCGAGTTTGGAGAAACAGTTTGAAGTTCTTAAATGGGAGTATGAGGTGTTACAAGTGCGTTTCGACAGGGTCTTAGGGGAGAGAGATGAACTAAAGGCCAGATTCTCCAGGTAAATTGCAATTGGAAACTGAATAACATTTTACATACATACTTACACTCTGTACATTTGTATCTAGCTACAGGAGTATCAATTACTTAGACGTGAGAAAATATTGCACTTTTAGATCTCAAATAGAAAATAAAACTTAATCACACGGACTTAGTGCTCATTTTTGGATGATAACGATTGCTGATGCAACTGAAAACAACACTTAGCGTGCTTTCTGAAAGATGACTTTCCGTTATACATAATCATTTTTGGTTACCGTTTTTTAGAAACCTCCTATTTCGTAGGTTTAATTTAGTGCAATATATAAAAAGGTGATTGAGTAAATAATCCAATAGCACTATAATGGTTTGTTATTTTTTTATATTTTTAAGTAAATCTCAAATTTAGAAACTATTAAAATATTTGAACAATTATATTTATCGCAGAGCGGTGCTAGAAGTCCAGCAAAAATCTTCCTTGAAAACGGCTCTACTAGAAGCGAAACTGAAAAACTTAGAAGGTAGAGACTTAGGGCCCAGAGAGTTGCATGTGAGTAAACTCAAAAAAGTATATATAAAATATTATTTCACGAACGACTGATTTCACGGTCTGGATGCGGAGATAGGATTTCTAAGTGCCTTAAATAACATCATTTTCAAGCAGCAGGCGTATTTTTACATAACTGCAATGTATTGTTTTTTTTTATGTACCTCGGTAAATTTTACAAAACCTCTAACAAATATTATGTTGTTCTAACTTTCATGGTCATTAAGATCAGAATTATTGTTTAATACGGGATGCTGCAATGTAGGTACCATGTTTCGGCATAGAAATATAAACCATTCTCTTACCAATTTACTTGCTGACCCCTACATTATGGTACATAACATTATCTACCAAAAATTTGATTTTATTTATTTATTATATCTGATCAATTAATTTTAAATTCACCGCATATTAAGCCCAGGACACGCCTTCCATGATTAAATCGTTCGCGTAGGCAAATGTACTGCATTTCATTTAAATATAAATAATTTATTCAGTCTAGGCCGTTACAAGCACTTGTGAAAGTCTATGCTATCCATTCATAAATCCCGTCTGTCCGTCTGTCTAAAACCATGTTCTTAGTGTTTGCAACATATTTGAATTTGAAGCATCTTAATACGTCTACTTATTTATTTTTCGCGATTGTAAATTTATTTATAGTTTACTGGGTGCCTTACGGTTACGACAATAAGTTCAAAGCTATATCAATGAACGAGTAATGTACAATTTTCTATGAAAATCGCGGTTACAATAATATTCTTGTCATAAACACCAAGACTCTTATAATGGATTTTATTATTTTATTGTAGTCTAAAAAGTATGAAGCTCGCCTACAGATATTAAATAAATGAGACTTCTAAACATATCGCTACACTGTTTCAATGTAAGAGGTCTATTCAGGTGGGACAAAGATAAGCACAAGACACTACTATACTGTCGACACCACACGTGGCAATGTTTGTTTATATTAATCAAAATATCGGAGTGCTCTCTCAAACGTCTTTAAAAGCGAGTCATTGCCAAGTTTTTCTACAACTATAGTTGCTTACTTACAAATAAAATGTGAGTAGTGTTATGCATCCCTCTCCTCCCGGCGCTGCCAGGTGAGGTTACACTTTCGCGTAGAACTACCTTGGCGGCGTCGAGGGGCGACGGGCCCTGTAGGCTGCGGGCAGGAGAGCCCGAGAGCCCGAGGGGACACCCATATGGGGCGTACGGCAAGGGGGAGAGGATCCCTTCCTTCTGTAGACCGGCGAACAGGGCTGACACCCACCCGCCCCATGTGGGACTAGCCCCATGGATGGTCCATTATCTAGTGAAAATGCGGTCAGGTACCCTGATCTTTTCCCAGCCCGCAAGACCCGAAAGGTACCGGGTTGGTAGGAAGGGTTAAGGTAGGTCGGCCTCGTTTAAGCCGCTCTTTTTCTTTACTAGTATGGGGTCAGAGAACCCTGGTTAAAGGCCTTTAATCTTAGTTATTATCTCAAAGTCGCCGTCTTTAACGCGTTCGGTCTACAATGTGGTTAAGCGACTTTTGTAAAGGCCAGTCATAGAATAGGTCAATTATTATCTCGAACTCTTCCGTACTTTGGAAGATACTTTATGCTGTACCAACTACAGGCTGCACCTGCAGGTGTTCACACCCAAAAATCCACGCGGGGACAGTGGGGAGTGTGTTCTGACCCTTTTTCCCTATTCGATTTAATTCCATCCATAGATCTGAACTAAACCCCAGCCGGCTGCTGATGCCGTGTGTACGGTTACATAGGTAATGACGGTAGACTATTTTGAGCTTGTAGAATCGCATAAAAATATATAAATTGTTAGGTCAAGCATTAATTGCATTTATTTTATTTATAGACACAGAAAAAAGTTATTGTGAACATGACGGAAAATCGGTTATAGACTTTTAAATAGGTAATGGTAGCGTAGATCACAGAACACGGAAAAGAGGTAGATAAACAGGTCTCAGAGGAGCCCTGCATCATCTCTCTAATACTAAAATTTATCGAGTAATCGACTTTTATTTTACAGATTTTTTTTTTAAGAAGTGGAAATTTTGCAATTATCACTTTACTCTCCGGGAACGAAGAAATACTAAAAACCAGAATAAAATAAATATTTAAAGGAGCTCCCATATAACAAACGTTCTTTTTGCTTGTTTTTGCTCGATATTAATGACGACAACAGATAGACCTTGAAATATTTACAGAATATCATTTAAACTAATTAAACAAACAAATATTTACACACAAATTAAACAAATATTTAATGGGGCTCCCGTACAACAAATGTGATTTTTTGCTCGTTTCCGGTACGCCACCATTCTTGCGCAAATCGCACTTGTCCGGTTTTTTCGTCCTATTTTATTTCATACAAAGGATGTGCATTGAAAAGATTGAAAAATTACTCCATTGTTACAGGAACTCTTGAAATTAAAAGACACTCAAGTGGAAGACTTGAGATACGAAGCTGCACGTCTCCGGAAAGCTCACGATGATCTCTTAGCTACTTATGAGGCTAAACTTACTAAACTTGGAGTACCAGTTGAAGAACTGGGTTTCAAGTAAATATCTTATTTTTAATCACATTTTACACTCCACCTATACAAAATTACTATAAACAGTAGATAAACATTTATTGTAGTGCTTCATCAAAGTATGCTATTGCATTGTTGTGCGGTGAATTTGTGCTTTTTTTTCTCTGTAATGCTAAATATTGCCGCTAGATGACGCTATCTTCTGATCTTTACGCTGTGCATTTAGCGACATCTTGTTAAATTATACGTATCTCAGTAGGTTTATAATACCGCAAGATGGCGCTGCAAACGCATTATTTGCCGCATATTAGCAAACAACTTGTAACCCACGGCTTCGCCCACGTCGCCCGAGGGTACTGTGTGCACACTGGTCTGATGTCTTAATCAAAAATATTATATCATCATCATTATCGTATTAGCTTTTTCGCTGCTGGGACATAGGCCTGCCTAATAAATTGAACTAAATAATAATAAAATACCGATATTTGTATAGCTAACGTGCATGTCTTCATATAGTCCACTTGATCTTATTTCCATTTTAGTGCGCAGCAAAGTCGACACGTCGTGCAAAAAAATACAACCAAATGTTTTCTTTGAAATAATAGTCCTTTTATTTAAGTCGTTTAATAATTACGCGGTCATTTTGCCTTGATCAATATATTTGACTACTGTGCTTATTTTGGACTTTCAGATAAAGGCTTTAATTTATGGGGCTTAAAACGGCCTAATCAGAAATCCTCATAGTTTGTTCTTGCTTTCTCAAATCAGAATTTTCAGAGATTTTAATGCGTAACGTCAAATAAAATTTCCTCTAGGAAAAAAAATTCGCCAAATTACACTTTTCTGATACAACTCTTCTTTTAATATTAGCAATAAAAATTGTGCCGAATTCAATTATACGAAACAGTATTTAGTTCTGCGTATACAGCTTAAATAATTTAATAATGAATTAGGAAAAAGATTACATATAATGTAATTACAATGACTAATTGAATTCTAAACAATGTTTTCTATAGTAACGATTTATTGCTTATACGAATTTCCACTCCCATTTTCATCACTTTATAAGCTTTTTTCGGAATAAGACAGATATATGCTGCCGTGGACTTTTTTTTTAAACTTTTAAAGGGGATCAATTTCGTAATACATGATTTTTGCGTAATTTTCACCCTTCACACAGCGCACGCAAGGTGCGTAAAAAGTAAAATATTCTCCCACTTGTGCAACATTTTTTATTGGTGATCCACTCTTATACGTCATACAGTGATGTTTTATTGCCTATAGCCTTCCTCGATAAATTGACTAATCAACACAAAAAAAGTTCCTGAGATTATAGAGCTCAACCAAACAAATAAAAAAACAAACTCTTCGGCTTTATTAATAGTATATATTACAAATAATAAAATGATTATATTACTAATTAGTAGTTATGATATGGGGAAGGATACTGTAAGAAAACGAAATAAGTATAAAAGAGTAAAAAATATGGTAGAGATTGAAGATTTTTTTTATTTGTTTTTCGAGTTTTTAGTAATATTTACAAGTTTTGAGAGGGTCTTATAGTTTTATAAGTAGGTATTGGATCATTTTTGCAATTAAAACACAATCAGAAGCATTATTATGACTTAACTGATAATTTGACACTTCGAAATTACCCAAGACAAAGGGACTACTTACTAGGAAGCCAAGATGAATAACTTACGATTTTGTTTAAATTAAAAAGTACCTATCAATTTGATGGAATTAAAAGTTGCGATGGAAACTTTTAAATTAAATAATGCATAATTTTCGAGTTTAGGATTTGAGCTCGTTTAATTGGTCTATACTAGATCTCTGGTCCAAGATACCATACGTAGAAAAAGCTTGTTTAAAAACAATGAAAACACTGCTTTCTTTCCAGACCATTGCGAGCCGTTGCAGTTGCAGGATTGGCCCCGGTAATAGGCCAAGGACCCGCTGGATTGGTGACGAAAACCCTTTGAAATACTTATTTTTAATATTTTATTACAATTATGAAAATCTATGAGAAATCAAAATATACTTTATTATTTTATTCAGAAATGTTTTTTACTATTTTATTATGAAATATATATAATAAGTGCCTACGTTATATGAATTATCAACACGTACCAGTAGTTCCTGAGATTATAGAGTTCAATCAAACAAACAAACTCTTCAGCTTTATTATTAGTATAGATAAATTTTAATGTATTGATGCTTAAACCACGAGCAATCTATATGTGGTGGTGAAAATTTGAGACTTAGATACTTACCTAATAAAAGACACAAGAACTAAATACAGATGATGACTCAGTTTTGTTACACCAGAAACAAAGTCGGTAAAAATACCGAGTGTTTATTTGAACTGTCTATGATATGACTGAATTTTGTAATTTTCAAAGTATGTACATGAAGCGTACCACGATACGTCAAATTTGAACAATTGATTTTGTACTATGTATATTCAAGTTTAAAATAGAGTGGAGAAGTTTGACAGTTTTGTATAACCTGACATGCTGTCAACTGTACATAAAGACGTACCTACATCTATTGTCAAAAACGTTCATTAAACTTGTTAGCTAAAAGCTTAAGCTTAAAGCTTCTTAACTCGATAGAAAATTTAGAGTATTCATTAGAGCTTAAGTCGTCACAAACATTGACTTTTATGCAGCTGGGTAAATGATTTTGAGAACTATAACGATTTATGATATTGCGACAGGTGCTGACGAGGGAAGTGCTGAGAAGAAAAAAAATCATCAAAATTGATATATATAAACTGAAAAACATACAAACATAAAAATAGGTGGCCCAGCTGACAGTCCTCGACGTATACATACGAGTATATATTATATTATGTTACTCTCAGTGTTACTGGCTATGCATTTTGCACTTTTCAATCACAAATATCTCCTAAGAAACTGAATATCAGAAATTATAATAGCCTTATGTCGGTAAATAAATTACGTATTTATTTTCTCAAAAAATTTTTTTGATTAGATTAATTTACTTGAAGATATTCGTATAATTGAAATTATAATTTTATTCGTTTGTCCTAAAATTATTTATAGACAAGATTTGCGAGAAAATAAAATAAATAAATTTAAAAGAATATTTTCGAATAGTTTATGCAAATATAGAAGTATTCGAAATGTGGTGCTGGAGGCGTATACTCCGAATACCGTGGACAGCCGAACGCACAAATGAGTCTATTCTCTTCCAGCTTGACATTAAATCCCGATTTAAGTCTGCAACGCATACTTTCTTATTTCGGCCACATTATGTGAAAAGGAGATACTAGCATTGAAAACTCATTGTTGGAAATACAGAAGGAAGAAGATCACGAGAGCTACATTCCTACCCGAGTTCTGTGGGTTGGTGAGGGCTGCTTCCGCGTTGGTTGGTGAGGGCTGTTGGAGAAAGATTGTTTTGAGGGTAATGAGGGGCCGACTACAGAGAAGCAAATATAAATATAGAATTATATAATAATATTAATAATTTTTATTTCGGACAACATTCGGGAATCTATTTTTTTTTTGTTAGTTTTACACGAACTAAACTTAAAATCTGGTATTAGTATTGTTTACAATTACTTACAAACTAATTTTCTGCTCATAATGCATCTCCGGACACAATGTGCTATAATAGGAGAGTCGTATCGCCATTGGAGAATTAGCCTATTGTTAGTTTATAGCTTCTTCAATTTGACAGCATTAACATCAATCAACTAAAGTATACTATAGTAAGGAGGTACCATATTTGAAGGTGTATACATAATTGACTACTTAATTCGTTGGATATACTTCCAGCTAATACCATCGCTTGTCAAACCGTCCGTCCGTTATGAAGTGCCACTCTGCATCCAATATGTAACAATGTGGAACACGCGTTACCCTCCCCGGTGTATAGGGCTGCCACTTATAGATTTTTAAATTTTGTAGTGAATTTTGATTTTATATCTTGAAAGTAATCATTTTTACTCTCTTTCTGCTTATTGAAGTACGTAGATACAATATTTATAAATAAAGATCAGACAATACCGCACACGTTTGTTTAGGTCTGAAACTACGTGTGTATTAAAGCGCTTTCAAAAACAACGAAGACTTACCAAAATCCAACCCAACGCCTAGACGACATAAAAAAGATATTTCTGACATTTTCCGACTGGTAATCAAACCCGGCACCTCAAAGATGGCGTTACCTAGACTAGACTAATCTGTATTATTTGTCGTAGCATGATCGTAGTCATGTATTGACCATACTTTGTAAGTGTAAATAAATAAATCCAATGTACTCATTAACTAAAATCTATAATATTGTACCTAAGCCCAGAATGAGATAGTGCTATACAATCGTACAAGGGTGTTTCTTTAGTTGCATATATTTTAAAAGCTCATAGTGAGGTTTCATATTTTATACGCTAGATTTAAATGTTACAATAAAACTTTTGTAAAATATCTGGTACATTTCAAGTGGCAACCCTAATTAAGCTGGCTATTAATATTTTTTATGGTAACTGCTACATGGGCGTTTTTCAAGATCCCGCTCGTTTTTTTTTATATTAAATTTATTTACAGAGCTTTTATTTATACATACATAAAATGGTAGGTACCTATACTATTCATTTTAATTACTATTCACTAGTGGTTTCTCCGCAACTTTGCTCGTGTAAATTGTAGCCTGTCACCCGCGTATTACGTAACTTTCCGTAGGTGAAAGAATGCAAACAAAGAGACAATGACATCTTTCCTCTTTATAACATTAGTATAGATAAAAGGCTCTTAGCAAAAAATCATGTTATATTAACCAAAGATTTGTACGACAAAACGTAATTCCTTACATGGTATGATCAGAAACAATAGAGCTGTAACACTATTCTGTAAAAAAAATCAACGTCAAACTTTTAACATCGAGTATAGTTCTATCACAGCATAAATATCAAATTGTATTATATTGAATCTATATTACCTTATGTAGGTTTTATTTCATTGAAATAAAAACCTTATTACTTTTTAAAGCTCCTTCTTTGGTGCCTACCGCATCTGCAGTCGTACGACCCACCAATCGGCATTCAACTTGAAATATTCCAGTGCCGAGTGGAACTAGATTAGAATTACATGGAGAGTTATGATCTATTCTCCTATTTGATACCATGTATACTGAAGACTTGGACCACTGCAGTGTAAACGTGATGAAATGGTACTTAAATAAAAAAAACGTACTGATGCCTTCGTTTAGAATTTGTTTTAACATACTAAATGTATAATTATATTTCTTCATTTTTGCATTCACGATGCTATATAAGAAATATTCTTAATTCCGCCAGCGGCTTTGCCCGCGTGGTCTTGTATTATACATAGAAACCTTCGTTTTGAATCACCCTATCTATGGAAAAACCCTATCTTACCCTATTTTTACTAAACGAATTTCCTTCCATTTCCATGAAATATTCAAAACACATTCGTATGCCTCCGTTTCACTGTTTCACAGCCAATCCATTATTGATCTGACATCTACTAAATTATGCGGTTGATATGGTACTCTATAATAAGCAGCTCGGTTTATTTCTATCGATTCTTTTATTTATAATTTTAATTGATCGGTAGTTAATAGACTTAAGAGTCGCCGGACATTTATGGATACAGAGGGGTGAAATAAAAGTATAAAGAGGTAAAATTTTATAGTTTGCATTGAACAGGCTCCGAAAATTCCTTCACCTACGGGTAGCGACATCACGCGGGTGATACAGGATATGACTTTTACGGGCGATGTCGCAGGAAAACAATACTCTATATACCTAAGTAATTCAGCTTCGTAGCTCAATCTTAATGTCAGTCATCACAATGGCACATAATGGTCTTAAATCTGTAGTTAGTATAATTATGATTATTTTTTCTGTTCTTGTATTTATCCCGTGCAATGGATTACTTTGCCCGCATAAATCACAGCCTATGTCCCCGACGTATGCTAAAGTTACTCGTTAGTGAAATAATTTTTAAATCGGTTCAGTACTTTCAAGCCTATTCAAACAAACAAATATTTCCTTTTTATATGGTTTGTTCTCTACTCAACTTTTTAATTTATATATCGACTATCTTATCTTTGAGTTTAGCATGAAATTGGGGTGTAGCATAGATGATGTAAGTGTTAAATAATATCAGACGTTGATGACATCGTGTCGCTGAGCTCGACCGTGAGGGCGTTGGGAGAACTTTTACTGATGTGTGAACGCTATGCGCTCACGCTTAATCTCAGATACAATGTTAAAAAGAACGAATATCTCGTGTTTGGAGCTGCCGATAATAAAGATCTGTCCTATAAATGCCTAACACTTCACTGAAAGGTACGGAACTCCAACGTATATCAGTTAAATTAACACTTCTTCGAGCTTAGTATAAAGTGTTCTATACGAGCGCTCTTAGTGCACTACGTATCCAATGTAACAATGGTTTTAGAGTACTGTTGGGGCTGTCTAGTTTCTGCAGTGCATCAGGTATGTTTGCACAAATGCAAACAGGTAATTTCTACGCTATTATGAGAAAGAAAAATGCCTCGTAGCTCTTCAGAGAGTGGGACAGCTCCAATTCTATTCTACAAGTGATAAGACGATACGTCTCCCATATTATAGCACATTGTGTCTGGAGATGTATTATGGACACAAAATTAGTTTGTAAGTAATTGTAAACGATACTAACACTAGATTTTAAGTTTATTTTAATTATGACCTCTACCCTCAATTTATTAAGGTTTGAAATCGAGTGACGAAATTTTAAAGTCTTGTATTGTTTGAAATGTAGTTGACTGTATACAACTACAATGTAAAAACGTTTTTTGTACGCTGCTCCCTAGGGAACCGTTTAGTTGAATTAAAAGTATAATACCAGTAATTCAAGCTGAAAATTTTTCGTATAGTAAATTACATCAAAATCGGTTCAGTATTATTTGCATGAAATTGTTACAAACATACTCACAAACTTTCGCATTTATATAAATTAAGTGGAATAAGCGTTCTATAAGATTCCTTCACTTCTAATAAATGTTTCGAAATACACTCTTAATTATACGTCGAAGGAAAAAAATAAACAACAACAGTCGAAGCCAATAAGTGTATTATTCCCTACTAACATTTTTTTTATTTATTTCTTTATGTACAAAACGGTTATAAGGCAACAGTTCCAAATGATCGAGAACGCTTTACAATGCTCCAATTAAATCATTTTTTTTTTCGCTTTTTAGCAAGAAAAATAGCGCCACACTTTTCTTATTCACACTGGCTACAATAACGACTCAAGTAACTATTAAATATATATATATACATTAAGTTGATGTGTCAGTAGAGACGACACAGTAATCTTTGTAATCAGGAATCGGATTTGATAACTTATACTTTTATTCTATTTTTAAAATTCCTGAAGAAGTTTTATAAGTTATTGACTTGATGACCTTGATTTGTATGTATATAAGGTTAGCAAAAAAGTTATACTGCCGACTTGTATATATAAAATGAGTTATGAATGTCAAGAAAATGAAACTCTGTTTTTCTCTCTCTGTCTGAAACAACGATATAAAAACTGTACATTGTGGTATTCAGTTTTTATATTTTATTAAAAGCAGCGTCGAACAATTTCGCTGCAATAGAGATTCGATCAATTAAAACCTCTATAACCGTCTATATTCGGCTCTGTGTTTTAACGGAATAGTATTGCAGCTCTCTTTACCTACCCGCAGGGGATAGCGTAGCGATAAAGATCTTTTATATATGCTTAAATAATCATTATTGTAACCAGTATATACAGATTATAACTTCTAATAGTTCTTGCACTTATACATACATATTATTATACATAATTATACATTTGACATTCAAAACACTAATAGAATTTATCAAACTCATAACATTTGGTAATTTGACCCAAAATTTAGGATTAGTAGTGAACAATATTATTATTTTCCTTGCAAATAATATCTGTTGAAATATTTATCGTAGATTTTAACAAAAACAAGACAGATTTCCTTCAATTCCTTCACCCTTCACCGACACGGCTACCTTTTACTTATACAATTTATTCTCAATTGGCTTTGCTATTCTGTAAAAATACGTATTGCTGACACAACATTGACAGGTTCAACGAAATGTAACGTTAGTTACATATAATAGGTTTTAATTGATTGGAACTTCTAATGTAGCGCTGTACTCAAAACTGTATTTTAAACAGAATAACACTGCTGTTCCTTCTGATCTCTGTCATAAACATTAACTTTATAAATGATGATATTTTATAAGAAAACAATAATATGCAGTGTTCTGATAAATAGCTATACAATCATTACGATACTAAAGTGAAAATTACACTAAATTAACCTTATCCGTATTATTATAAACCGTGGACTAAAGTCACTTGAGTACAAGTTATAAAGCATTGGCAGCCTAAAGCAAATTAACAATGGCAGAAGAACAAACGTAAAACTGAGACGTGTTGATTTATTTTGGTCAGACAATGGTTTAAACCCGGTACTAATATTAGTCCACGTTTTATATTAGGACGACAAACATTTTTGAAGCTAAGTTAAAAAACTATATCGAACTACGCAACTTCCATAACCGGAGGAATTATTGGGGCTCCTTTTTCAAGTCAACGATGTTATTCTGTTAATACCATAGCGTAGAATACAGCGCTCTCATAGCATTAGAAATTCAATCAAAAATAAAACCTATTTCAAATGGTACTTAGGTTTTGTTTGATTCAACATTTAATGCTGCCACAACATTATATCAGCCGTTTGCATGACTTTTTAAACAATAGCAAAGCTCAAAATTGGTAAACAACTTTTTCAATGCCTCAAAGTTTTCATAATAAACATTAGCATTTTTGTATAACGTCAAATAATGAAGGCATTTTTGCAATATGGCGATATTCATAACGATCATATGACCAAGCTGACATTATGAGAAAAATAATAAGCACCGCCATTTCACAAAAAAATATCAATCTAAGATATTACGTACGTTAAGTTTCAATAATTATTGCGTTTTTTTTTTTCATTTAAATCTGGTAATGACACATCAAGTACACATAAAATTTGTTTTTTTTTTTTTACAAAGCCGACACTTAACATGAGAATGTAAAAGAAATCAAAAGATCCATATTGACAAAAAAACAATGAGTGTATATTGTAAATTTCAATATTTTCTGATCAATATTTTAAAATGTTTATTTGTCTAATTTTAACTGTTAAACAGTTAAATGACTGTTTATAAAATGACATTTTCAAATGACGATCTATCAAAAAATTTAGCGGTGAGAAACTGGCTTCTGTACAAATAACAATAAGTGCAAACCTCCTTTTATTTTGTAATTTTATGACAAAAAAAAGTAAAGTGATCTAACAGTTATTTGTCAATATGATCTAAAGCAAGTGAATTTTATTAAATAGTATTATAATCACAATAAGCGCACTATCCTTAAAATACTTTTAATATTTTGGGCATTTTAAAAATTACAATAAACGTTTTACACTAAAAAAAATATTAAAACTCTAATACGATACACAACCGAATTTCAGACATTTACAGGGAAACAAAATTCTATAAATTTATCATAATTTATTCTAAACATAATTTGACAGTAAATTACAATGATATTTCAATAAATTGCTTTTCACTTATCACTAAAGCTTTTAAGATATTATTTTTTATAATTAGGTATGTAAACGTTTTATCTGAAGTAATACTTGGGTATCAACGGGCGTAACCGACACTTTCGGCCAAAATTACTTTTTACATATCATTTAATTCAAAGTACATTTTGGCAAAAAAATCTGCTACGTTCTTAAAAAGCCAAGGTATAGGTTACAGATGGCTATAGTATTGTTATTATTTTTTGTTTAAATTGACGAACAAATTGATAATTTTATTGTTTTGTATTAAGTACATTCTATTAAAAATAACACGAGTCGTAAAAGAAAATCTTACAAAAAATCCATCTTAACAAAATACATATATCAATGTTTTTCTATACAATTTCGACAAAATGTGGAATTAAACAACTTTTCACATTTATTTTCTTTCTTACTTTTTGGAATCTATAGTTTGTCATACTTTATATCTAAACGTGTGCGTAGGATTCAGCGATATCTAACTATTAATTACTTTTTATTTTTTTCTCACAGTATAAGCGTAAGTAACGGATGGTTTTAAAAGAGAGATAGAACTTTAAATTTAAGTAAAACACAGACATTATACTAAATGCTATGCCGTGATAGCATTATTCCAAAGATGTTTCTTTGTTATTTTTATTAATATACAATCATTTACCCTCGCAATCTAGCAGAGGTAATCAAAATCACCTTTCGGCTACTTCTGCTAGCCTGGTGGAAGTCCAAACGCGTAGTCCAGTGTCCAATTAATTTTCGTTGAAAAAATAACTACATATCAGTGATGATGTTACAACTATCTATCACTAGTGAATTATCGGCGTAAAGCAGTTTATTTTTGTAATCATTGTTAGCAACGTGCAATTGTTACAATAACATCAGTGGGATCGAAACTATAAGAAGATGCATTCGCAATTTTGCTATTTAACGTTGTCAAAAAATATATTCTTGCCTGAAACTCCCGAATGAAATTATATTATATTAAATTAAGCCTCTACCAATGGATACCTTTTGTTTGTGTTTTACTTCAATTTAAACATCCATGTCTCCACAAAAAAAAACACACTTTACGATAGTAAATAACTCATTAATTAATAAACATTTAATCGTGTCCTTATCAACGAAACATGTTCACATTAAAAACAAAATAAATAACATACAATGCTAATTAAATTTTTTTTTTTTTCAATATTTACATAAATCGGAACCTTTTTCACGTGATCGTGGTCCCAGAATACAGCACATAAATTACAAATAATATTTAAAACAACACACAACACTTTAAACTTGGGTTTACATGGTTAAAACATTACGCAATATTCACAAGCCTTCATTTATCAACAAAGGAAAAATTCTATACATTACTCAAGTTACTGACGCACAACTTTCAAAGCACTTTAAATCAATTTATCGATGCTATACATACACACATATGTATGATGTATTGAATATCTTAAAATTGAAAATCATTTTCACCAAAAATATAAGTGACATCGTTTTATTGATAGCGCAATACAGATTGAGGACAGAATATATATAAAATACATACAAAACTGACCGTGATAACTTTTATAGCTACCTTCATTCATGAATACGTTCTACAAGCATCAGTTTTAATCTTGATAATTATCGATAAGTGATTTGAGAAATAAACAGATTTAAGCAACTCATGGATTAAGAATTCATTTCGGAAAGTTTCACATTATTATTTTCATGCCAGTAAAGGAGGATTACTTGCCGTTTAAATAATTTCAACATATATTTATGTGATCTCTTGAGAATTTATGTGGTCGTTAATATTTCGGATTGTCACTCATAAAATTGGTAGATTGTTTCTTTCAAACGTTACGAGGAATGATTAATTGGGTAATGATTTATTTTATTTTTTTCTGGCGATCATTCGGTCGATATGGTATGGACATTAGTGTTATAATGAATTTTTAAATAGTGTATCGGCATGGGACGGAAGAATCAATACCGCCTAGAGCGATATGGCTAGGATTACATTTTAATCTATTCCATTCCACGCACTTTACCGAACAGTTATAATAACTGTAAATATAAGTAAATATATAAATTTAGTAAAAGCGGACTGGAAATCACCTGATTTATAACTGGGCAAAATCTAAAAGTTTATTTTTCTAATCAAAATTATTGTTATGTACTAATTTCTACAATTTAAACCAAAAGTATGTATAATTTACCGAAATGGAGCTATACTATATAAATTATTATTTATTCGTGTAAATAATGAATCGATGTATATAACAATAAATGTTTTTAATCATCACTAAATATATAATTTGCGATTTTTTTTTCATAACGCCATTTTCCAACTATTGCTCATCAAAATCAACTATAGGTATAATTTATAAATCCTCTCTTATAATTATAAACTGCTTCACGTTATAAGTCGTAATATACAATATTTATTTTATCTATAATATTCAGCACGCGTGCATTTGACACCATTTAGCGTACGAGCATTATTAAAATTTCTTTTTTATATTAACTATCATAGGAGATAAAATTCATTATTCTCTAATATACATAAATAAATTTTATAGCAATTACCTCTTAGTTTGCCTTAAATTTGAGCAATGGACACATGAAGAAATGAAAAAAATGATTTATAAATACAATTTCGTAAATGTATAATTCTATGAGTCGTCGTTACCAAATTATATTAAATTATCGATTTAATATTATAATATTCCAACATTTACAATTTAATACATCAAATTTCTCAGAGATGATTGCTATCAATTTTATTTTTCATCAGTTTCGTTTTATTTATTTTATTATTATTATTAAGGTACGTCACAAAGCTTTATAAAAAATCTCTTTCGCCATTTATATCTTCATAATTTCCGGTCTCATCGTGTCACCATAGAGCCTCAATTCTGGTAATAACGTAACAATAGCTTGCGAATGGCATATCGATTATGCATTAATAGCGTTACGATAACATTACTTTTTGTTTTTATAAAAGATTATGTTAAGTTGTCGATGATTTTCTAAGATGCCACTGTGTTATGGACAGCATGTAGCAGATATAATTCAAGCCATTTATCGAAACGCCACTAAGCAATCGTTTGCTTCAACAGTATTGAGGCTTTGCGGAGATAATCGGATGAGGCTCTTCGTCTACATATAAAATCACAAGGAGAGCACAATCTTTTTTACCTTCATAAACAGTTTTCTGTCATTCACCTTAGTTCGTGATACACTTTATAACCGACCTCGCATCTTCACAAGTGCTGTCATCTGAAATAGAGAAAATTCGCTTTAAGTTTGAGTAAAAACCTTTTTATGTTATTTATTTTAAGAGTCATACCACATTTAGGCATGCTACCTGTTTACCTTTTGTATTAGCCAAAGACTTGTGTAAAGAAAATTTTCGTGTTGCTATTTTCAAAGATTTCTTATCAAAATAAACTGGAGATACCAATATTTTTTTCTACCTTATAATTACACTGTTCCTTACTTTGTTCTTGGTGCTTTGTATCTTGTAATAAATTTGGAACGATATTAAATACGAGGGTCAAACTGAAAGTTCTTAGAAAATCAAAAACTGATTACATTAGCCAGTTATTAGTTTTATTATATCTTTTCAAAATATTGTCCATTCACGTCAATACACCGCTGCATGCGATGGAACCACTGGGAAAAGCACTTTGCCCACTCGTCCTTAGGGGTCTCTTCAATGGCATCGCGATACGCAGCCACCGCTTCTTCAGCATTCATAAACCGCTTTCCTTTAAGTTTTTCTTTAATTTTTGGAAATAAATAAAAATCACAAGGCGCGAGGTCGGGGCTATACGGCGGGTGACCCAGTAATTCAACGTTTGATGTCGCCAAATAGTCGATCGTTCGCTTGGCGGTGTGCGACGAGGCGTTGTCGTGGTGAAGGAGGATCCTACTGCGAGGTCGTTTCTCTCGAACTTTTTCCAAGACAAGTGGCAAACAATTGGTAGTGTACCATTCTGCAGAAACTGTTTTTTGATCCTCTAACACAATTGTTGCAAAATGACCTATCCTTCCAAAGAACGAGGCCACCATTTTTTTTCCCGCACTTCGATCTCTCTTCACTTTAGTTGGCAACTCCTCGAAAGGAAACACCCACTGAGCAGATTGTCTTTTGGTTTTAGGATCATAACAGTAAATCCAGCTTTCGTCACCTGTTAGTATGTCGAACACAGCATTTGAGTCACCTCCGTTAAATCTTTCAATCATTTTACGACACCAATCCACACGATGGAGTTTTTGAGCCTCAGTCAAATTATGAGGTATCCACCGGGCGCAAAGCTTCCTGACCGCTAAATGTTCGTGGAGGATTTTGTGCACTTGACTCATACCGATGCCTAAGCTTGTCCGAATCTGTTGATAGGTCACTCTTTTGTCAGTCTCTATCATACGCCGCACAACACAGATGTTATCTTCAGTCGTCGCCGTAGAAGGCCGTCCCTCACGTAAATCATCAGTGAGATTAGTGCGACCACGTTTAAACTCATTAAACCAGTTGTAAACAGTCGCACGAGATGGGGCTTCATCGTGAAAGGCCAATCGTAGTCTATCATAACTTTCTTGTTGACTTAAATGACATCGAAAGTCATAAAAAATCATTGCACGAAAATTTTCTCGTGTTAAATTCATGATGACGTGACACAGACAATTTTCAATTTGCCGCCAAATCGTAAAACAAATGACAAATGAATGAAATATATACTCAGTAATATTGGCAAAGAGTTATATTTTCAAATTTTAGAATTATTTTTTTATTATATTGTTTATAAGTGGCCAGTTCTAAGAACTTTCAGTTTGACCCTCGTACATTTGTTGCAAATAAATACTTCTATTTCCGTTCCCAGTCATTTGCCAAAGTGAGATCTGTGATAGAAGTGAGAGCTCCTGAGAGCTACTTTTCTCCAATCGCTTTTTTTTTTTGCCGATTTTTTGTTATAGACTGTAGCCTATAGTTGGTAGCCACTCGCAAATAGTTGTTGGTGAAATTACTAACTGGTAACACTGCCAAGATGTCTTAATTAAGTATGACATTAAAACTAACGAAATTTATTTTGAAATGAACATGTAAATCTGAGGAATATAAGAAAATACCAGGATTTTGGTAAATGGATGTCTGTGAGAGGAATTTTTAGGTATAATATAATAAATATGTTGCAGCAGATATATAATGCCAGCTGAAACTATATATACCCTACAAAAATGTATGTACATATATATGTGAATATAAGCTTCACATTGATTTTAATTTTTGTTTAATTCATTAATTGCTTAGATAAACAGCATTTATATGTTATTTTTTTGTAAGCTTAAAGCGGCAACTGTGTACATTTTACGTGGTATTAGCTATAATAAGGTGCAAGTGCAAAATGAGTGTTATGTATCATTGAGCCTTAAGCTTCTGGTGACAAAAGCTGAATTAGCTAACGTACCTCTGTGTTATTTATTGTTGTATTTCTCATTAGGCGTTCACGAATGACGACTTGGTCCTGGTGAAACAAGAATTTGTGTCAGATAACAAGCATCATCTATGTTCTTGGATCATTTTTAAGATACTTTTTATTTTAATTTGATGTATATGAAATATCATACAATTCAAGCTGTATATCCGTTATGTTTGTTTTAATTTGAACGCTTTTTCTTAATATACACTATACACCAAAAGAAAAATCATATATTCATAATGAGCGATGTTAACGAAAACTTTGATATTTCTTAGTTATATAGCACCAAAATGTGTATTTTTTTTTTAATTCAATTTTTAACAAAATTAGTAGCACATAGCTGACTTATTACGCCTTCCTAAAGAATTGAAACTCAGAAGGAGTAAAAAAAAAGCTAAAAGATAGTCTTAAGATGAACTAACGCACCGTCTGCACGACACGCAACGGATCTCTTTGCATGAATTTGTAGAGTACTCCGTCCATTGTCGGCGCCGGCCGCACGGCCGGACACGCTATATATGAGCAATGAAATTGCTCATGAAGTCATACGGATTACTATCATAGAGCTACTATGCATACTTCACAGGGTTATATCAAACCTATATAATTCCGATATTAAACGGACTTTTCATAGAAGCATATAATGAAAAATGCGGATGGAGTTGACGCATGACATCGGAAAATCGGTACAATCCGGAGCATGTTCTGCGGCCGGCGCGTAGACGTATGTACATAATCGACAACTACCTTTAACCTTTACTGGTGCAGCCTAAATCGACAGCCTAACGTTAATATTACAAAAATAGGATTTAACCTCTAATATTTGAGAAACTTGCTCAACATATGCAATCGAAACCAAAGTTTTGATTTTAAATAATTTATTGAGTTTTATTTTTATTGTATTACGCAATACGTAAGTGAATATGTCATAATCATAATCAATAATTATCTGTATTGGTATTTGTGAAAAATACAGCATCAAGCACAGCGCTGTCGCAGCATTAGAAGTTGAATTAAATAAAGTATTTATTGGAGTAGAAGTCTAATGCTGTGAGATGACAGGGCTATGTTCCACACTGTATTCTTAGCAGAATAGCACCGCTGTTGTCGATTCATCAAATTCAAACAATCCGACGAAGTCTTGACAGTTTCATGTTAAACAGTCATTATATATAAAGTTTTGAGTATGTCGACATATTATGAAAAGCCTAATGCATGTTGAGTTTTGTTCTTAATGGGCACAGTGTTCGAACTTTCGTTTAATTGAAATTGTTTATGAACTGTTTATGACAACAATAAACAAGTATTAAAACAAAAGTAAACACACAAATTTGCCTACACTTAGTAAAATACAGGTTTCTAATAATCTATATCAATATATGAATGGTTAAATGTACCTTTGGACTTGGCATATAAACAGATACATGCCAAATTACTAATAGACTATTAGAAACAACAATTTAATAATTAAAAAAATTAAATCTACAAACTTACCCAGATAGAGATGCTGAATTGGAAATTGGTGGACTATTGGACTCGAAGCCTTCCTTCGGCTTCTCGTTAGCTAACTGCATCTTGAGTTGATTGCCAAAACATACAGCCAAATCCTCCCTGAACGTGTCAGATCCAGGAGTAGTCGGCTTCTCATCGTCTCCAATCGCCATCGCCTCCGCGTCGTTCTTCAACGGTGCCTGCTCTGATTCCTCCTCTGTATTATAGATTTTGAAGTATGCAAATGTCAAGTATATCACTGATATTATGAACGATGGAATAGGTATCGCCATAGCGTAAACTAAATTCAAGGTGTTCTGCCACATATCCAACTCGGTGATTACTAATCCTGGGTCTACTCTGCTGTAGTAACATGAATAGTTCGTACCTAAAGGCCTGTACTTGCCATAGAATACGGTGCAATTCAAAATGGGTGGGTAACCACACCCTTTTACGTTTGGAAAGAGACGTGCACCAGTGAAATACCATTCGGAATCGTTCCCTTGTAATCCAGTCGGCGGTACGTCTGGTAGCTCCTGTTCTTCAGCCATGTCTGGATAGTTTTTCTCAGCTACCGTCTCGTAGTTCTCGTATTCGTAGTCTTTCCGCAAAGCTCTCTCCACTCTGATCAGGTTCTCATACTCTGTGGCCGTAATATTTGCGTCGTAACCGAGTTTATAGTTGACTCTTATTTGGGTACACTCAAAAAGGTCTTTAGTGCAACCTTCTCTACACGATGCCCAGGAGCAGTTGCTGACTCCGACTAAGTGTTTCACTGAGGCGGTTACACATAATGCCGCTACTGGATCAAACTGCATAAATATTGTGGTGAAGGCAGGCTCTATGACGAACGGTACTAAGAATAAGAAGGCGAAAAGGCTAAACGTGGCAAGCAGAACGAAGCTGGCTGTTGTGTAGAATAGAAGTTTCTCGAGAAAAGTTGGGGGAATTTTCTCTTCATCGGCCATGGTGGCGAGGGCGCGCTAGAAGCGACCATAGCGCTAGCTTCAGCTGTTCCGTGTCATTTCAAGGGAATGGTCATCACAGTCCGGGTTTTCGCTTCTGGTGGCAGTGTTAAAGATGTGACTTCGGTATTTGGTCAGTCACATTTTATACCTACGTCTGCAAAATATGATTTCATTATGGTTTACTTGGAATATTTAGTGAAATTATGATGTGTGATGAGAAACAAAATGAAACTACCTATTTTTGATAAATTCAGGAGTATTAATATATACTTAATCATTTGACAAGATCAAGGCTCATAAATAGCCCTACATTTTGTACGGTCTTACATAAGCCTAATTCGTTAATTTATTTTCTAGTTATACCACCACCACTTTTGATTCCATAATACGTCACCTAATGCTAATGTTTAAACTTTGATATCTTATCATTAAAGTTAAAACAATAACACCGTTGCAGAACACAATTTGTACAAAAATAAATAATGATTTATTTATTTCTCTTTCAGTTCAAACACTATCGATTGCTATATTAAAAAAAATCGCGATGAAAATTGATTGGTTTAAAACAATGAAGCCTTATAGCTTCTCCACTGTTATTGTACAAAAATAAATAATGATTTATTTATTTCTCTTTCAGTTCAAACACTATCGATTGCTATATAAAAAAAAAAATCGCGATGAAAATTGATTGGTTTAAAACAATGAAGCCTTATAGCTTCTCCAGTGTTATTTTCTAATCAGATTTAAAAGCCCTTCGCGAGAGAGCACTTAAGAACCTCTACAATATCTACTCGATAGAAGCAGCCACTCCGCAAAGAAGAGGCTGTTTATTGAAAGAAAAAAATTATAACTCTTATCAAATTTCTTTGAACTAACCGTAGTATGGTGCTCACCTAAATAATATTTTTTATTTTATACTCAATTTAGATAATATTTGGTAGGTAATTTTGGTATCCAAGAGCGAACCGAACTCGCATGGATTTCTGCACTAAGATTAAACTAGGAAAATATAAATAGATCAATTTTCTACATTTTTTCCGAAAGTAGTTTCAGAGTATATTCATGCCATTTCGATAACCCAAAAGTGAAAATATCTGTCAACATCAACATTTTTTTAGAGCTTATCAAAAGACGTAAAAAAATATATTTTAAAAACAATGATATATTTTTACTATTGTCATAAACCTTGGGCACAAGCCACTTTACATAGTAACTGAAGCCCGGATTTATCTGTCAGAATGAAGCCTTGAATGATATGTCAGACTGACAGATCAATCCGGGCTTTAATAACGAGGCATAGCTGCTGGAGCTGGTGTTGTTTAAGTACTTTTCTATAATTTAGTATAAATATATTATTGTCAATTCATTATCTCATCAAATAGAAACCAGCCAGGTGCGAGGCGAACTCACGCACGAAGGAATTCGTGACATTATCAATTAAAAACGCCGCCTAGTGTCAACAAGCACTTGTAGAAGTTCAGAAATGGTGTAATATAACAGCTATCACTTAAATCCAGTCAGACATTCCAGTGTTATCCTAGACAACAGACGCCTCTGATTCGTAAACATTAGCTTCGTGTGGTCCCAATGACAGCGTGTGAATACCGACCTAATTTCTAGTGTTTATATCCTTTATGTTAATACTCTCAAAACAAAGATAGAATAGTATATAAATAAAAGTTATTAACTGTGTATAAAAAGCCGTTTTGAACTATAGTAGAATTGACTCCGAGGTCACTACTGTGTTAACACTTATCATCATAAATGGACTGCTGTATATCATAAAATTTATATCGAAATATAATTAATGGCCTTAATCTCTAAAAACATAAATTGTATTGAACATAGATTGAATACTACCACTCCTTTTTTTATAGGGATAACAAACCGATTTGGCTAATTTTTGTCTTAAATGGAGCAAGTTGACTGGGCCTGGATCAACCTGTCACTTAGAGAAAGTGCAACAAAAACTCAATTTCCTCTAACGATGTAAAAAGAAGAGCTCCTTTTAAATCGTTCAAGATTTACCAATTTATTTATAATACACATCCAGTCCGATAAAATTGCTACGAAATCGCCATAAATTAGACCAAACCCGGCAACTGGCGCCTGTCTGTCTGTGCGAGCTAGAAAATAATAGCTAAAATTAGCCTGGCGTATACAAATAGATCATTAATTTTATTTAATGGTTTGACTCTTATCCGAGTAATCGTCAACAAATAAAGATAGATTATAATATATGGATATTAATAATTCATATTGGTTTCTTTCACGCGAACTATTCATTAAATAAAATTAAATCTAACATTAACACGTTTCATCCGTTTAAAAGTTAATACAAAAATTAATGTCACCGATTGAAAAACTCTGGTATTTTATTCCAGGAAAATAACATTGCGTACACAGAGTGTGACATAATTATTTATTGAATATAAAAAAACCATAACGAAGTATTATAATAAACATTTTAACAATATTTAAACTTTGTGATCGAACTTTAGTCTATTTTTTCTGTCTATTTATCTATATCCTAAGATTTTAGGTGGTTAAGGATTTTTGTTTAAATTATTTTATCTTAAATTTCTTTCAAACTTGTCACAAGTTTTTTATATCATCTAGTCGGTACATCTTCAAAAATACAGCATTTAATATAATAAAATCTTTTTTGGTGTAGGTAAGTTAACAATATATTTTAATAGACAACCTAAGTTACACATAATTATTATATTTGGTGCACTTTTATTTTATTTATTAAATCTTAATTGCAACTTTAAGCTTATTAGCAAAAATTTAATATTATAACCCAATAAATTGGCACTTATAATATTATCTCTCATTAATGCGGTATAGCTATTTTCAAACTATAAAATAAACTTTCATCCCCTATTGCAGCTCCTTCAATACCATTGTTTCCCTTCCTTGTGTTAGACATAAAAATAGAAAACGTAATTAGACAGACATTATTACTTTCGCATTTTAAATATTAGTGTAAAGTTCAAGCATTGGAGAATACACGATTCCAGACATTTTGTAACTTTAAAAAATATGCAGTCACAATTGATTGGAGCAGCCCTAATTGCGAAGAATTTTAAGATAGAATCCCATTTTGGGCATCGCTGATTTACGAGAATTTTAAACAATTTTAGTCACTCGAATAACTCGAAGCGGTTACGTCTTCTTCTCCGCGTTTCTTTATACATACATCATGGCATATTTATGCACTATCAAGTCACGTTGAAGCGTAGTCAAATTTTGTTTTGAGTGGAAACTTATATATGAGGCAAAATGTAAATAATACCTGTTATTAAAGATCAGTACGTATGTCAAAATTGTAATAACGTACTGGGGGCTCATTTTTATATCAAAATACTGCAATCCTAAAAATCTAATGAGAATCAGACACCTCAAATATATTAAGCCGTCTATACTACGGAATATGTCTAGAATAAATATACTAACCTACATGAAATCTTAGGAAAACGTTACACGCCTTTGGCAGTCGACTAAAAGCCGTGTATTACACTATAGCCGACATGGCGCCTGACTTTTTGTCCGAGTTGAATCCGTCTAGTTATTGATCTAGCTAGAATTAGCCTACGGAATACCTCAGATGACACACACCAGCCACAACAGGAATGCTTTCTATTTGGAATTGCATTGTTTATCCATGGTGATTTATATTTGCAGTAATTTGAAATATTCATTGATTGTATTAGAAGTTACAGTACTAAACTTTTACTATCGAGTTTAATTCAAAATTTGGTTCGCAATTTAACAGAAAGAAAAAAACACAGAAATGATAAAAGGAGATTTTACTTTGAGAAAAACCTCCATTTTTAGACATTATTTTTGGATATTCTATCTTTACCGTCTACTATTTTGTTTCGTGTTCAGCTTTCAACGTATTTAAAGTTCATTTGTCTCATTCCACTTTCATTGTAATTATAAGTTCTTTAATATTCATGACTATAATTGTTTTCTTTTTATAAACGACTTCAAAAAAGAGAAGGTTCTCAATTCGACTGTTAGTTTTTTTTGTGTGTTTGTTACGCGATTACTCCGCCAATTATGAATCGATTTACAAAATTCTTTTGATAGCTTAATGGGCCGAGGTGGTCCCACTTAAATTTTATCGAAATCGAATAAGTAATTTTCTTTTTCTAACAAAATCAAATATGAATCCAACTGGTATGTATATTTTTTTATGCAAGTAGGTATGTTTTTATGATTTATTCGTATTTACGTTGTGCAAATAAATAAAAATTTCGGGACTTTCTTTATGTAATTATTTTTTATATAGATATTTGATATTTTATTGATAGCTACACACAATATTAATATATACAGTTGGCTCATTATAAAAAATCACATTTGACACCTACCAATATACATATATTGATAGTGAAGCCTCCTTCGCAAAATTTTCAATTAACTCAACAAATCGATATGGTTTATAAAGAAATGGGAATCGAACAAAGTTATTGTGTTATACAATATACTTCATGAGATTGATTTAGACAATGTAACAAGAACGCACAAATTAGTTATTACTAAGCGAATGTAAAAACTTTAAGAGTGAGAATAAACCCAAAACACCTTTGTATCTCATTGCCCACGGCAAATTGAAAGCGGTTGTTAACTGCTGCATGATTTTATTGGTCACAAAGCGATTAACGTATTTATCACTTTTCCCAATAAAAGAAAATACAATAAGAAATGGAGAATATTAAGACTATATAGGTAACTTTGTTATTTGGTTCTATAGTGAAAATTTTATAAGTTCACGTTTAGGATATGACCGAATCCTTACAAATATAAGTTAATGGCCTCCTTAAATGTAACCAGGTATTTTGAACACTATTACTAGGTCAATGTATATGAGTTTATTAAAGATTTTTTTGGTGCGAGTGATTGAAAATCCAACCCGTATATTCTTTAAGTTCAAAACGGTATGTACGAGGAATTGTTTATAATTTAAACGTCACCTGTTTAAATAATATTTTAATGATTAGAATCCCAATGTGGTTATTTGTTCTTGTATTCATAAATTAATATCAAATCAACTTCTGACTAGACAAAACAATCTGTCCGATTTTTTTGAAAACGTCCCTACTGTTTAAAAAGGCAAAGGGTCTACAGATATAACATTATAGTAGAGTTTAGTTTGTTTAGAATGAAATATATTTATTATATTTAGAAAGGTTTATTGATCAAATTGAAACGTAAAATTGCTTTATTTTTGTATGATAATAGAAAATATATTATAACAAAGAAATTTGCAACCATACCGTTGTCGTAACTTCTTAATATATATATATATTTTAAGAAGTTACGAGGTTACTTTGAACTCCAGCCTGAGATATGTTAAATGTGGCGTATTATAATGACCCAACTGTAATAAGTATCACTAAAAAAATAAAAATAAAAAAAATCTTTTATAAAAATAGAACCGGCTTCAAATTTAGAAAAAGTGATACTTATCTTAAAAGCGGTTACATTTTTCAAGAAACATTGAAGTCGGTTATGATTTAACAAAATACCTCAGCCCGACTACCGAAAACTTTTTCTAACTTTATTTTTTTAGGGACATCAGACCGCTCGCACACAAATTGCAAAACATTATTAAAACTATTTATTTTTCTTAATATGTGTTCTGTGAACAATTGTCTGGTCGTATAGCGCTATTATTGGCACTATGTTTGTTCCTGATATAATTCTTGCTGAAGAGGCGAAGCCCCTTACTGAGCGCGGCGAGATGCAATTTGGATAGAGTGATAGCCTTTCAGTGTATCAGTATAGCACTATGAATGTAGAATTGATCAAATATAACATCTCTAATGTTACAGAGTCAATTTTACTTTACATCTGTGTGTTGAGATAGAAAGAAGAATAATAATAATAATAAAAAGTTTATACACTTAAGCAGTACACTGACAAAAAAATCAATTTTTTTATTCCGCCAAACTGCTTAACAGTTTATTGGCAGACCGAGCTCCCTTTATTACATATAACACTGTACTTCTCAGATAAACTATCTGTCACAATTTTGTATCAGATAATTGAAATCAGAACATCTTAAAAATAGAAATCAGAACATCTTAAATGGCATGCACAATTGATCAACCACTAAATATCATAGTTTTCTAATTAACATCTGTTGGATTCAACCACACACGAATATAGGGAGGTAAATTATTTTAACATTGCTTTAATTAAACACTAATTTAGTGTAATGTGTTAAGAAAAAAGTGTATATAGAAAATATTCCCTAAACCTTCGCCGACAGCTAAGATCCTAAGAAGATTGAAGAGATCGCATTAAGTTACAAGATTAATTTGACACTCAAACTGATGAGAAGGTTATTTGTTTTTATAATTATACATACATATATTTATTTATCACACACTATTGGAGCAATCGACTAAGAGTCATCTGAAATGTTAATAAATGAATTTTTAATACGTAGGCTACTTTTGCGGGATAAATTAGAAACTCTTAAAGTACAAATATATTCTGTCACAAATAAAATGGCTTATAAGGAGAATTTCAGAGCTTAGTTTTTATACTTGTAAGGTAAATAGTATAAAAGTTATTTGTTAAAAAATGACTGTCCTTCTAATTTTCTACACTATTTCCCTCTTGTATGGTTTCTGAATTGAGAATTTAGAGTTAGTCACGTCTCCAACCGTAATTAAACTATTTCAAACGTCACTTAAATAGATTTTCGTTTCTGATTTAAGTTTTTTTATTGATCAGTTGGAAGCAGTTTGATAAAACTTGGCCTTTTTGCCACGTGAAACGTAAAAAACGTAGGTTAATGTGAATGACCAGTCGAGGTTTCGTCCTTTTCTAGATTTAGAAACTGGCCATTAGTCTAGTTCGATGCTATGAACTTTTGACCTAACAGTTTTGTCATATTCTGCTTTTGACGATTACTTATAATAATTCTCTTAAATAATGATTGATTGAGCGACTGTTCCTACATCCGTATTAAAATGGCATACTAATAATAATGGTATATTTTTTGGTATTATATGGCATAATCACCTATAGCTAGAACTAATTACGCTAAATATGATTTAGCATAGCAAAAAATAATCGGTTAGGTTAGAACCTAGTCTACGCAAGTCGGACTAGTACTTGACTGGTTTATTGTAGTGTTTTACTTGTACCACGAAGTTCCTGTAAGGACAGCTAAGCTAAGCCGGTTGTGGTAGCGATTTATTATGTTGTAGAATCTTGATATTCTAGTATTACCACTGTTCAATGTCCACACATTGAGTCTGACTGTCAAGTTTATTTCCGAAAATCCGATAGTTAAATGTGCAACCAAAGTTCTCAAGCTTCAAATTGTAGAAGGCAAGTGGGAGACGTGCTCCACAACACGAAAAAATAAAATATGCAACAACCTGACAGCGAACCCAACAATTCACATTTATGTGAATCCATGCTTTGTGGCGAATTTTCTCTACTTGCAAGTCTAACTTAAGCAGGCAATATTTTGTCAAAATGAAACCTTTAATGATTTGTCATGGTAACACGTTCCCTACAATTTCATTGACGTCAAATTGAAACAGATGCAGTCAATATTGAATTAAAATGGAGCTACATGCTAGGTGCGTAATATTATATCACAACCTTCATAACCGAGTAGTCTACAAATTGGTTTGAAGATTCGCCCTCTCTGAAGTTTTAGGTTCGATTCCCGCTGTCAATAAAAAGTTTTCTTATCACGTTACAGCATAGACACAAACTATTGACTTTTAATTGATATTATAATCAGAAAGTCAATACATAATCCCTCTGACCAATTATCTGGCAACCAAAATGACAAAGTTCTCTATTGACAAAAGAATCAGAATATGTGTCTGTCTTATGCGGTGATATACTTTAAAGGTGTGATGCTTTGGAAATCTAGTTTTATTCATATCCCCGAGGCTATTTTAGATATTTACACTTTCCTTAAGAAAATGTTGACAATGTTCGTGCTCACCTTATTTAAAAAACAAAAAAATAGATAAATATAATAAATACTCATGTACACACAATAGCACGTCAGGTTACCACAATAACTCGTTCCGAAGATAATTTTGAACTCTACCCGCAATGCATTAAGGTGTAACATTTAAATGAAGTTGAGTTTGACAGTTTTGTATAAAACTGCCATACTGTTGTCTATAGGTACATAGAATGACATAATTTAGTAATCTATTATAAAATGGCCAATACAAAAACTCTTTGGTACGATTAAAAAAAAAGTTCTATATTCGTCTGCTCCATGCACGCTATTTTTTTCTTTTTAAGCTTTTAAGTACATCACGACTTTTTTCTTGTTTGCTTTACTTTTCCTTTTAATCTTTTATTCAATATTAATGTGCAAAAAATAAAAATTAACAATCAGAACATTGACGTACTGTTTATATCGAAATAGTTCTAGTCTAACTCGTAAAACTATTACATAACCTAACCTCAATGTGAAGAAACTGCTATGACGTCATTGTTTTAACTTATATCCAATTTCAAAGCCCCCAGGCACACTACAAACACGTAAATGTATCAACAACATGGTACGAAGCGAAAATCTACCCCCCCTTAATACAATTCAAACAAATAAACGTTCCTGGCGAAACAATACAAACAATATCTATCATGATTTTTCTCTCATTTATAACTTGACATAATTCTTTATATTACGTAATTGAATGTTAGCTTTTATAGTGACGTAAAATCGAAGGAAAGTGCTCAGTACGCCTTTTGACATAATGCAGTGATGACTTAACAATTTTCGTAACGCTCACATGAAGAAAATTAAGTAGTGAATGATAATTAATATTTTTCAGTGGCATACTGAAGGAATATCATGAATATGCAGACCGAAAATAGAAGACTAGATGTCGAGTAAAAGAGACCCATGAACGTCGTGTCCCGTCGTCGCCGCTTCCACTTTCAAAAGAACATGCATGTAGTTTTCACTTAATAATAGAGCACTATACCATTCTGTTCCTTATTCGGAAAAACGTCTTTGGTTTTTCTTTTTTTTATTTTGTTTTACGACGTCCGTTTTTAGGTAGACGTCGGCGCGGCGCCGCGACGGACACGCTACTGGGCGCAGGGCTGTGCCGTATCGGTCTTATTGGCACTTCAAAACCGTGAATGTTACGTGCATACCTTTAAAAAACTATTTATTAACAGAAAAACTCAAATAAACTTTGTTATTAATTTAAAAATAGAACGTGTATATTTTTTTCGTATGCAAACTAAATAATGTATAAATGCAAGAAATTAAACGATATAACATAACTTCTAATTTTAAATTTTGATTTTGGAATGTAACTAATTGAGGAGGTGATAAGAAGACTTCCTTTTTTGAAATTCGAATACTTTCGAAATATATTTTGGCGCGTACATTCGCGTATTTGAGTGCGCGCGTCGCCCTAGCCGGGTCGATACAGCCCATGCTATGTGCTCCACGGTTGCAAGTCGACAGACAGTCTTTCTTGTTTTACAATTCTGGGGTTTTACTGCCGAGTTTTATTGAGATTATTTTCCTCTGCGCTTTGAATTGCTGGTGCTATTCAAAATTCATCGGGTGTCGCCTCTCGTTGCACGGTAAAATGAACGTAATTGCATTGTACTTAACAATGTCGCGTCTGTCACGCTTTTGAGGGATGAATGACGCCTGTTCTCTTTATGATGTAATGTCATATAAGGAAAATTGCACAAATTATTTATTTAGATAGATTGAAACAATACCAATACGATGGATATGGATATAATGTAATGTTTTCAGTATATTTTATTTTAAAAATATTTTAAAAAAGTACTTGTCGTATATTATAAAATATTATATTTTTCATACGGTTTAATTGAAAAAAGGAAAATTATAGAAAAATCTCTCGTTGTCTTCACAAGAGCTAACTAACTAGACCAAAATACTTTAAAATTCTTAAAGCTTTGATGTAAAATACTGAAATCGTTGAAGCTTTATTCTATATTACAAAATACTCCTTACGACTGCGTTTGTCTGTCTAATTGAAATCTCGAAAATAAATGTATCAGTAGTTCAAAAGGTTTAGTGATTCAAAAAAGAGTCCATAAAGATTTCTCACAGCTTACTATGTAAGTATGAATTTATTTTATTTTATTAACCCGACACAATAACAGCCATTCCAACATAAAAACAAAAGACATTATTAGAGTTATAATAAATCCGGCCAAAGAGTTGCCCACGATAAAAATAACAGAAAGCCAAATAACATAACAAGACTTACACAACCCAACCAATAATGTCATCATAAGCATTAAATTATAAATCTTTATAGATGTTTTAGATAGATAGAATACAAAGTTATTTCTACTTCATGGTTGGGTGAGAAATAACATTTCCAAGAAATTAACTCTGCCACCTATGAAAGGATCAATTTCATTAAAATAACCCGTTCTCCTTTTTTTTGTGTAATGTAAACTATTTTCCTTTTTTTACAATTCGTTCTATTTTTGTTATATTTTTAGTATAATAATAATATAAAATATGCTATAAAAGAAGTCCGATTAAAATAAAAAATAATATTATTATTGATGCCGAACGTACACACGGCTGCATTCAGGTTACCACAATGTGTGATTTCCTGATCTGAAATTGATTTTGAACAGTACCCTGAATGTTTTAAGATCTCAAATCAAGTGGCGAAATATTGTATAGTTTTGTAAAGTCTGATATGCTATTGACTGAATCATCGGCATCAATAAATTGTTGAGCTTGGATTGGAATTTAAATACAGCGAAGATTATAGTATGTGCATAATGAGTATAAACACTGAAATCATATTTACGGTTTTTTTTTAATTCTTAGCTTCTTTTCATACGTCATAATCTAAATTTGGTGCGTCGTTCCTTAAAATTGGGGTTCCTCTATCTGAGCATACTTAGATTGTGCCCACTGCAGTACATAACAACTCCGAAAACTACTCTCTAAACCAATAATAGTTCTTGTCTGGTGCATCATACTTTTTATGTAATAGCATCATCACTCGTCATTATTATTACTTAAATAATTATATATTCACTATGACAGATATGTGACGCCATTTAAAAAAATTAGGAAAAAAACTATAACGATACTATAACGATATAGGAATAAAATTTCTTGATGAATAGTTCCTAAATTTCTGTGGAATATTATTAACCTAAAAAGTTCACCGACCGCAATCACAATTTCATTCAGTTCGAATTCGATAGTCCGATTATTTAATTTTCACACGATTTATTTTCGTGACATTAATCCTTTTAGTGAGCTGTTAATTGTGTATACAAATTAAATATCAAAATATAATACTTCTTTAAAAAATGTAAAAAAAATATTACTTACATGAAGTCTGGGGTTACTTCTCACTTTCCAGCCTTTCTCTACGCTTCAGTGGCGCCCAACGCGGGGCCCGAACCCACGACTTTCAGCGAAGATCGTAATGTTCTATTGAATTAACTTTATTTCATTAAACGTCTATGCTATATAGATTTATTTATAGAATATCATAGTTGGGCGAAAGAATTATTTAAATATGATTTGCATGGGTATAAATAAAGATTGAATGTTAATTAGCTAAAGTATGATGATGATACTCGTAAAAAGACGATATCGGTTTACTACATGTGACAGTGCTATATTTGATGCTGTATTTTTAACAGAACAGCATTGCAGAAATGTTCTAGAAATAAAAAACTGTATATACGAGTAAAAGAGTAAAAGTACAAATATTTTTATGAGTTGCGTAAAAAAATCATAAGACTGAGACGCGTCTTTGTCTGTCATTATATTGTATTACTAAGTAGTACAATCAACATCATATTAAGTTTTCCAACATGTCAAATATACGATGATATGTTACAGAAAATGGGTCATAATTATTTTTACTGACAATAATTATTTTTAAAGGGAGTTCTGAAGTATTATTCACTTACAATATGTTTCATTATAGCATTGTGCAAAATTGAACAAATATAACAATTATTTTTAATTTCTCGATGTCGCTCTGTAGGTGATTCTATGGAAACTTGAATTTCTCGATGTCGCTCTGTAGGTGATTCTATGGAAACTTGAATTTCTCTATGTCGCTCTGTAGATGATTCTACGAAAACTTGAATTTCTCGATGTCGCTCTGTAGGTGATTCTACGGAAACTTGAATTTCTCGATGTCGCTCTGTAGGTGATTCTATGGAAACTTGAATTTCTCAATGACGCTCTGTAGGTGATTCTAAGGAAACTTGAATTTCTCGATGTCGCTCTGTAGGTGATTCTACGGAAACTTGAATTTCTCGATGTCGCTCTGTAGGTGATTCTACGGAAACTTGAATTTCTCTATGTCGCTCTGTAGATTTTGAGTTTGATACTTTGATACTCGTACAGTTTGATACTCGTACATCTGTCATTATGATCTTCAAAAATAATGAATATTGATTTTATTTTCGTAACATTTATTTTCAACCCCTTTTGCGCGGTAAAAAGTAAAGGCACAAGCACATTCCTATGTCATGTGCTATTGTAGAATCATATCATAAAATTAGTCAGTAGTCAGTCCGTCTTTTCTTATGTAAAACTTAAGTTCAGGCAAACCATCTTAACAGCCCATTCCATCTTATTTTACGTTTCTCATTTTACGTTACATATAATGCTCCTGAATGAATATGAATTGTTAAGTTAAACTTATTCATACCTGATATTGTCAGGTAAGCTTTTTAATATATATGGGACTCTTTTGTTTAGAGTTCTATCCCCATAGTAATTGTTAATTCTGGGAACTACATATTTACCTACTGCAATTGCTTTACTATTATGTTTATGTGGGACCACTGGGTTAATCTCCCGACTGTTATTCTTTTTTATATTATCCCTAGCCTTTTTCGATCTCATCTTTTTTTTTGCGAATTTAGTTTATTCAAATTCGTCGACGTATTACTCTACTCTAGACCGAATACAATCAGATTTCACTTCTTTCAAAGCTCTTTTCATGAGCTCAACAAAGCGGCTTAGACTCTACCAAGAGTGAATGAATAGATGCAATTACTTTGACTTCGTGTCGCATAATTGCCGCTGCACACTCACTCATTACGCTACTGACCCCTTTTTTATTTATTAACTAAGTACCTAATGTATTCGTAAAAAAAAAAACTGTCACATGTATTTATAAAACATAATAAATATGTACACTTTGGCTCTCTGAGTCAGTTATATTTTGTATTTTTCATAACCTATAAGATTTTTTTTTATTTAACGTGCGCGTGGACATACGTTTTGTATTTCATCTATTTATTGTTGTTAATCAGCCAGAACCTATACTCCAAAAGAAAGATTTGTGAGAGATTATTATTTTTTCATTTCATTATACATGATAAAAAGCCGCCGATTCTAGAACACAGTTTCTTATGTTTCTCTAACTGTTTTAGCATTTCTTTGTGGACAGATGGAAACGCTATCAAATGCTAGTAACTTTTATCAGTTATTATTAAGCACTTATTCATAATTGAAGTATTTTAATTTAATTACATGTTGAGAGTACAAACCTTCCTTTCGGATGGTAAAGACAGATTGGCCTTGTGCTTTTACGCTGGCCCAATGCTGATTCGAGACCAATGGCTTAACGTGCCCTTATTAGTTATAAGGAAACAAATAATGAACTCTTGTTCCACGCTCAGTATACACTACATTTCTCAAATGAATGCCAAGCTTCAGTTATACCTATATGTAACAAAGGTAACCAGTTTTTCTTTTTTATAGAAAAAAAATATATAATTATCACGCTCGTTCCCAGAATGTCAATCATTGAAGTGGGTATACACTTTTAAACTTTTGCGTTGCATTATATTAGATTGTTTTAAATATAGGTAGGTGAAAAGCCTAACTATCAATCTATCGCGTTAATATCCGTTTCATACAATCTAACATTTAAGTGGGTGCTTCAATTAATAATTTATTACATCCCTTCGACGTACCGCAGGCATTCGTAAAATATTATATTATAATAAATACAGAAAGAACTTGGAACTATTTTTAAATAAAGGCTTGCTCCGAAATATATAATAAAATCAGCAAAAGGCTGTATTTGCGAACTTAATGAAAATTCCTCTAAAGATCAAGGAGTTACACGACATTCGAATATATTCCTTTAGTGGTGCGCTAATAGGGCAATCAATAGAAAAAGGAAATTAGTAAGAAATGATACAACTTGGGCAGCTCAACCATGAATTTTTAACAACATACTTGCTACAAGTACTAGTGATTATTTAAGAGATTTATCCGTAGGAGAATCGGAGGTCGATCAGTTAACAGAATGCTTAAACAATATAACTTTGAATAAAAAAAAAACAATAATTTTTAAAATGTTTTTAAAGAAAAGGTTAATTACTTAGCTCAGCACTTGTTAGAATTCATTTTAGTTTATGTATTTTTATTGCCGTCAATTATAATGAACTGGGCATATTAATACAGCAATGCAGTCAAACGCAACATTCCGTGCCGTCAGAGGTCGCTGAACTCTTTCAGGCTCACTATTTCTTCATAAAGGCTATATTTTATTAGAGTTAGAATAGCGAACAATTCTAGTCTAATATTCAAGGCATTAAATAATAGATTGATCATACATTTATTCTTAATAGTAATGGTTTTCTTGTAAACTATTTTTTCTTTTATATGTATATATCATTTTTTTGGTTGTAGTTGGAAATATCCATTTCTGGTCAAGATAGAAAACAAATCTTGTAAAGATAAATGAAGCTAAAACTCTATCCAAATAAATTAACTATGTTAATTGAATAAAAGCGTATAATAAGGAGAACTTGTACACAACGAGTAGGTTATTCTTTTTTAATTTGATTAATAGACGGAGAATGGTGACGGAGAATTTATTCTAAATAATTTTACGAAAACCATTTCGATAGTTCTCTACATATAGTTATATAATGTAGAATTTCATTTAAAGGAACTACTGGTTAGCCGTATATTGGAATACGCTTTACGCTGCCTTATGTCGTAGAGGCGTTAAATAATTAATTTGTATCGATCCTTGATTATTTTTGTAGGCCTTGACGTTTGCCTAGAAAATGACAGCCACGTGGTTTAATTATTGATTTCTGTTAGATATTTGTGTCATATGATTTGATTACAATAAATAATATATTTCATTATTATACTTAAAAAATATTGTGCGTTTTTTTACTATCTTCTGATCTTAGATAAGCTTAGAAGCTTCAACAGATTAAAAAAAATGTAAAGTGATTTTTTTAAAGTATATTTTCTCGACAGAGTCCCGAATTATTATAGCCGTCGCCCGGGTGACGAAAACTCGTGGGTTCGAGTCCCATCTCTAAGTACCTGGTGTTGAAGATTTTTTAAGCATTTTTCATATAGAATATTTTCCATTAGAGCATTGTGAATGTTAAAGTGATCAAATATAAAAATCGGATTATTAGTTTTTTTAGAGTTGTATAGTCCAATCAAATCTCATCGTTTTCCCGCGACATTACTCGTGTTAAGTAAATCTAATTTTATGTTCGTAAAAATATTAGTTTGTTTTCTATAAAAAGTTATGTCAAAATTTAAATACAACAAATAAAAATAAATTAACGGTTCCTGTCACTCTACTACAAAAAGTTAATAAATATTTAGGGGTCTTTGTGTGCTTCTACAATAAGGTCCCAAGCAAAATACAACAATTAGATATCATGCAGTTTAAATCTACTATTAAAGAATACTTATCGAAAAAGCTTATTATAAGGTATCCGATTATATAACAGATAAGAATGCTTGGACTTGAGATGATCCAGCAACTGGATAGGTGATTACTTCTTAACTGATTATCAAAAATTATCTTGCTTCCATTTTTATTAAATGATTATGTTATCATTAGTAAGACCATAGTTTTTTTTCTCTCTCTCTTTATTTATAATGTATTGATCTGATAATGACATGGTTTTTGTAAATGTCATTACTCCTATTAGAGCTGGTGAGTTTCTTGGTCGTTCTTCTTATCAGCCAAAAGACGTCCTGAACGAGCGTAGGGGAAAAATGTTGGACGATTCAAGAGTACTTTCAAGAAGTCTATTTGAATAAAGATTATTTTGACTTTGGCTTTGACAATATCACCCACGTAACTTTAAAAAAGTGATAAATAATACTTATCTCAAAAGCGACTTATTTAAGAAAATATTATCGAAGTCGGGCGGAGGTTTTTGTGGGTTATTAATTAAATATGCGCCATACTTGTTTACATATATGAGGAGAATCATTTGTTAGAAATATACTAACTCAAAAATGACCAGTCATTTTTAAATACTCTTTCACCAACATAAAGTTATGATAACAGCACTTAATATGGCCTATAATTAATTAAGAATGATTCAAAATTTTAATTGTCTTTTTAAAAACAGCTTTTGTTTTTTTAAATCGATGGGGTTACTTATATCACAAAGCTTCATCATCAGATCAGCTTGCTATCATCTAAGATATATGTGTATATACAAAATTTCAGCTCAATCGAAAATCGGTATCAAATCAAAGTGGGTCTCAATTTTGCTTTCAAGATTTGTCCCACGTTGACTAACTAACGCAGTAGATTAAATAAAAGCTCTGGCGTTAATTTTAGCGGTTCATTTTTCTTACTTTTTGTTCTGTTTTGACGCTTATCATATAATGTTATTTATGATTTGAAAATGAAAAAGCCTTTTACTCGAATAAGCTTTTTACAAACACTTTTGCTAAAGGTGCTGAAAAATAATCTTTATCAAAAGTGCTTGAATAATCTACTGTGCTAGAGATAAAGTGGATTATTAAGCAATTTTCATTAAGGACATTTATCAAGTTTTTTTTCAAAAGTAACGACATTTACATTAGTCAAGTCATTACAAGTGAATAACAATAATACTAAAAACAATTATCGAAGTCTTTGGGACATAGAATAGGCACATATACTTATATATAAATAAAATAAAACAGAATTACAAAATAAGCTTTATTTGTCATAACAATTTGTGTCTTCTTGCGCTCCACGATGCTGCTTTGCTCACTTACAATTACAAATAATAACTATTGATACTAGTTGTAAAATTTATTTGTAAATTGAAAATTAAATTTAATATTTACAATTTAGTTCACAGCGAAGTTCTTTTAATATCTTAATTGGAAATTGTTTACATAAAGTTTGAAAAGGCGAAGTATGTTTTCATCATAGGTATCTATTAATAAAATAATAGTGACAATCCAATGAAAATACAAAGAACCAAATTAAAATCACAAAATAAAGCAGATACGGAATTTAAACGAAAACAAATAATTTCGAAGTTTACTCTGTATTGGGAAAATTAAAAATTTTATCAAATAAGAACCTATGTTTGGTTATGAATTTAACCAAACATTATTTGGTTTCGAAAAAATAAATATCTAAGCAACACTTCAGTAAAGTTTTTTAAACGATAACATTCAATATCTTTATTCTTTATCTATTATTTGTCTATATTTTATAATGAAATTTATTATATTTCCTGTTTGGTATAGAAAATCAAAGTTTTTTAGTAAAATTTGATCTTCTTTACTATATTTGTACGATTTAACAATACACTCAATTTGATGATATGATTGGTATCATAATTATTTTTATTGTAATTTCAAATTATGTTGAGATGAAAATAAACATTATAAACTATGGTAAATGGCAAAAAATTCTAAATATAAATCACATTCATTGTACATTTAGATTTCGAAAAACATATTAGTGAAAATATAATTAATAAGCACAATTACAAACCACAATCATCAGAAATAACGCTGAATGTTACAATACAACAACTTTAAAATAATACAATAATATATAGGTAATAAGATAGAGTTTATAAACATTCACAATTGTAATTTACAATTATCAACATAATTTATTCGACATTTTTGTTGTTTTATATTATTGGCATTCTTAACTTATATTTAATTATTATCCAAATTGTGATAACTTTTGCGTACACTATGTGTCAATAAATTATTTATTATCATAATAATATAATTATAATTTATCCTTACAATCTAATATTTTGTACAGAACACAATAATAAAGTCACGCGTTTCCGGAAGCAAAATAGAAATAAAAAACTTATACAACTATTATAATTATAATCCGGCATAGCTCAGTTTTATAACATAGAGACGCTTCTTATAATATTTCTCCAAAAAATATTATAATTATAAATATTTAGTCAAGCAAAAGCCTTGCCCCCCTTTTTTAATATTAAAATTTTAATACTGTTATAGATTTTACTCTTTCCCGTTTCGCGAATGCATTAAAATTGCCTATCTATTGTTAACCATATATTAAAGGCTAACTTGAAAATATCAGTCGCAATAATGAACAAACTTTTTATTTTAAGCTTGCCTACGAAAGCTTCGAGAATGTTAAAGATTTCAATTTTAATATTTAGAATCATATTTAGTAAGGCTCCGAGTTTAATATTTTGGTAAAACGTTAATTCACTGCTCAAGGCTCTAATGCAAACATAAAAAGCTAATCAAATAAAATAACTATGTAATAAATGTATTTGAAGCAAATATTGCTATAATGTGTTCGATATTTCAATACTTCAAATCATGATTTTATACATTCATATCTTATTTCAATTGTTTTTAAATACCGGATTGATAACACAAATGTAAAGAAAAATATATACCTAAGTATATACGTGTGAACGATCTAGATATTTTTTTACTTTGTAATGTTTACGTCAAAGCCTTAAGCATATTATATTGTCTTTAATAACTCAAATAAACACACGATAAATGCATAGGAGTTATATTCAGTTTCATGGTACGGGTAAAAGGATCAAACGCCCTTCTTGGATAGTCTTCATTGGTGAAAATATTGAGTACCTACTCTTGAAATAGATGCGATTCCTGTTGCCTAATAGTTTAATTTTAAAATATATCACAACCCCTTTCAAACGTATAGCTGTTGTGATAGTAATTTATGGAATTGTGCAACTTTTAAAGCTTTTGGAATGAATGATGTTTTGAATGATATAAATGTCATCTTGGACAATACGTTTCGTTTGACATTTCCCAATAGTTTTTGTAACAAGCGCTTTGATAATTTCGATTAACGTTAAATAAAAAGCTATCGTTCATTCACTATCTATTAAAAAAATGTCGCGATCCAATTGCGATACGTCAAATAGTTATAGTGTGAAGTTCGTGAATATCTTTCAAATGTAAAAAGTCATTGTTTAAGATATTAAAATAAAACAATTAGGCTACAGAGTCCAGATTATTTTTTCTGGTTCTAATCTACTTCTATCTCTTGGATCCGTGTCAACTTGTCTCACATTTGAATAATTAAATCATATTTTAATGTATTTTCATTCATCTTAATTTCGAAAGTCGAATATTAAGTGTAACACTCTACGAGTAATTACTCGACTATAAGTCACTAGCAGTGAGTGTTATTAATTTACGCTGAGACTGCACTTTGTATTAGTCAAAATTCATATTATAAATTAGAGACTCAGCAAAGGTTATTCTAGTACGAGGTTCTGCGAGAGTAACATTTACTCCTAGAAGGTAGTGTCAGTTTTGCTTATTCTCTGTGTTATATGAATTTGCACTTACACTGAAATTTCAAATATAGCGTAAATCTACTGTGACGCTAAATCTTGTTTATTAATAGCACTGTAGAAGTTATCGATTCAAAACACAACCAATATCTTAATGTTAGTCCAGTGACAAATGAATCTGCAAAATTTCAGTATAATATACTTGGGTTTACTAATGTTTTGAATATTAGTTTATCGTGTGTTCGTAAGAGTGGCTGTAAATGATACAATACTCCACATAATATGAACGGTACAAACTGTAGATTTAATTCTTCACTAATAATCGAGTTTCAAATTTAACGCCAGAAGCTTAACTGATAAAAGTCTATCCTGTATCTATTTTCGATGATCTTCAAATAAAAAATAAATTTATTTAATGTATATAATATTTAAACTTAATGATATTTTTCAAATATAAATATTAGGTAGATATTAGATCTAGTGTTCGTACCGCATATATTATGTTGCTTCATTTTTATCTTGAGTTTAAGCACATAATCGTTTCCTGTATTATCTACAGTAGAGAATTTTAAATCGATATTCTATTTGAGACCCTTTGAAATTGCATTAGAACTGATTTCTGCTGTAATAATGTTGAATTCTAAATGAACTTTCACAAAACAATTCTCATTTTCTAGTTCAAAAATATAATTTCTTTCTGTTTGATAAAGTAACAGGTAATATAGTTGACTTGTCTGAATGTTAATGTCTAAATACTGTGAATTTTACAGATCATGATATTTTTCAAACGATTATGCTGGTTTTGTTACCCGATAGGTTCTATTCTATTTTCATAATAACTTTCTTATATAGCATGGTTTGTAGTTTTCAAACATAACTCAAGGCACTCAGTGTTTAATAACCTTCTAAAGGTATGAGCGTTTAAAGCATATACTCATTTCACTTACCTCGTAGTCCATCAGTTCTGTAATGATCAGTACTTCAGATAGTAACATATCAATTGTGTGCTTAAACTCTGACAGCAATAACAACGCCAGTTTACAGTTGGGTATAGTTACGGGGAGAAGTGCGACGGCGGGCAGAGGCGGAGGCTTGGCGTCAGAATACCTCGTCACTCGGGTCATCGTCCAACTCGCATAAGAGTTTGCTGCTGCAAAACAAATAATAGGATATTGTTAATACCGTCCCATCTATATTGTCATGAAACTGCTAAATTCCCTACGGGACAGGCAGAACGACACACATGTTCCTCAACATTTATAACTTTTATGAAAGTTCTCTGGTCTTCATAGAAATAGTTGTTTTAGAAGTAAAGAAGTATATTTATAATTAATGCTAGATTTTAAACATCAACATCATGATAATAAGTAATTATTATTTATCATCAATAAACTAACTTCAGTATGAACTGAATTGTACAATAATGAGAAGTTGTTTATCGTGAACTTAAACTGCTAAAAGATTCATTTGTTTGTGTGACTCTTGACTCTACACATTGATTGCATAAACTAGTTTTCTTATTTAATGATACATGATATACTTATAGCTTTATATAGTTGTAGTTATATACAAATTAATACGATACACTACTAAAATCTGAGTCAAAATAGAAAGACTAGAGATAGTATTAAACATATCTAGATCATAACATCAAATTTGGCGTGATCACTATTTGGTACTCACAGCTGAAGAGGTTAAAAGTCCATAAGTATGTAAATCAGAACTGTATTATTTTAAAGATAATAAGCAATATTTGTGTTGCTGTACTAAGGTTATTGTGTTATTGTTCCGCTAAAAGCATTAAGACTTTACTATCCATGAAGTTGATAGAAGTGGCATCTATTTTGATATTATCGTTAAGTATATAGTTAATAATGTTAAAATTGTAAGTCCTAATAAGTGTATTAAGCATGTTATAAACCAAGTGCAATTTGAAAAGAAAATTTAAGGTTTGGATCTAAAGTTTGATTGACGGATACAGTGGTAGTTGACAGCAGAGTGAACAGCTCACTCGAAACAGTGCAAATAATACGTAACATACTTGTGAATTAACCATTCCAAAAATCTAATCCACTACGACGTTCCATCACCAAACTTGGTATCGCTATGGGACCTGTAAGTCCATCATTTTCCAAGATCAATAACCTAAAAAAATAAATAAATCTACAATTACAAGATTTGAAGATTTCATTGTATAAAGATTATAATGAATAAACAACAGTAAGCATGTTCTTTGTTCATGGTAAAATAATGTGGGAGAGACATTAAGACCGTACTTTAATTTTTCTGAGCACAGTTGGTTTTAGATTCGTTTGGGTAGGTCTTCAAAACTTGTAAATATCATCAATTATCTCTACAGACATTGAAGTAATAATGTACTTACTCCTCTTTACTAGTGAAGGACTCTGCGTGGACTCGTCTATTGCAGGCTCTGTCACAGCATCGACAGTGCCAATAGGCCAGTACACTTAAACTGAACACGAACACAGTCGTCGGTAATACCAGGGCCAGAATCAAGCCCCGTACTGTCGACTCCCAAGAGTACCTTGCCACAACCAAATCGGGCCTTGTCAAACTGTAGTAACATGGAAATATCTTTGGAGCTTTCGGCCCAGCGTAATCATTAGCAAAAACCGAACAGTTTACTTTTGGTGGATAGCCACATCCCTCGGGGTTAATAAGAAACTTTAAATCTGTTTCGTCCCATTCCGTTGGCACCGAAGACTCTTCAGTAAATGGAATTCTGGCGAGGTTCACTCTGATTTTATGGCACTTAGTATGAGCTGTCGTGCATCCTTCCCTGCAAGAGGCCCATGTGCAATTGGTTAAGGTCTCTGCATGGACATGTTCAGATACTGCGCAGATACCAGCTTCTGGTACAAACTCAGCTAGAATCGTCTGTATGGCTGGTTCCACCACAAAAGGTATTAAAAAAAGGAAGGCAAACACAGCGAGTATGGCTGATGTACCAAGACATAATGACGTATAGAATTTAAATCTTTCGAAAAAGTGAGATAGTAGCTGCTCCCTTGTTGGCTCCAATGGTTTGAATTCGGGACTTCCTGGTTCTGCAGAAGCGCCCATAGGTAGTGTTGACCTCTCCGAAGCTGCAGGGGAGAGGCTTGCACGGGATCTGCTCATCGAAGACATTGGGGAGATTCAGCCAGTAGAAAGCATTGCAAGTGTTTAGTCGTCTCTTAATGAACTAGCCGGACCCTCTCGAAGGAGGGGAACGCCTGAAAATAGAAAAAGAGATAATTGAGTAAAAGCAAACATAAGTTATTTATATATGATGATACTGTAAAAGTAGGTATGCTTCCAGAAACTATATTTAACACTATTAAATTCTAAGAAGATGAAGCATCCTGATAAGTGAGTGAGTTTCAATTATAAATTAATTAATAGTAGTGCTACTCATCAAATTTTAAATTACTAACTACGCAAAAATATTTTAGAACTAATTAAGGTAGGTTAGGTTATTGAATACATTTTTGAAAATTGTATTTAAATATTCAATACAAGCAACGTAGAGAATTACTTATCCACCAACCATTACCCCACTTAATATGTTTTAAGGTCAGTATTTAAAGTCACGAATTATGTTAAGGTCAAGGACGAAACTTTTAGTTTGTGCATTTGTGAAAACTATTCGTTTTAAATCATCTCTAGTAAATGAGTGATTTATTTATCATACTACAGTTTTAAAGAGACTGTAAAGTTTGACAAAGTTTATTAGAAAATATAGTAACTCATCGCTGGTTCAATCTGATATGTCGAGAATGTTCTTCATGCTATTGCGCATTTGTTCGCAATACATATTATATTCGTTCGTTTCCTATAAGCACAAAATATCTCACGTGACTGATCTCAGAGTGGGGAAACAGGATCGTTCGGAGACATCTGCATTTCAGCTTGACCACTGGTACAACTCTTGAATCTCATTTTGGCATCTTCGCCCACGACCACAGTTTTCTGACATAACATCAAAGTTATACATGACACCACCACCAGTACCGTAGGAAGCACTAATGCCACCAAAAATTGACGGTATGTTGTCTCCAAATCAAATCTTGCTACGACCGTATCTGGGCTGTTCTCCATATAGAAACAAGGAAATCTAGCCTTCGCGTTATGATCGGTGCCATCACGACCATAATCTTTGAGAAATTCCTTGCATTCATCAGCTAAAGTGTTGACACAACCTTCTAAATTGATCATCAAGCGACTGTCATTAGCTAAAGTTAATTCAACTTCTGAAGGAGCAATAAGACGATTAGGTGTTGCCTTTGTAGTATACAGATACTGCAGGTAAGTGAAATTGGTTAAATCTGATATATCAGAACGCGGAAGCAAAGCTGCGTTGATGCAATCAATAGCCACTACGCCTGATGTGCCATTGTGGACTGCGTGACACGATAACATTAATACTTCCTCCCCAGAATCGTTCCAAACCACCTGCCCTCCTTCTTCCTGAGCTAATTTCGCACATTTTGCCAGAAATACTCTATCACCACTTAAAACTATTACGTTTTTGTTACGGGTTGGAATGTCAACACAGCGCCTGTCGCAATTATAAGGCGTTCGTATTTTTCTACAAGTTCCTCTATTACAATAAAATAACCCATGAACGTCTATACAAGTTATTTTTCCCCTTCTACCGGAACATTTTAAGGGAGGATCTGTTTCTCTAAATGCACACTCAAACGCGTCTGTAATGTTGATGCATTTTCCTTCCGTGCAATTAAATGTGCCTGTAAGGTTTTTGCATTCATCGCGGATACAGTGATACTTCTTGGCGTTTTCTTGGTCAATTCCGTAGCAGGTTTTGTTTGCAGCACTACCACATTCAGACAGCAACAACGATGAACCATTTTTTCTAACATTTACATAGATTTGAATGCATGCGCCAGAAGTCTTGCTAAGACACCACTCTCCACAGGATCCCCAGTCACAATTGTCTTTGTTGACTGCTCGTGTTGTGGTACACATAATTGGTGTGGGATCGATACCTGAAGCTATCGCTCGAGTATACGGCATGTATATCGCTACGGTGAGATATACTAGTGAAACGGCACTCAGCACTGCCGTCATTTGACATACGCATATCGTACCACATATCTTTTGGTCTTGCGGTGGTATAATCAAGTCTTCGACGGGTTTAGGTTTCGGCATGATGTGTACCAACCGAGACTCGCTCTCTTCCGCTACTGACTTCTAGTTGTGTTTCTGCGCATGCGCGATGATAAAATCGATCGGGCGCAGTGCGGGCAACCCCGACCAGTGGTGGCATATTTTTTTAATTCATCGATGTCAACGTCCTGACATTCAGCACAACATGAATTATTTTTTACTGATAACCTAATTGATGATATCCCCATTTTATAATGAGATATTAATACTTAATGAATACGTCAAACAAAATTTCACAAATTAATTGTTACACAAAATAAATCACAACAGGAAATAAAGGTTTTAAATAGTTTATGATATAATAATTAATTACAGAATAAAAAATGTTGTTTTCTTTATGTTAGTAATGCAATGTTTCAACAATTTGCAATCGTTTGTTTCTATAGTAAATTCTAAATTTATAGCTAGACAGAAAAGGTAAACACATTCTAATGCCACCACTCACCTTTAAAGCCAGATGAACTATCAGTCTTTATATTTGTCCTAAACATCAATAACGCAAAACAAATTTGTATTATTTCAAAATTGTTTCCGCAATTGTCCAATCGTATTATTTATCGTATTATCACAGGATTGTTGTAATTCTTCTGCGGTACGTCTTCTGTTTAAGATAACTAAAGTGAAGTTATTCGAGGTTTGTTCTGCGCAATGCAGAATATCTGTATCACCCTGAAGTTTGTGCGAATGTAATTGCTGGTTTGACGCATCACATGCTCATTATTATAATAATGAGTTTTACGACCGAAACAAATTTTATACTGTGGTTTTACGTGTGTTTTTAAATGATTTTACATACATCTTTTTGAATTATTCGGTTTTTCACAAACTTTTTGTGTGTATTTTCGACAAATATTGCAAACAGTTGTCCACTGATACACCTACAGCTTAAGTTTAGGTGATATTTCATAGTTACAAGTTATATCATTTTTAAATCTAATATGGCCGAGGGCTCAAGATGGCGGCGGCCCAGTTACTTGTGTATTCTCATGATATACACATCAAATAAAAGACTTTACTTAGAAGAATACGATTAAATCACTTATAATATTAAAAGTAAAAATACTTTTCAAGTTTTTTTTTTTTGTCAATTATGGGTTATATACGAGAAAATTTGTTGCTATTATTGTCTTTAAATAGAAAATTATTATAATTTAGTTAGTAAACATACATAGGATGATAATGAAACTTTATTTCAGACTTCTACAGACGGCCGTAATATTAGTTATAAAAATATTTAAGCGCATGTCCGATATGATGCCAAACATTGGCGTAAGAACTGCTGCAATATTTATTATCATCGACTTCTAATGAATGTGATGGATAATGATTCAACAACGCAACACTCTTAAAATCAATATCATATATCAACAACGTTATGCTCTATTATGCTCTGACATTAGCAGGGCACATTATCATATTTTGAATTTTAATTTTAAAAGTAAAGAAAAGTAACTGAATACGGAATCCCTAACATGTCTTGAAATTCTTTGTAGCTCGGTGGCGTACTAGGTAAGCGTCGTGGCCTGATTGTTTTTGTTAAGCAACATTCGCAAAGGTCAGTTATAGGATGGGTGACTAAAAAATAGTAGCTCATGCTACTCCGTGCTTCGAAAGGTACGTAAGGTTACTAAGGTTACTTCGTAAGGTAAGCCGTTGGTCCTGGGTGCATTTGCAGTCGTTAATACCCTCTATCCGCATCGGGCCAGCGTGGAGAGTCCATGACTCTCCCGTTCATCCTTCTTAACTATCCATAAGCTTGAACCCCTGCAATGGAAACGTAAAAGGATTGATGATGTTCAAATGTTATTTTATTAATAATAATTTTAGTATTCCGTTTTCTAAGACAGCATATTACGACATTCGTAGTTGAGTATGTATCACGCTGGTTTCAAGGTATCTCTGAAGTCCCAGGTCGACCCCTGATCATCTTGGGCATTATGTTAAAATAACACCGTTGAACATGGAGCTGTGCGACAGCTCAGCTACATAGAGGTTCAAAGAAAGCAAAACGTAAAGTGGGGTTTATTTGATTGAACCCCTAATGCCGTGGGAGCGTTGTGTTCAACGCTGTATCTTTATCAGAATAGCACTAACAATACTTTCCTATACTGTCTCACGTTTTGGTGACGAGTGTCTTCATTGTTTCGGATTTCAGCATTAGCTACTTGGGATCTTAGCAATGCATTTGATAAGTATACTGTTCTAGCAACTAACTCTCGTAAATTACACTCACTCGCGAGTGATGTAGCTTACCGTAAGTGAAAGAATTTTTAAAATCGGTGCATATTCAGGGCAAACAAACAGGCAATCGAATATTTGTGATAGGTATTAATACAAATCATCTTCACCAGCCTTGCTGGGATACAATTTTTCCCGGTGTATGGAATCCAATTGAATCGAATAGAGAGATTGAACCACCTACCACGCTGGCCCAGCGCCGATTGCTAGGTTTTGACGACTGAAGATGCAGCCTGCACCACCTTAACGTACTTCCCAAAGCACGGAGGAGCGCGAGACATACGTAACGGCCAGGTTATGAAAGTTGCCAGGTTATAAAAGGTTATAAAACTTCCGCATCACATATCAAACGCGTTAACCACTAAGCCATCGAGTTCCTCAATTTTAGTAAAAACGTTACAAAATTGACATCGAATTATATATAGCTCTTGGAATATAGGATAAAATTTTCTAAATATTATAAATACTTATAGTCAGCAGTTTCCTTAACAGTAATTGACTTAAAAAGCTTGTAGCGCTAATGAAATCGGAGATGACGAAATACACATATTTTTACGCGCAACAAGCTTTTTCAAGTGAATTACTGTAAAAAAATTAATTAGACCTTTTTATTATATATTTATTTTTTACATTTTAGTTTTGTCTCAGTATGTTGTTGTTCTCATAAAGGCGGATCTAAAGAGCCCATACAAGATTCAGTTGCATTATTTCATTGCTAAGTTCCCATGACCACCTTCCAGCTCCATCATCACCAGACCTAGGTTTGAAAAGCTTCCAGTACCAAATCCTCATAAAGACAGATCTTGCGAGTACAAACACGATGCAGTTGCGTCATTTCATCACTAAATTTCTATGACTTACTTACTTACTATATCCTCTTACTGACAAAATAATATTCCATTGTCATCTTACTTACATGTCTATGCAAAATTTCAAATGTATCGGACATCAGGAAGTGGATCAATTTAAAGCTCCAAGATTTGCGCACGATCTAGGCAAATACTAACAAGGCAAGTTAAATAAAAACTTGTAAAAAATCCAGTATCTACTAGAATCGATTCGATCCGAAGGTTAGAGTCCAATTGTTGGTCTGTGAATGGTCCATAAACTCCCACGTTCGTCTCATTGTTGTTGCATTACTGCGCCCTTAACCGGTTTAAAGGGGACGACGATCTGATAAGTAGTCGCATTTAAATTATTATTGACTATCTATTTCCCGCGGTTTGACCTGTTATTCCTCGATTTCTATGATCTCTGATAATGATGTACAGTTCAAAGATTTTGGAATATTAGGCTATTATTCCAAAATCTATATTATTATAAAAAAAATGTATATCTACCGTGACACACGTTTTCAGTTATTCTTAATTTTTACTTTCCATCTATGCACTAGTCATTAAATTGATTTGCTAAAAAATGCCCTAAGACAATTAAGAACCTCATTGCAAATAGTATATCATTGTAATAAAATAATGAAATGAAAATTACCTTTATAAATTAATAATTTTAAAATTCGCATAGACAAAATTTCTCTTACAATTTACATTATTCCTTGTTGAAAAATGCATGAAAGTCTGTTAGTTATAAAGCAATTCTGTTGCATATACTACACAAAATTTTATTACAAATTCTGTATATAAGAGAGATAACTATTATGTGTTATCTATCACACATGTCAGAACATGGAAATCTATGTTTTTTATTGTTGACTTGATTGTGGATCGAAAGAACCGTTGATAGTGACACTCGGCACTTGGGAGTTGTCAAATTGCCAGTCCTTTATTGTGATGTTTTCAGCAGGTGATTGTAGAGGCCAATAGGGTCAACGGACATCTATAAATCAACGATGGACGTCCATTGGATGTCATTAGACCCGCAATTTATCAGTTAGGACGAGAATCTGGCCACACTAAGTGAAAATAATACATTGTAATAAAGTAGGTTCATGTTTATATAAAGTATTGTAGTAAGTATGTTAATATAAGTCACTGTCCTATCAAATCCTATAGACACAATATACTAGAATTGCAATTTTTCAGTTACAACGAAGGTTTGGCCACACTAGGTGAAAATTTGGAATTTTATTCAACTATACTATAATATTATGAATGAAAAGTCTTCGACAAAATGTGAATATGTGAGAACTAAGAAGGTAAGATGTTGCCATATTTTAAGGCTTATTGAAACTTTTGGAAAATCAAAAGAGCGTGTTAAATAAAATGTCAGCTTCTGTTAAATTTGTTTTACTTTCAATAACAAACTTCAAAGTCTTAATAAATACATTTATAGATCATCATCATCATTAACATGTTGATGATGATCTATATAATATTAATATAATATTAAATTTGTTTAATAATAAATAATATAAATATATACGTAAAAATATTCATAATACATATTCCACTCGTGTGTTTAATGTCCGCCTACGAGTTCTGTGACACGAATCACTCCTGGATTATTCCAGACTGGCTCGCCAGCCAGAAGAAACAAACCTTTTGGGGGACCCAAAATATTTTATGCATGTGACCTTATATTGTATGTATTAATTGTAAGTACATTTATTACTTACTATGCGAATATTGTAGATAAATTTAAAAAAAAATGGAACGCTCAGGCTTCTTTTATTGAGTTCCTTTTATCTGGTATAATCTCAATGCTCTGAAAATTATCATATTTAAAAGACATCAAAACTATTTAGCATAGCTATTGATGGAAATAATGTGTTGTCATTTATTTATTAAAATGGCCAGTTTAAGATTTACACAAAGTAGATTTATATATACTTTATACTTATATTACTTCAATCTTGCTGCTTTGTGTTTTGAGTGTATGCTAATAGTCTTTCCTCGAAATCAAGTTTATGTTATGATATTCTCTGTTCTGCATAATAACTTATGACATAATTTTTTATCAGCTCTTTAAAAGTTAAATTTATATGAGGTTCTCCTTTGTAAGTCCCGAGTCCCACCCATTATCTATGCTCCTCATAGTTCGTCTTTACCATTCAAACGTAGCATTCGTATATATTTTAATAATATAAATTTCTTAAAATAAAATATTATTTAAGCGATCAACAAAATGTTGACGATCCCCTGTAATCTTTTGTGGAGTACGATCAGCAGGATTCTGGTGCACTATATAAATGGAGGCACTGGGTGTTCACAGCATAGACATAGACTGTATTCGTGTTGTGTACATTTATATATCACGTGACCAATATGAAGGCTTTTATCGTGTTCGCTGTCTGCCTAGTCGTGGCTCAAGTAAGTGTTAAAAAATTGTTTGTAATGTAACCTATTTTTATATGACTTTATAAAAGTTATTTTTATGTATGTTCTACGATGTTTAGAGATTGTCTTTTGTTTTAATTTTAAATTGTTTATATTTAACAAAGCTGTATTATCGGTTATATAAAAATTCTAATATTCTTTGTGATGCTCCGGAGATTAAACGCGTTGGTTTACCTTGATAAATTGATCAGCCAGCATTCAATATCGCTAAAGATAATCCAATTTCTACTTCTGCATTATTTTGTGTTTTTATTTTCTGAAGTTGTGTTTATTATTTATCGGTTACTTTTTATATTCAGGCTTTAACTGACGAGCAGAAAGAGAAACTAAAAAAGCACAAGTCAGAGTGCTTGGCGGAGACCAAGGTTGACGAACAACTGGTGAACAAACTCAAAGCTGGCGACTTCAAGGTAAAATACTTTTTTGTTATTTTTATCTTAATACAAGTTTCTGTTTATGACTACGTCCATATATCTGACTATATAATACATTATTTAAATAATACACCTTATACAATTGAGGATTTTGTCTGAGTAAGAATATTTTTGTTTATTTTATTGCTCAGTCTATGTTACATATTATAACAATGATATTTGGGAATACAAACAAATAAGAAAACAATTTGGATATATATCAAATTAATTAATTACGTTACTTTATAGATTTGGTAGAAATATTTGACTATGATTTCCCAAAATTTTTATTCTATATTGTGCAAGCTTATTATAAATTATCTTACAATATCGTTACATACATCTGATAACCAATTACAGATCCACACAGTTAGCCTTAAAATTAAGTAACAATTTTGAGTTCACTCGGTAATTTAATCGTATACACATTGTGAGGTATGGCAAAAGACACACATTACACAAAGGACACATGCAAACAAAGAATCGCAATACATTTATTCCTATTTCCTTCTCTGTCAGATAATCATTGTCTTATAATTTCAAAAAATATTTTTGATATCTTGAACCTTATCGACTTACAGCTAGAGTTAAAAAGATCCAGATCCAGAATCGTGCTCAGATCATTAAAAGACTAACTCGCTCTATAAGCGAGTATAAAGACTATAAATATATATAAAGACTATATCGCGTAAGATAGATTTTTAGATTGAAACGGCTTGATATTTCGTATTATAAAAGGTCTAGTTCTTTTTAATTGAACCTTAAAAATCCATAAAGAAACTAAACCATGCTGGAGATTAAAAACATTCTTATTATAAAATTTATTATTACACGAAATAAGCTAAATAAACTTTTTAGTATATAATTAAATCTAGATAATCGGCACCAAGTATCTATATCGACGATTATAATTCCTTCTTACATTAATCGTATGGCTTATATTACAGAGTGATAACGAGGCGTTGAAGAAGTATGCCCTCTGCATGTTGATCAAATCCGAACTGATGACAAAGGAAGGAAAATTTAAGAAGGACGTTGCTTTGGCTAAAGTAGCAAATCCCGGTGAGTTCTCGAGAAATTGTAAACATATGTGTACATTAACAACACCCCATTGATGGCCCCAGTTTTGAGGTACAGGCCTCCTCTATGGATAGAATCACATAGAGAAAACTTTCATGATTTACCACTCAGAGCCAGTATAGATCGGCAGATACCAACAACTGCAAATACAGCTGGGTATTTGAAGTTGTTGCTGCAGTGGGCAGCAGCAGCAAAAGCTGACCACCTCGCTATTGATCTTCTTAATAATACTAGCACAAAATTATAATATAAGATACATGAGATCAAAACTGTAATGTTTGGCTAAATATGTAACTGATTCAGAAGTCCTTTTTAATAACTTAATAACTAGCTTCTTTTGCCCACTTAGTCTCTACTGGCATAAGTTGTGTAACTTATGCTAGACACATTTAGAAAATGTTTAGAGAAAGCTACTAATAAAGTACTAATTAATTTCTTCGTTACTTTTGCGAAATTTGTAGCAGTTGATACGTATATTCTGTATTGACAGTTAAAAAATTTAAAATTTTCTGTTATTGTTCACAGCTGACAAACCCCAAGTGGAGAAGCTCATAGATACCTGTTTAGCGAACAAGGGCAATACCCCTCACCAGACCGCTTGGAACTATGTAAAATGCTACCATGAGAAGGACCCGAAGCACCCCATCTTCATGTAAACTAACAGTTAGATTAAAAATCTCATCTTTCAAACGTAAAACAGGATTTTAGTTTGTATCAAGACTCTTTTCTTGCATCAGAATTCTTCTTTCATGTTTTTCTATTTTCGAATCAATAAAAAATGAAGACTAATGTCAGAGTCCATTGGTATGGTTAACTTGTATTTTCATCTATTACATTCCAATTTTAATTACTGTAAGCAATCGTGTATGGACATAATAGTGTAAAAATATCTAGTTGTGCGCATTACATCAAACCATACCGCCTAAACGAATTTACTAGTTTCAAATAAACAAAGAATGATGATATTGTATATGTTTTTTTATTTTATTTTAACTACGTAACCAAAAGCAAGAAAATTACTAGCCACGACTAAAGGAGAAAACAAAATCCTTTCCTATGTATGGAATTGAATCGAATAAGGATAATGTTTGTAGGCTACCTACCAGTTTAAAATTGATTAAGGAGGCTAGTATAAAAGGCCTTGTGTTGTATCGTATATTGGATAAGGATATATTGCACAATAGCTTGCACAATTTAGAATAGAAATTTTGGGAAATCATAGTCAAATATTTCTACCTAAATATATAAAGTAAAGTAACGTAGAAGCGCTTCAATATTTTAACATGACGAATGCTATTCATTTGATACATATCCAAATTGTTTTCTATTTTGTTTGTATTCTCAAATATCATTGTTATAATATGTAACATAGACTGAGCAATAAAATAAAAATAAATAATAATAATTTTGAATACAGCGAAATATTCTACGCAGGAAGATTGTCTGAAGACAAGAATGTGATGGGGGACAACATAACACAAGACAGTTTGATCTAAAAAAAAAAATCTTGATCTTCCATTATATAATCTGCTTTCCTTAAATATCCTATGTTTTTGTAAATAAGCTAAGAATGTTTGCATTCAGAGGTCCTATACTATATAGTTTTTGGAAGCACTCCAATGATAACATAACTTATTTTTTTATTCATTAAAATGAAACTCGAATTACTATTGACTAGTAATTCGAGTTTCTTTTCCTAATTTTTAATTTTGTAATGCTTCCTCATTAAGCGCCGGAGAGTGATCATTGGTTGTTGCTCAGCATCACACGATGTTTTTAAATTACTGTAAACTAATTAGTAAATCGTGGATAGCATATTTGACTACATGTATAATTATTTAGGTGATATTTAATGTATCAAATGTGTAGTTGTTAGCTATTCCTAATAAAGAGAAAAAAAAAGAAATTGTGGCTCAAATCAGCTGTGAACTTTTGAAGTAAACTAAATTTTTTGCTTGTAATTTTTTGTCTCCTGATTCCATGTATGAAAGAAGGAAACTTTAATGGATATGTTTGAAAATCGGGATTAGAAATAACAACTGTATATAAAACTTAATGCAAGTGTTATGCATACTGTTGACCACTCAGATGACCACAATATGTCACATTTCTCCGTTTAATTTTAAACTCTACACTCAAAACATTAACGTCTACTCTATTCCTACTCTACACTTATAAGAAAATCAGTTGAAGAAATTTATCAGATTTGTATAACCTGATATTCTGTTGACTGTACAGTGTATGTCAATGTCATAGCCCAGAACAAGAAGTATATTTAAAATTATTGGCCCAGAAAGAAGTAGGATCTAAGAATTACACAGATAACTACACACTTTATGCTAGTTTCATCGGAAATTAAAGAATTACATTATAGATTCTAGAAACAATAAACTACATCCAAGCTTAGAGAACAGAATAAAAAAAGAAATGGGTCACCATTTCACCATCTCGTTATGAAATAGTATGTTTTGATTTAATAGTGATACCTGAACGTAAATGAACTCATCGGCATTTCTATTAAACAATAATGTTTACAATTTTCTATTCTCTTATATCTGATAAATGAGTCACTTTGAAATAAGGGCTATAACAAACCCTGTTTTTGAAAATATTATATTTTATAGACATTTTTCCGCAATCATAATAATAATCGTTTAATTTAGGATATAATATCCCATATTAAAAACATTAAATCATAATTGTTACTCGTCTATATATAAATCTAAAATAAGTAAATATAATTTATCGAATCATATACCTAATTAGTAATAAATTATGAATTAAGTAATAATTTTCCTATTAATATTATAAATGTGAAAGTTTCTTTGTTTGGATGTTTGTCGGTCAATCATGCCGAAACTACCGAATGGATTTTGATGAAATTTGGTATACAGATAGGGTATTAGCTGACTAAGATAATAGGATACTTTTTATCCCACTTAACATTTACCTAGGGACCACGCGGGCGAAGCCGCTGGCGAAAGCTAGTATAATAATAATAATGACTGTGACATTTCTCCATCATTATCATTGCAATGGATAAGTATCTAATATTTAATGAGCTCTGGTAATGGAAGTTCTTCAAATTTATCATTAGGATTTTTTAAATTAGAGAAATTATTTTAGAAATAAAATTAATAAGGTTGCTGTTATTACGTTTAGTTTTAAATTGACTCTAAATATATGTAAAAATGCCACATTATGTCCAAATAAACTGTAATAAAAAACGATATAATATTTTAGTTTATTTCTATCTAAACATTTTATCATACTGAGAATGGAAATTTTATACAATATTCTGCAAAATAAAAATCACAAATTTAACCCTGGAATTCACTATGGAACCCTGGAATTTCGTCTCGTTAATATACTATTTCTTTTTTATAAGGAAAATTGATATTATGACAAAATTTTTGGCTAGGGGCTATAAGGGATATTTTTTGTGACTTTCCATCTTCTTCTGTCCCTATCTATCTCATTAACAGGTGCGTTCTTTATGTCTTGTTTTCTCTTTCATATTAACACCTAGCTTAAGATGATATTATACAGGCCTTTCTCGCGCGCTATAGTGTGTAGTTGCACTAATCTATACATATAACAGTTCTATAACAATTATATTCTCTTTCATAATTCTATCAAGCGCATCTTGACGTTATTGCGCGGTCATTCTGTCAGTTGATCAGTTGACTTTTGATGTAATATCCAGGAAAAAAAAATTAAATATGAAATCACTATTATTTTCAACACTCCTCATCGCATTCGTCTTGGTGGGTAATTAAATACTTTTGCTGATAATGTTTCAAGTTCTGTTTCTCTAATAGCTTTTCTGTCATCAATTTTATCCTAAAACCTTGTTATCAGCTGTCACATTTGCCATTAATCTTATGCTTGATATTTCACCAGTCTTTTCGAGAACAGTGTCTGATTTTATCTTTAAACAGTTAAAAAATTCCAAACTCTCTTTTGAATTACAGTAAGTTTGCTTTTCTGTTCGTAGATTACTTGATTTTTTGTGTACATTGATCTTAAAATTTGTTCTATACCTCTCACATAAACTTTTTATTTGATCAATGTTATTATACATTTACATAAATCATGTCATTACCATAATAGTACGTATTAGTCGTTATAGAAAAAAGCGAAGGCTATTAATTCCATGCAAAATTTTCATCCGTTATCAATAACATAAGCAAGAGAGGTATAGCTTATGTAAATTATTTGATATTTAGGTAGTAAAGCGTGTTACGAATCCACAAAATACGACCACAACTACCAAGAATGTAGCAACTTAGATGAAGTCGAATATTTGGGTATATTATAAGACCTAACAATTTCTTTTAACCCTTTTCAGACAAGCTCTGGTATTGTCAGAGCAATAAACTTTGATTTAAAAGAGAGTCAGGCGATATTAAATTTTGATAAAAAACCATCTGAAAATGGACTCTTGCTGACAAAGGTATTTTTTTCTTTTTAATAAATGTCAGCCGGGCTTTTAGGTGATGAACGCTAATTATTATAATGGTTTTCCTAAACAAATATAGGTACAGTGTTTTCAGAGGCAAAATAGTATTTTTAGGAGTTTATTTTATACTGGACGCAAATTATTTTCCAATATGCTATTAGAGACATTTTAAGCTATAATTTCTGTTATTCTGATAGTTAAGTATTCTATTCAAATGTATGTAGGTCTAAATCAAAATGTAAGTATGTACAGTAAAGTAAGTAGGTCGTATATGGATCAATTATTTTGCATGGATCATGGATGGATCATGATCCTAAATATAAAAATATTAGATAATATTTCATTCTTTACTCAGATCTCAAATAACCCAATCTAACTAAATCCCTTGTCTTATCTTAACTGAAATGACGAAGGTGTACCATAACCAAGAAGACACAAGATCCAGAAAATATCACTTTTCTCATTGACTTAACTGGGAATCGAATCCGGGAGTTAAGGGTAGCTTTTTACATTATAACGATGTAATTTTTGTATTTTGCAGAGTTTGAAGGATGAGCACGAAGACAACTTAAAGAAATGGCACATGCAGTGTTTTCAGGAGACAAAAGTGAGGCCAGATTTGGTATTGAAACTGAAGACTGGGAACTGGAGGGTATATTAAAACCTAATAATAATACTTGTATATTGTTTCTTATGGAGAATTTGAAAAAATCAGCCCATTAACATCAGCCATGTTGTTGCGAATAATGTGTAACCAGCTTAAGGTCCTGTTTACTTATGTGGTATGTATTCACGTTGTCATTTTCTCTTTCTGTAGATCAATAGCAGATCGCTCAAAGAGTGGGTCCTATGCGTGTTGAACAAATATGGACTGATGACCAAGGAAGGAGTTTTTAAATTAGATACAGCTATGTCTTTGGTACCACGAGCAGGTAACTGAGTCGTGTTTCTTATACAAATACAATGTACCATAAGCAAAAATTTTAGTATTTTTCAATATAAAAGTTTACGAATGCAACTTTTTTCAAAAGACTTGTTTCATATTTTTCTTTTGCTTCAAGACCAGTCTGCAAGCAAAATTATAAGATACTCAAAAAGATTATTAAATAAGTGATTAATTATTATACTTTCACTTTAATCCTACCGGCTGCGCCATGTTATGTGTGACGTTAATAAAGCACAGAGGTCTCTTGATAACTGACTTTATTTTTTATTTCATATCTACCTTACAAAATGTATTTAACATATTCTTATAGAAAATTAATAAAAAACTCGATACGGATATTTCGAGATGGAAGTGGGATCCCTAGGCGTCTGATGAATATTGTTCTATAACTTCTTATTAATTTTCCAAGCATTAAATTTATATATACTGAAATATGGGTTTTATTGTAGACTAGTGGACGCCCGCGACTTCGTCCGCGTGGAAGTCGGTATCCCGTGGGAGTGAGAAGTTTTCCCAGTAAAAAGTACCCTATGTGTTATTCTGATGTATAACCTATATTGCTGTAAAGTTTTATCCAAATCCGTCCAGTAGTTTTTTCGTGAAAGAGTAACAAACATCCATACATCCATACTTACAAACTTTCGCCTTTATAATATTAATAGGATATGTATTATTAATAAATCATGAATTTTTTTATTTTAATTGCAGACAGGGAAATGATGGAAGATTATATTGACAGTTGCCTGCCGAGCCGAACACCTGAGCCCCGCGATATAGCATGGAAGTATGCGAAGTGCTATCATTTAGGCGCCAAAGATCCGAAAAACAAAAACAAACGATTTCATTATATGACTTTATTTTATTAAAATCAATATAGTACCATCTATCATTGATGTTTAGACCACGTAGCTCAGCGCCATCTACTAGAGTATAATTGTACTTCAGCGCCACGCTAAGCGTATAATCATAGGTATAACTTTAACATAATAGTAACTACATTTCGTTGAGTTTAACATTGTGGCAGCACACGCGCCTCGGAGTCGGAAATGTGTTAAGTTTATGATAGATGGCGTTTACGAAGAAAATGGTTATTAAAGTTTTTTTTACAACATTCTCATTGTTTGATAGCATTTTATGTTTTTAGACTTATATATTGAAGTAAAATAAATAAAATAAAAAACTCATTATATTGAAATGAAATCATCTTTTTATTTATTTTATTCAAGCATACCTTTTCGGTTTATTTTAGTGTTCATACATAGGTATAAACTGTACAAAGAATAATATAAGAATAATAAAAAAAAGTTAACACTAATAAAATCATAGATTTTACTACTTTTCCTACATCTACGAATAAAACCATGCAATAACGTTCCAACATTGAGATTCTAAGTTTATTTTAGTTGGTTATACCATATATATATAACTGTACCTACTGTATACTATATATATATATAACTGTACCTACTTAATTTGGTACGGGTTTTACAGTATAGATTATTTACAGTGTATCAAATTGTCAAATCCTTACCGATTAAAACGTGAGGCGAAAATCTATCGCAACAATTGGATTAATATTACCATGGTCTAATAATATCCGTAGCTGATTAATCAATCAATCCAGACTTTGAAATGTATTGAAAAATACCTGTATTTTTTAAGAATTTGTCTGGCATAAATATATAATCACTTATCTATCCAAGACAAACTCTTATATGAATACTGGTATACTGCGCTGAGGCCAGTAGGTTATATTTCATTACTCCGCTTTTGACACACAAATTTTATGCTATATTTTGCCGCCTAGGCTCAGACCTACTGTGGCCTTAGGGTAAATTCACCACTGTCCATGCCTATAATGAGATCTTAGATCAGGTACAAATTGTACCGTACAGTACATGTGACAACAGAATAGCGTTAAAAATCCTACTTCATCATTATAAAATTAGATTAAGGTACATAGTTAAAGTCACTTTACAGAATATTACAGATACTTACAGCAGAATTGCCACGAATAATTACGACCTTTGAGTATGAGATATTTTTTAAATTAATGAATAATATAACCTAATTTCCATTATAATTACTTTTATTAGTGATGTTACGTGGTTCTATTTTACATCTCACCTACTTACTCAGTAACTCTCATATGCAAGATTACCACTGACATGATAACGTTACGCATATTAAGATAATTGCACTGTAATTCCATTCAATTACTCATTATCATCTAGGTAGACTCGAAAAAAGTCCGGACAGGTTTAAACAATGGCTTTAAAAAAGGTTGCAATCAACTGTACCGCTTCTTCTATGACACCTCTGTAATTATCTGTACCGATGAATTAAAAAAGGTATGCAGTTGATTGTTACATTTGCTAATATATTTTGAACTTTATCACCTTAAGATTGTAAGCATGGTCGCTTGGCAATAAATATCATTTCCACGTATCGATATGGTAAAAATATCGATGTAAGTATTTCAATTTAAACTGTTTGTGATAATTAATTTTTAGAATGATAATCCCATATTCGAGGTGTGAATTGTAAATTACCAGTAAAGTTGTAGATACCAGTAAAGTGATAAAAAATTGTCAATAAAGAGTAAAAATATTTTGTATGTAACAAATTTCTATGTATTGTTCTTTTTAACCGACTTCAAAAAAAGGAGGAGATTCTCAATTCGACTGTATTTTTTCTGTTTGTTACCTCATAACTTATTACTGGGTGGACCGATATTGATGATTCTTCCTTTATTTGAAAGCTAGGCGTGTGGTCCCATATTGTATTTTAGTCCTGATCTGGCAATGGCACCTATGAGAAAACCATATAAGTCTTAAATTTGTATTAAAATTTTAAAAAGGGGAAAATAATACTTATCTTAAAAAATAGATAGATAAATCTTTATTGAACCACTACTATCACTACATTATAAGTTATTATAAAATACCAAGTTGGTGTATAGAAACATTAATAATTACAACAGACAACGATTCGTACCACCATGTTGAATGTTCCATATAGAAAACACACACTGATTTTCAGCTGTACCCCAGTCGTCGTTTGGTTACTAGCGTAAATCAAAGTGAATGTGGAGTGAGAGTACAGTATAATTCTAATGTATTATTTAATGTAATAAATATTAACAATAATAGATAAATATTATTACACTCATATACAAAATAAGAAAATTCTTAATAAACATTTACTAGACCTAATTTTTGCCTCTGTAGATACTCTACTTTCAGTTTCTTCATGAAAGATCCCTTACACAAAAGTCTAAGTGGGGGTGGGATGTTATTCCAACATTTGGTGGCTTGGTGTCGGAAACTACCAGTAAATGCTACGGTTTTGTGTTGCTGTGTGTTCGACCTGAAATAAAAGGGGTTCCATTAAAAAAAAAAGATTTTTTTGTAATTTAGATACGTCAAGAATTGATACATATGATCTGTGATGTCTTACCGTGATGTGAAAGCTTCATTATCATCACCAGCTTAGAGTAAGATCACACACACGTGACATCGCTTTGAATGGAATCGAATATGGAGATCAGCCACGCGGGCCCGTTGCAGATTGGTGGGTGTTATTGAATGCAGATGCAGCCGGGTATAACGGCTTAGCGTGCCTTGCAAAGCATGGAGGAGCTCGAGATAATAAATTTTTGGTTACCCAAAAATGTTGCTTGGCCTACCGAACGCGCCAACAACTGCGCTAAATATGAGCTGTAACAATATTTATTTTATTTAAACTTATAAGTTTAATGAATTTAAAGTGAAAGGAAAACATTGGACCCCTTTTCTCTAAATTTGCACGGATGGGAGAATATTATTAATTTGCCATAGTTAAAGTTTATATGGAGATAAAATGCAAAATGTTATTATTCTACCTAAACACTTGAAATACTTGGTATTTTTAGAGAAATTAGAACATAGACCACAGTTTTGCAGTTTGTTAAATAATCATGAAGAAATATTTAATAGGTACTTACTAAAACCTCAATGATTGAAGTAAACTGCTGCTATTAGCGGAGCTGCTGTTAAAAATGTTAATTGTATTTATTTTAATTAATTTTGTAATAGAAAACCATTGACGATTGCAGTACCTAACTCTTTATATACGCACTTCCTCTGTGTGGTGTATATTTTATTTTTAACCAATTCCAAAAGAGGTTTTCAATGTGACCGAAACTGGTGATTACTTTTTTGTTTGTATATCAAAAACTTGGAGAACTAAGTAGCATTGTCTAAATTATCTTTAAGATTTTGTTGTCACTAAAACGATTTCTAAAATAAAAAAAGTTTCTAATAAAATGATACTTCAAAAAAACAACATACTTACTACATTTTGAATAAACTTAATTTGAATTCGGTATTTAAAAAAGCATAAGTCATTAACAAGTACCGTATTTCCTTACATTTCCTTTCTTTTCAAATTGTTTTAAAAACGAATCATTGGTTTTAATGTAACAATAAGAATGTATGTATACAAACTTCTACCCATCTTTTCATTCCTTTGAAGGGTTCCGATATAAAATATATTCTATACCTTTTCAATGCTATCAATTCAAGACCAACTAAACTTCTTTACGTTAATCAAAACAAATCTTAAAAGCAGCACTTTGATAGCTCGAACGAATGATTTTTCATTTAAACTTCAATGCACAATTAAATCGTCCAATTGGCGCACTAAATGCCATTAGGAATTATCTACCGAAGAGGTATGAAATAGAGGCTTTAATAAGGGGATGCTACATAAGAATTTAATAAAGCAATATAGATACATAACTAATACGAAAAAGTCTAAATACGATAAGTCTCCTAAAGTTTAGTAGGTATCCATCGTAATACCATTATGGATTACCATTAATGAAGAGATCGCAAACAAAAACGGCAATTCGTGATTGATTTTTTTAAGACGTGATTGGTTTTTTTTTATTATTAATATCGTTTACAAAATCCAATATTTTGTTATAACCAATGCACGATAAAAAAGTCAGGTGACCTTTGCAAACAAAACGTTTGCTAGCAAACATACTAGTTGTGATAATATTACATCACATAATAATTGTGACTTATTTTTAGTGATGCATCTGCTTTACATCCCATGGATTTGTAGAAAATTTGTAACCGAAAGCAAATTTATCTTTTCTTTTGATACAAAAAAGGAATATGCAGTTCATAGTAATATGAATCTAATATAATGAAATATAACAAAGACAGAACGATTTTCTGTCGCTTAAACATGGATGACTGGATAAAAACAAACTATATAGTCCGTATTTATCCCAATAGAAAATATTTTTTTATGTGTAACTCAACATAATTTATAGATTACGAAAAAAAATGTGTTAATATTCTTCAATGATCTACCTCAGGCCAAATTCCTAAAGACTGGCTAAAGTCCGTCTTCATTACGCTCCCAAAGAAACCTAATGCAAAGAAGTGTGAGGACTTTAGAACAATTAGTTTAATGAGCTAAGTTTTAAAACTACTTCTCTCGATTATACACGAGCGCATTAGGATTAAATGTGATGAACAGCTTGGTGACAGTCATTTTGGTTTTAGATCCGGAGTGGGCACTCGTGAAGCATTATTTGCTATACAGGTCTTGGTTCAGAAATGCAGAGATATGCAGCAAGACGTTTATCTTTGTTTTATCGATTTTGAAATAGCTTTCGATAGAGTTCTTCATGATCGTTTGCTAGACCTATTAAAAGAAGTAGGTATCGATGACAAAGATCGCAGATTTATTCAGGGCCTGTATCGTGGTCAAGTGGCCACTGTGAGAGTGGGACGGGATGAAACCAATGAAGTGTTGCAAAGAGGGGTTAGACAGGGCTGTATTCTATCATCTATTCTTTTCAACATATACTCTGAAGCTATAATAATGGAAGCGTTGCAGGACCTCGACTGTGGAGTGAAGATCAACGGCCGTAATATTAACAACCTTCGTTACGCGGACGACACAGTCTTAATAGCGTCTTAATAGCGTAAATGTTGATGAAGAATAGCTGATGAGCTATTCTTCATCAACATTTAAGCGTGAACTGCACCCATGGCTACAGCAAAAGTGTTTTTATTGTATCAATGAATATTTAGACAAGAGACATAAAATTTGTCATTTTAGTTAATTATAATAAATGATAAATATGAGTATCTCCAATTCACAATATTGACATAACTATATTCAATTGAACAAATGACATAAAGATTTAAATTTATTAATTATAATAAATTAAAAGATGCTACATCCGTAAATTTATTATTAACATTATTAAATGTATTAAAATTGTATGTGTGATTCTGTATGATATCTGATGGAGTTGCTAATTCTTGCATATTATGTTTGTATGAATATTTAATAATTATCAATTTTAATATTATTTAAAAAATTTGCATACTATTTATAGCGAAATGTGCCTGGACTATTATTTTGCTGGTATCTTTATTGTAAACCACATTTCTAGCAAATAAATTAACTCCTTACTCTTTCAATTAATGGTTGAGAGATTAGACGAATGCAGTCAGGGAGCCGGTCTTTCAATGAACTTAAAGAAGACGAAATTAGATAAGTGTATCCGGCCAAAACCTAGAAAGAGATAAAAACTCGGATCAAAATAGCGCGTAATGCCTTAAATTCGATGAAGAAAGTCCTCTGTAATCGTAATATTAACATCTCTTTACGAACTCGTTTGCTCCATTGTTACATCTGGCCCCTGGTATTATATGGATGTGAGGCATGGACCCTTAAAGAAGATCTAAGAAAACGCATAGAAGCTTTCGGGATGTGGACTTATAGGCGCATGCTCTCTATATAAGCTGGACCGAGAAGGTGACTAATGTCCGTGTTCTCCAACGAGTTGGCCAAAAACGCACGCTTATGGCAACTGTTAAACGGCGTAAAGTCTCGTATTTAGGCTATATTCTTAGACATCAGAGATATGATCTCCTGCAGCTGATCATGATGGGCAAAGTTGCGGGAAAGAGAAAGGTCGGAGGAAGGAAGAAGTCTTGATTGCGGAACATCCGAGAGTGGACTGGGACAGCGAGCGCTGCTGAGCTGATCCGCCGCGCTAAAGACAGGAAGGACCTGAACATGCTAATCGCTAACCTTCACTAGTTGGAGGGGCACCTTTAGAAGAAGAAGAATGATCTACCTAACGAAAAAACAAATAAATATTAGTCATCACTATTATTAAATTTTATCTCATGTATGTGCATACAGGTAGTTAACGCTAAACTATTCTTATATGACAAATAGTCAAAATCATTTATTTATTTATTTTATGTTGTAGAAACTAAAAATATTTTAGTAGTAGGTTATAAAATTATCAAATTAAAATATTGTTTAGATTCGGACATATATTCGTAAATTATAGCAATCAAGGCACATCACTAATGATACTGACCCGGTTAAGGAAAATTTTAAATCATTACGCTTACAAATGAAATGGTATTTACTATTTTATTTGTAATCATAATAATTATATGACGTATTTCATTCTATGGGAATGAGTCTGTAATAACTGCAATAAATAGACCATAGTAATTAGAACAAGGGTAAAAGCCGGATAGTTCCGTCACTTTAAAAAAAAGCGCTGTTATATTATGAACTTATTAATGTTGTATAAGTGTATATTAAAGGTTATTGATCTATAACGGGCTATAGAAGCCCGTTTTTTTAATATATAAGTTTCAATACTTTTGATTAAATCCAATTTCATTTCAACTTTATATTTGCTTAATATAAAGGGTGGTTGTCAAAAGTTAAAAATGCTTCGAGTGATACTTGCCTTATACGTGTGGAAACCAACTTGTATTAATTTAAGTAAAAATCTTTGTTTCTATATATCTTATATAAAGTACGAAAGTTAATGAAGAATGTTAGTCTTTCACGCAAAAGGTACTGAATAGATTTGGATGGAATTTGGAATAAGCATAAAATTTGAAGTCTGTTTTAAAATTTATATTAAACAAAGAAGCATATGGCAGTCGGTGTATCAGTATGTGTATATGAGCAAATCTCAGCTCTTTATATAGTTCAGTTCTGTTTCAATTAGCGCAACTTTAAAAATGAAACTAAAATAGTCAATTTTCAGTAATTTTCAGGACCAGCCATTTTAGTTTCATTTTTAAAATTGTTTTTGAACCCCCAACTTTTCGGCAAACTGATAGGCTTATTGACGTATTACCTATAATACTTTCAGATGAAAAACACTAAAAGGCTCTAGTTTATTAACCTTCTTTGGAGACTTGTTGTTATTATGAATATGATTTTTCGCCTTTATAAATCAGTTTCGTTATATTCCATTGTAGGTATTTATTTCCATTCTAACACTTGGAATGGCTTGAATATGGGTAATAAACAAAACATTTAATAATTCGCCTGTGCCCAGTGCTGGGACTCAGGCCTTCCCGAAAGATAGAACCGAATAGAATCCCAGTGTGGATTGCTGGGTATTCGCCAAGTGTCTGTAAACACAGCACCTATTGAAACATTATAAAAGTCTGGAACAAGGAGATAATACCGGGAGTCAAATCCGGGACCTCGGAGATGGCGAATTTATTGTTATTAGTTAATATTATTAAAATAAATTGTACTTACGTAGCATGTTACAAATTAACTTTAACATCAAAGCTTTTTCGAAAAAGTCCAATCAAAATTTTGGTATAACTTTAATACATTAATGTGTTTTTAACGATTACATTAGACAAGCGCACGGAATTCGCAAAAAAACAGCTGATACTTGTATGTACTTAATGACGTAATAAACCATATTTAATTAACCTCTCATGCCATTCCAACATTCTTCTATAATAAGACAAAGACAGCTCGATAAGTTTCTAATAAACAATGTGAAAATATAACTTCCTGAGCTAAAAACAGTTCTTGATTATCATAAATACTTTTTTGTTTCAAACGAACAGCATTGACTGCAAAGAGGTCCGTTTCGAACAGTCCGATTTCAAACTTTGAACCTATTTTAAATAAAGAACCCAGAAGCAACGCCCATTACTCCACCCGGATTGGCTACCGGTTACAATGTTAGAAATACACATCAGAAATGTATCTATCCTTGTCCTGCTGAACCAGATTGCATGCCGCTCGTCACTGGTCTCGCTCGCACTCGCTTAACGCCACAGATTATAGAAAATGTTCAGTTAATACTGTTTTCCGACGTATATATTCGAATCGTAATTTTTAGGAAACTCTAACGCTCGCATCGCTACGCAAAAGGAACGCTTATTGTAATGATGTTAGGGTTCATTTTTACCGATACATTGATAATAGTTACACCTTTTCTAAACAGGTCGGATATAATTTTTAACACAAAGTTTTTTTTTTGCTAAGCACCATGTTTATAGCAATTTTAATGGCCGCTACCTGTATTTTTTTTTACATACGGAAACGTTTCTGTGCCGGTGTTTATAATTATGCCTTTATCTTGATTCCGATAAACATTTTTACATAGTAGGTACGTTCTGTCTTTCCGTAGTAGTCAGGTATTAAAATTGCAGATAATTTTGCTTCGAAATACCTCGTGTGGTACTGTAGGTTGATGCATTAAATGGCTCTGGAAACATCAACTTATACATTTTTTATCAAACAATGACAATTTGTATTAAAAGTGTTCATACCGTTTTTGCTCTATAATTTTAAATGAAACACGTTAATTATATATAAAATTATAAATACTTGTATATTACTATCATTATATTTATATTCTTCTATGATTTGGTTGGTTCTTGGCAGGTCGGTGGTTTGTTGATATTTTGTTTTATTCGCAATATTTCGAATAATTAATAATGCTGCAGTGAAGAAATTTTGTGAATGAATGAATTGAATATTGAATAAATTTTGATAATTCTTTGTTTAATAAATAGAAAAAATATGGATGATAGCTTTGTTTTACATAACATTGGACGACATTGTTATTCTTCCATATCTTACCTAATCTACCTTCTTATCAAAACCTTAAGTCTGAAAAAAATGTCTTCCGTGTTATTATAAAGCAACTTTAATACCTGATTTAAACCGAACAGTATTCGGTAGTCGGTTATTCGGTAAAACCACTATTTGGCGCATCTCTAGTTTAAACCAAATACTTAATTTACCTAGACCTAATTTTGATTAACAAGACCATTTAAACGTGTTTTAACCCCTTTCCACTAACCTTTTGTAGTATTTGAGAATTATATTTTGCGAACTCCAGCAGGATTTCAGCGTCATGTGCTGGGGTCATATATAGACAATCGTAAGAATGAAAGCGCATCGTACCTTAATTAAAATACGTACTTTACCCGCCCGTTATAATAAACTGTCAATAATGAGTTTGCGTAACGATCACTAGAAACTAGTTAAAAAACGTTAAATAGCCGGTGTTGGCATGCATGATTGGGTACAGTATACGACGCCTGCGCCGTACTTCTTTACAAGGTCCAACGTGTTAAGAACATATCCATTATAACGGTTAAAGGTTCACGATAATTTTTATAACTAACCATTTATTATAATCATTCATAGACCCGTATTTACATCAATACGTTATCATTATAGCAGGTTTTTATTAATATTACATGATGAAAAACGAAACTCCTTGGTGTTAAATATGGCTTATTTTTGCAGTATCGTGTATATTTTAATGACGTTATTTTTCAATCTTGAACACTCTGTATGAAATAAAGCAGGGAGAAAAAAGCAGCCCTTGCCGATTTTCTTGCCGGCTCGTCTCGGTACAAGGGCTCCCGCGATAGACTTACGAACCAATGGCATAGAGTTTGGACTTTAACAAGTACTTTAACTGTATAAATGATTGATTGGATTTGATTGATTAATAATTTTTCTATAATGCCAAACATGTTCTGAGGTACTCGAGAAAAGACGTGTTTCTTTAATCATTGATTTATTTTAAAATACTAATTATTAAAAACGGAATAAAACCTTTGAAGCACGACATTGATATTGCATCTCGTTTAGTGGCGCATTTGCTCCTTTTGAATATGAAATGCATCGTATTGATTATAATGGATCAAAATCAAAACACGAAGAATTAATTATTATAAAAATTACTTTATAAAGTTTTCTCAATGGAAAAATATTAGGAAGTTACCTCGTCAACTTTCTAATATTTTTTGGTAAAGGAATTTTCTAATGTATTTTCTAGTTATTATACTATACTTATTTACTCGTCATATATGGGGAATTAGATGAATATAAATTCCCCATATATGACGAGAGACTTGAAAAAAGGAGCTTATTGTTTCTTGAGGTTAGGTGATTCATGAGTAGGTAGCTATTTTTTTTCAAGCAGCCAGCACCAGTTCGAGATGGGATCAGACTTTCTGTTTTTTTTTTAAGCGACAACCTGATACTTCAATTTTGTAAATTTTAGTCGATCAGGTATTCTAAAAACAGCCATAAAATATCTATAATAATTGACGTGGTACTGGGTTTTAGCAATACTGATTCCTGATTTTAATATTCAATTCCGTTATTACAATGTTTCAGGTTTCTTCACAGGATCTTTATTAACAAATCACCAAAACAACGGAACCCCAATGCACTGCTCAATAGCGCATCAAGAGAAGAGAGATTTTCTCCACAATAAAAAAAAACCGCACGCGCCGATGATTGTCCAACTTTGCATATTGTCTGTAATTTTCCATGGTGGTCGATGGCTTCATGATAATTTATAACGGCTAAGTACCTATCATATAACAAGATGAGTTTCTTAATGCTGAGTACAAAGCTTTCTAGCATTAAAGGTATATATTTCTTTAACTAGAAAAAATACATATAATAAACTAGTTATTTTCCCCGACTTATTCTGCAAAAATTATAATTTATATACATTTGCTTATGATGTAGCTGTCCGTAGGGATTTTTTTTTTAAATCGGTTCTCCCGAGTTCTTTACGCTGACTGATTGTTAAAAGTGTGACCCATGGCCTTAGTCGGTCTACAATCTTTCACTGTTAGGTTCGTGTTTTAGCTCCCTTGATTGCTCTTGATAAATATTTTTAGATATTTTCCAAAGTCTGATGATGGAACTTGAAGTTAACCATGACAATTTTGTAATTAAATAACGCAATCCCATCGAGTTTGGACTCGTTCAATTTTTCGCTGGTCCAAAATTACATCTAAAAATCTGTTTAAAATATATTAATGTCTTAACATGTTTTCTCAAGCACAAGCAAAGAAGGTGTACTTATTTATTACAATTCTGATCGCTCATTTCGCTTATTTTTAACCAATAAATATCAAACGTGCTAACTGTCCCTTAACTGGATCTCCTAAGTTTATAACTATTATAAATGACACTTTGATAAGTATAAATAATTATAATACGTGCTATAATTCATAATAGCAAGTTATGGCAAAACTATAGTTGTTTAAAAAACTACTTATAATAATTAGTATTCATAAGTTTCTTTCTCCTGACGGGTTATTGGGCATCAATATGCATACATAATGATTAATAAACAATTTATAACTGTTTATTAATCGGCGCCGATACAAATAGATATTATCTTTGATAATAGCAGATGTTTAAGTGTAGTGCTATTACAGTTGATAATCGTAAATCTGCAGGCTTGAAGACACGAGATGAGTATGTAAGTAACTCTAACAGTTTAACTGTTGTTATATCGATATTAGATTTCTATCATAATATCTATATCGTCACGCCTGGCCGTTTGTGGGTAGATAAAGAAGAGCAGCATAGCATGATACACGGTCTTTCTTGATGTTTACACATTACAAATACATGCTAGTTAGTTTTTGGAGTCACTTCTGTTAAGATAATTTTCTTATTCCTTATATGCTATGGCATAACCGTTATGACATAATTGGGTTTCACATGTCAGAATTAGGTAACTAAAGTCAAAATATTTTTTTATTTAATTAAGCTTGTAGAAAGCGTTTTTGATTCATACAACTTTTGATGAATCCAATCCAATATAGATGAATCCAATCCAATAAAAACTTTTCTAGTCTGAGATTTCCTACTGGTGTGTGATGAGAAACAGCTGACTAGCACTCCGTTTGATTTTTTTATTCTTAATATCCTACTTTGGCGGCACTATTTCGGCATAACTGTTTTTCGTCTTAATTTATGCCTTAATTTTCTATGAAGCAACTTTATTCGTTTAATTTCAATTGACATAATATTCCTAGAAACATAAATATGAATGAACAAGAATTACATAGGCAAGCATAAACTTAAAGAAGGAGCATCTTCTCTACATAGTTTAAATAAAAATTGCTATCCGTTTCTGTCATTCTTTGTAGGTATGATTGTAGGTTTGTAGGTATGTCATAATGTGGATAGATGAATAACTGAAGATGCAGCCTGAACCACCAGCTTTGCGTGCCTTCCTCAGCATGCAGGAAGTGGAAATAATACATTTTTTGCCACCTATGCGACGACCTAAGTTTGTGAAAGATGCTGAACTTTCGAAATTGCAGATTGAGCTCACTAATCACGCTGTCAACCTTCTCTGGTACTATTTACATTCTATTTACTAGTATTTTGGATGTCGTGAAATGTCGAGTTTTTTTAACGAAATCGCATGTAAAACTATCCGATAATTATTTAAGCGGTCATCGTTAAATGTTAGATAAATAATACTGTTATACAGACATCAGCACAAAAGATGAAATTACAAATGATAACAAAAATCATATAAACGTGACGAGTATTACTACCAACTTTCGCTCTTTCAAGACCTACCGCACGTTAGAGCGATAAAATTCCGCACGATGTCTAAATCGGTTAGTTTATAGCCCGGTGAGCAGGTGGCACATAATTAGCTTGATATACAACTATTAGTGCAGTGTTCATTGCGAAGACGATTAGCATGACGACGATTCTATATTTACTCTTGAATTGAGATTAACATAATAGGGTGGCCATATTTAATCATATAAGGAGACTGCATATTTTCAAACGAATCTTTTTCAGTATGCCTCACGTTTTATTTCCTCACATAAATTACGTATAGTCTTTATTAAAAAAAGAATATTATACAGAGGTAAAGTTTCAAACCTGTTTGTAGGGGTCTTCTATATCTTTGGAAATACTGACGCGTTTATGATTTTTTTTTTCATCTATGGAAAGCCACATCATACTTGGCTAGGTAGGTTAAAAAATATTACAAAAACTGACTCAGATTCCAGACTAGACTTAATTCTAGTAATTGATGAAAAATTTTTCATGTAGCAGTGAAAGCAACAAGTACTTAATAAATCCAACAGTCTCGTTTGGGTCTCTAGCAGCTAAGATATATTAACACTGCTATAGATACCATTAATGTATTGTATTATAATACAATAATGGTATCTATAGCAGTGTTATTTAACACTGCTATATATACCATAGCAATAATCGTTTGTTGTTTTCGCTATTGACGATCACAATTTCTATCATAGTTCAAGCAATCTATGTACTCGTAAATAACCGAAAAAGGTCTTTTGATGAAGATGATAGTGTATTTCAAGTATTATTTTTGGTAAATTTTGCTTTCACAATGCTATATTTATAAAAAATCTGTATGCGTACTAAAAATCATCAATAAATAGGGAAATTGCTTGAATTGTAAAAATATTATAGGGTCAATTCAATCTCGAACACTAGAACTGTCGAAATTGCTAAGTCTTTTTAATAGCATAATATTTTTATACTTTAAGTTGTTAAAATTTTGGTCACCCCACATAAGGTGGAGTTGGTCTGGCGACAAGACGATTAGCTATGTACGTGAGATGTTTTGTGACATCGCGGCAACACGAAGTTTCTAATTCATCATGTTATTCGATTAGTACAAGCAAATGGGCGCCTGTGGTGAATACTATTATTTTATTAAGGGCTGTATTTAAAAGAACATCGTTCTAACCCAACTACTAAGCCTGAAGAGGTATATCAATGTAAATTATTGTATGCCACCGACCATTACCCATTAACCACTTATCGTATATTGGCTCTCTTGGTTTGGTTTTTTGTATCCATTTCTCTATATAAACATATCTTAACGTTAGATACCGCGCGGGGTAGGCAGAGAGAACCAAGAGTCACGAGGCACGTTAGCGCGTCTTTCATTCTCTTGATATCATGAATATTATCATACATGTGCACCTGGTTTAATGGCTTCTAACTCCACCTTTCTCCAATAGCACGCGATCATTTGATCACCAAAGTTGTGTCTTGGGTTTTTCTAAACCAGATTTTTCAATTTATTGTAATACCTTCTATTCTTTTCTTAGGTAATGTTATTCTATTCCAAAAAGTGCTATGAACTCGACGATGACATGGTAGCGATCCCCTAAAAAACTTAGAATGTTAGTGTTCAATTCTTTTTTATTCTTCTTCAAAAGGTTATTATAAAGACTTCGATGTCGAGCTGGAGGCTTATTTTAACTAAGCTGATCTATTTGTTACTCGCTTCCTTGACAGAGTCAATTAACGGCTTTCCGCCTTAATTTGATATTTAATACACTTACGGTAAGTTGCGCAAACGTCAATTAAGACCTCTAAGCTCTAATGAATGTCAAATTTGTATAGGTAATGTCGCTTTAAAATAATGAACATTTTAATGGACGTTTGTGAGAATGGCTTTTAGGTATTAATTAAATTATCATATATTAAAATTTACAAAACTTAGAAAAGATCAAAAGTGTACAAAATAAACCTTATTTATATTTTTAACGATGGAAAATGCGTTACCGCATATCCCGGTTCGCCAGCGCGGCTCGCCAGAGTTATGAGGGGCTCCCCCCTGCGGATCCACCCCGAAGTGGTGCTAGTCAAATAGCAGGGGTATACCAACTAAAAACTCGCTACAATATTTGTCCTAAAAGGACCATATCCTGAGCCGTTCGCCCGGTATTCGGCCCGCCCTGAATAGGGCAGGTCTCGCCACGGGTTGGGACGGGGACTCAAGGATACTTGAGCACGGCTCCCACGACAGCGACTACGGCTCCACCGATGTCCAGCCCGACCACAGTCCTAAAAAGGCACTATCAGGCCGGTCAACGGTTCCGCCGTTCCCCCAGTCATGGCCCCACCAAGCCCGGGCGCTACACACACCAAAGCGGTGTGTATATCGACCGGAATCGGCATCTAAGGCCAGGGCCGCAGAGGAAGCCCCCATCACCTGCATACGTAGGCCGACTCCTCATAGTCCTCTCACCAAACGTCAACACAGGCCCGCCCGGCAGACGTAACCCTGCCAGGAAACCAAGTCGACGATTGACTGCTCCGGATGTCCCCCCTCTTGTGAGTAGAGTATCCATAACACCAGAATGATCCTCAACCGGTTCCGCACGAGAACAGCGAGGCGCGGGAACTAGCCGGTGGTGGAGAGCACCTGTTGAACAACTGCAACAAAAATCGTCAGATTTAATGGAGCTGCTAATTAGTATCGTCTTGTATTACTCGTAGTACTGTCGTTTGTATGCTCTAATATCACTCTTTTATTATTAAGTTGTAACTATAAAGTAAGAAAAGTAAAGGTGTTGTTATTACCTTTATAGCTATAAATAAATGGTAATGTGGTAATATTTTGATATTTTAATATGACGACAAGTCGTTCAAGTTATTCAAATAAGAAGACAATTTAAATTATTCAGTAACAAAAGTAATATTTTCTTATAATCACAATAATATGCATTTCAAAATTATAGAATAATGAACTTTTGGATGTGGCAATCGATTGATAATAGTCACAGAAATTAAAAATATTTTTTAAAATAAGTGTATTTTTAAAAACATTTTTATTTTATTAGGTCTCTATTAGGCCGTGTGATTAAATTCTTTATAACCACTCACAATTATGTAGTATGAAAAAAATGTGTATTAACTTTTTGTAAAGGTATAAAAGCTTTTTTTATCTTCTTAATTCTAATGAAATGATATAAAAAATATCACGTTTCACTTATGTAAAAATTAATAAGCTTCTCAGGAAATGTTTGTTTGAAAGACAAAAATTGGATTATCACAAAAAAAATGTTTGACTATAATAAAAATTACGTAATGTTAATATTTCAATATTTTTCAGCAAATCAATTGTCATAAATATCTTCTATTTCTTCATAGACAAAACCTGCGAAGAAGAAGAAATGTCAAAAAAGCTCAAATCAGATTTCAAGTTATTTTATTAAAAAACATATATTTAAACGTATTAAAAATATCACATCCAAAATGATGCTTATCTTCATACATCAACAGTACTTGTTCTTATTAATGAAATAATTAGTCGGTGTATCTTTGTCTATTTGACTTTTACAGAGTACAAGGAGTAGCCCATCTCGTAAGACCTCCCATCAAAACATGTCCCATCACATTTTGTATATTACTCATACTTTGACATGGAAATACGCGGTTCATGTAAAACTGGTGGTTTCTATAGTGGTTTAATTTAACTAAATGGGCACGACGAATCGTTCAGGGCGGCTCTTTTGATGTGTACGGCGGCTAATACAAAAGAAATTTGTAATTGGCGCTTAAGTTTTTTGGGTTCATTCGAGTTGTAGTTTTGATGGACAATATTATCATTGTCATTTCATATTTTACACAAATTTTGTACTGTAGAACATTGCTCTAATGTGAGTTGAGTAGCTAAAACGATGTTACGTTAAAGGCTGTTTTAATATTGGCACTAAGCGTGAAATTTACATCCTTCAAAGTTTAAAATGAAGAAAACCTTAAAAAGGATCATTCAAAAGAGTTTGATTAGTACTCCTTAAGTTCAGGTTTTAACCTTTTTACTTAAATTTTTAAGCATAAATGGCCATTTATGTTTTTTAAATTTAAGCTTTGAGTTTCTACTTCGCCTTTGTACGTTTCACAATATACTGAATACTTTGAGACTGATTTTAGATATTTAAAAAATTTGCATAATTTAGTTTCAGAAACGAAACATTAAAATTTTAAAGACTATATTGATGTCTATCTTGCAATTAAATACTTTAAAAATTCTAATTTGACATGGCTTTTATTCTATTCACAGGAACGGTTTTATGTTTAAGCAATTTTTTCTATAATATAGAAACGACTTACAATATCTTAAATTCATATTGAATTCAGATTATTTTATGTACTATAGTGTAGCTGACACAGTTCCGGATTAGCCCATTAGTATAACACGTGATGCCCTAAGCTATTGCTAAGGGCATCACGTGTTGGGTTATCCACTTCCAGTTAAAGCACAAAAATTGCTAGCATTATGCAGCAAGAGTGTTTGAAGACCCGCGATTATTTCCACATATGTTTTTTGATCTTCATATAGGTATATCCTCAGATACCTATTGCTCTAATTCAATGCATTAAATTTCTATTAAAAACATATTTTATATTAAACAAAATTTCTACAGCGGTTGTATTATTTTAATACAAATAGCATTGACGCCAATTTATTTCTAGAAACCTTTTTTTTTGTTACAAGGAGAGATGGCGCTGCGTTACAAAAACACAGGCTCCGTGTTAAAGTGCTGCTAAAAATATAAACATTGGTTATTTTAGCTAGAAAATAAATAATTAAAAATATAGAAAAAAGAATAAACAACAATAATAATAATTATAATAGGATTGACGGACTGCACCACTACTGGTTGAAGAGTTTCCGCTCGTGCCACGCATTCCTGGCCCGCCAATTCCAAGACGCCCTAGAACAGCGATGTCTCCCAAACTTCTTAACAACTGGGGTCACTCACCTAGCTCCAAAGTCCACCAATACCGCGGATCCGTCACAATACCGCCCCATAACGTGCTTGTGTACCACCTACAAAGCACTGACATTCATTCTGAAGGCTAAAATTGATGCTCACGTTGAGCACAATCATATCATGGTGGACACTCAGAATGGATGCAGGGGCGGGAGCCGCGGTTCAAAGGAGCTTCTCCTGATCGATGCGGTCGTGGCCCAACAGGTCAAACGCAACCGACGCAACTTCTCTGCAGCCTGGATAGACTACAAAAAAGCGTTTGACTCGGTTCCCCATACGTGGTTGAAGAGGGTCCTCGAGCTGTACAAGATCGATTGTACAGTTCGAAACTTCCTCGAGACCATTATGGGGCAGTGGAGTACGCAGCTTAGTCTGTTCGGGGTGCAGCTGTCGGATGCGGAAGACCGAATAAAGATTGAGAGGGGTATATTCCAGGGCGATTGTCTGAGTCCACTTTGGTTTTGCCTGTCCCTAAATCCGCTTAGCACTTTGCTGGATAAACCAGGGACAGGTTTTCAGTTGAAGAGAGGATTGTTCAAAATATCACACCTCTTCTACATGGATGATCTCAAGTTGCTTGCCCCAAATGCTCAGAGGCTGGCGGAGCTGCTGAAAATCACAAAGGATTTCAGTAGCTCCATCAGCATGGAGTTTGGGCTGGACAAGTGTGCGGTTATCCATGTGGATAGAGGTCGGATAAGTGATTCCAACCAAGTGGACCTACCGGATGGATCCACCATCCGTACCCTCTCGATACGATACACAGTCTCCGTAACTACTTCCTGGCGAAATCGGAATCCAGTGAGTTGCATAGAGATGTCAAAGCATGTGATGTAGGACTAACCCCTCTCTCTTTGGCCACCGAGCAATGGCGAGAACCGGCAGTACTTAGCACCACTGACCGAGAGGCCATTTGGAGGGAGAAGGAGTTGCACGGTAGGTTCTACAAGGCGCTACACGAGCGTCATGTGGATCCGAGAACCTCCGTGCATTGGCTGCGCTTCGGGGACCTCTTTGGGGAAACCGAAGGTTTTGTCTGTGCAATACAGGACCAGGTCATTATGACCCGAAACTACCGGAAGTATATCCTGAAGGATGGGACAGAGGATGTTTGTAGAGCCTGTCACCAGCCCGGTGAGTCACTCAGGCATATTACTTCCGGTTGTCCTGTACTGGCTAATACCGAGTATTTGCACAGACATGACCAAGCAGCCAAAATACTCCATCTCGAGCTAGCCTTCAAATACGGCCTCATAGGCGAAAAGGTGCCGTACTATAAGTATGTGCCGGAGCCAGTTCTTGAAAATGACCGCGCTCGATTATACTGGGACCGGTCCGTCATTACGGACAGGACTGTTCCTGCGAACAAGCCTGATATCGTACTGATGGACCGGGCGGAATCTCGGGTGTTCTTAGTGGATGTCACCGTCCCATTCGATGAAAACCTCGTGAAAGCCGAATCAGATAAAAAACTTAAATATCTGAACCTGGCGCACGAGGTTACCGATATGTGGCGAGTGTCATCCACTGAGATCATCCCAGTCGTAGTGTCAACGAATGGCCTAGTCCCGACTTCTCTTCACGACCATCTGAAGAGGTTGGGACTCCGTGACGGACCAATGATTGCGAGGCTCCAGCGGGCGATCTTGCTCGATAACGCAAGGATCGTCCGCCGTTTTCTCTCTTTGTCGCCCTGACCCCCGGCCGTCTGGCCTCCTCTGCCGGGGGGAATCCTCCCCCCCCTCGAATCGTCGAGGGGTCGGGAAGAGTAAATTATAAATATATTTAAATAATAATAATTTTATTTATTCTCCTCACAAAAAACTTACATTGCATTGGGTAAATACATAAATATTATTAATATTAATGCTGTGAGGAGCTGGTGTTTGAAATGGGATTAACCTGTATTGCAAATCACCAGGACCCCACCCCTCGGCATGTTACAGAATTTCGTTTTATAGGTACTCATCATACAATGCTGTAATATAAAAATAAAAAAGAAGAGAAATATTTTAACATTTAACTTAGCACAATAAGAGCAAGAAAAAGGGATGTGTGAGTGTATGTGAGTGTGTGAAGTGTAAGTGTTGGTGTGTGTGTGTGTGTGTGTGTGTGTGTGTGTGTGTGTGTGTGTGTGTTGGTGTGTGTGCGTGAAACAATAAAGAAAATAATTTTAAAACACCAATACTATTAATTATGCAAATGAATCTGAATCTTTATCATAAGGGTAGATAAAAGTATAAAAAATGAACAAATCATATCGCACGGTATCGACTAGAATTGTGCTTAATAATAGGAATGACGATTAATTTTTATTTGTTTGTCCAGCGGGTAGATTAATGAAGAATATAAAATAAGTTTTATTTTTTATTTTTCGCGTACTCAATAAATTATGCCGATACATTGAGTTGAAATGTCGCATGACGTCACCCTTTTGTAATTTTCTACAAAACTGTGACGTAGCGAGCCCCATTTCTTGTTTAAATTGAAACAAAAAAAAGTACGTATCTAATATTTTTCTATTATCTAACTGACGGACTAAATAAAATTTCTTTTTTTAACCCAGTCGTCATCCCTATTATTATTTCTATCCAACCGGGGCCGCGCGTCGGGTGTTTATGCTTAAGGCATCAAGTAGTCTTAGATGAGAGTGTTGAGACAGTTCGAGTAGTCGAATTAGCACGCTCCACTTTCAACCGACTTAAAAACAGTTTGAGAACTTTCAACGAGTTTCTCTAAGCTGTGAAATACAAAATACGTTCTTAAGCATGAGCTTAGCACGTTAATCGCTACAAATACTAAAATATTGATTACGCTTTGAGAAAACTTAAATCAGAAACTAAAAACGTTCAAACACAGTATGAGACGTTCTTGGCTTAAAATTTTCAATTCTGAAACCGGATGTTACTCCTGCACTGAGCTCACACAGTGCCTTCCACCGTTTAAATTAATAAAACAAATATTAATACGAGAATAAAACAAAATTATAATCGTTAAGTACATACATCGCAAAAAAAAAATGTTCTCTACACGTTTGGAATATTAAAGAAAGAGCAAGCGGTCTCATAAACATGTTATCTATATCTAAAACAGTCGCGTGTCCAAATAACTAACAAACGGTGGATGCAAAAACGTCATATCTGCGAAATCAGACATTTTGCGTTGCAAGCTGGCGATGTTTCATTATAACTGTTATTTCAATTCAATAATGTCCTTTAATTGTTATTGCGGTTGACATGAAAAAGGCGGGCTTTTTGTAAATCATTCGAATCATTAATGCACTTTTTTATAGTTTACATTCTGTTATGAACAAATTGTGTCAAACTATGACTTGGGGGGGTGGAACATGAGTTTAATGAGTTAATATTCGATATGGATTTGAATAAAATAAAACCAAAGAATTACTGAATCGTTATCTTTAATGTCTGACGTCTGACGTCACACACTAAGAGTCCCTTTCAATATATTAGTTGGTACAGGGTAACGATTAACCCAATCTGTCTTGTTATGTAATTTTTATGTGCCTATTTGCGGGCAAAAATTTTTTTTTCTTTCTTTTCTGTGGAGATCTGTATTTACGAAGATTACCGCATTTTATTACACAAAAAGTTATAAAAGTCGCTACCCGCTGTCTGGATGGTGACATTTTTTAAACTACATAACGAATTTTAATTCAGTTTTCATTTTAATACAGGTCTTAGATTATTAAGCAATAGGTATACAGGATGATTCAAATATAAGGTTAAATGTTTAGTAATGACCGTGTGGGCAGAAAACTAGCAATATTATATTTAGAACACATTGATTGGATCACGAAGCTTAATTTTGTAAATATTTAGTTTTAGCATCAAAAATAGGTACAAAAGTCTAACTTAAAAATTACGGAAATGTCCGAGTAAATATTAGTTGGTCTAACTTGATGACGGATTTTTACAAAAATTAATACTAGACGTAATAATATTCTAATTCTCTTGCTGATTATTATTATATTTTATTATTGGATATTGAATATTATAAGACCAATTTATGCTTATAAAGTCTATTCCAGATAAGATTAAGTATAAATTGTTGTGTTTCGAGTTTTTCGAGGGCTCTCAGAGAGCGCACGAAAGAGGCTCGTTGGGGCATTCGCGTATTCAGTATGCGATTTTGGTTAAGGTTAATCTACTTTCACAATGGCCGGTTATCACATGGGTGACCAAAAATTTACTACCTCAAGCTCATTCGCGAAAATAATGTGAAGCCGATGATCCCTGCAGGTGCCTTCAACAAGCCTCATTCGTATGGTGGATTATGTTCCATTCTCCCTATTATAACCATGATAAGGTTTTATATTCTTAAAAATGTGGTTAATACGCAAGGGCCATGAGCTTCTCCGTTATTTCAGGTTGTTTACGCAGTGGTTAATATTGGATATTCCAGACAGGTCCCGTGACCATTCTTCCTATTCGATTCGATTTAATTTAATCCAATTTTTTTTTTATCTCTGTTTATAATGTATTGATCTGGTAATGACATGGTTTTTGTAAATGTCATTACTCATATTAGAGCTGGTGAGTTTCTTGCTCGTTCTTCTTATCAGCCAAAAGACGTCCTGAACGAGTGGTAGGGAAAAAATGTTGGACGATTCAAAAGTACTTTTAAGAAGTCTATTTGAATAAAGATTATTTTGACTTTGACTTTGACTTTGACATGGGAATGGTTCTGTGGTGTATACAACATCTGATAAAAATGAGGAAAAGTCTTGTGCTTATAATATAAATATGGAATACATAAATAAATTTTATATTCGTTAAGATTATCGTATTAGAAATATTCAATTAATTTACATAGGCAGGTGTATAAATAAAGAAGTAACTAATATGAAAATACCGAGGCAAATAATATGTATTTGATTAGTGTGAATGTTAATAGGCTTATGGTACTTTGTAGGTCACAATTAATAAGCACTTAGACATAAGAAGTCTTAAACGGATTAATTATTAATTATAATTGAGTGCATACCTACTTATAATAAAAATTATTCGCTGAATTTCAACTTCTATTTAATGTGAATTAACATTTGCGTTAGTTGAAGTGTTGACATATGGCCTAGTACAGTATTTATTGTTTATGTATTTATTATATTATAACGTGTGTCTGTATCACCACCAGCCCTTTTTACGTCCCCACTGCAGGGGCTCAGGCCTTCCTTATGGATGGTTAAGGAGGATGGGCCATGACACTTCACGCTGGCCTAATGCGGATTGGAGGGTATTAACGACTGCAAATGCAGCCGGGACCAACGGCTTAACGTGCCTTCCGAAGCACGGAGTAGCTCGAGATAATAATTTTTTAGTCACCCATCCCGTGACCGACCCTTGCGAAAGTTGCTTAACGACTACGATCGCGGGCCGCGGCGCTTTTCCACTACGCCACCGAGTGTCTGTATATATGTAGGTATTGGTTTATTTAGGTATACCTTTTTTATGATACATGTGCTATTTTATTTATAACTCTAGTTTGGCATTGTAATCTGTATTTTTTATTATATTTTTTTTAAGTAACTCAACTAATGGGCCCCCTATCTTCTGATACAGAAAAATGATACAGATGCCCTGTACTTCTTAACAGCGCCTCAGTATCATTTTTCCCACCTTAAAGTGAAACAGGAGCGTTCACTGAGATAGGGTCCATGTTGAACGCACTCTTTTTTTCATACATTGAGTTGTCGCTTGACGTCACGCTTTTGTATATTTTCTACAAAACTGTGACGTAGTGAGCACCAACTCCTCAACATTAAGGCCTGTTATCTAAGCTATTTCTTGTATAAATTGAAGCAAAAAAATACGTATCTAATATTTTTCTATTATCTGACTGATGGATTAAATAGATTTACCCAGCCGTCAACTCTATTGTTGAAAACAAAAATCAAAAGATCCAAAAATTAATACACGTGGCTCTTCCGCTCTTCATTTCGTGAATAAACTACAAACGAAATGATAATCTAATCGTGAGTAAGTTAAAAATGTATGCATTTAGAAAAATATACATATTTTTTCTAATATACATATATAGCCCTGCTTAGAGTTTTGAGATTTTTTCTAAATTTACTTAATAAAAATAAAAAAAAAACAAGAGTACATATTTCGTATTGTCTCTTTACGTATAAAGGCAATCAATGTGGAATTGTGTAAATGAAAATAGGCAGTATATTAAAATAATACGAAGAGAACCAAGATATATGGTTTGAAAGTATTTTTTTAAAGAAAACATCTGTGTGTACGCAATATGCAAGTTGAAGAGGTACTTTTTAAACAACATAAGCTATAAGATCATAATCAAACCTTCAATTTCACCAAGCAAACCGTGTATTAACAAAAGCTCGATTACACAACTCACAAATTGCAATTAAACACAAGTACAAAGGTGCAAAACGGCACAACTCGTATCCCGATCGGTTTCGCGTGAGTCTCGTTATTCGAAGAATCGTCACCGACGTACGATAATATCTGCTACCGGCCAGTTATCAAACGCAATGAGTATTTATTATAATATTGTCTTAATTAGAGATCAGCTTACGTTAAAGCTGCAATGTTTTTAATTTTTGCATCTGGCTTTTAAAAAGTTTGTAATATTTGTTTCGATGCTACCAAGAAGTTTAAATATTCGGATTGTCCGAGTAGTCTAACGATACTTACTCCGTTGTCAGGTAAAATTAACATCACAGACTTTCCCATTTATTATGCATTTTATCTTTAAAAACGTTTCCTAGATGGAAATTGTGAATTTATAAGCATTTTTCTTTAAGATACTTATAGGAATTTAATATACCTACATAGATATTTATTGCGAATGCTAAATTTACCAAATAAAAAAATATTTTAGAAGAAACACGTTGATCCATTATTCTCATATATATCTAACGCATCCATGAATTTTGATATAAGTAATTGTTATTATTTAAAGAAAAATACAATCAAATTACAATCAAATTCAAATTACAAAATACAAGACATTGAACATAAAAAAATAATCTTATATTAGTAGACAATGTCAATTGTATAGATTTTGCTATGTCAGGGTTCATATTCTGGTACTAATTTATTTCATAGAAATATATTATACCACGATTACAATAAAGAATTGAATTGAATGAATTTACAAAATTTACTGAAAAGCTATTTTATCTTTGGTCATCTGGCCAGAATAAAAAACAGCGATATAATAAAAACCGGATTAGTCTATTAAACACACAGCAAAACATTAAAATATTTTAGACACAACCACCACCTTTTAGAATCTTACGGTCAAGAGCGAATCGGACTCACGTGAAGAGGTTCCACATATCCACACATTAAAACTGAAAAACCGTAACCTAATATGTTTTCATCAAATTTTACGTAAGTTTACGTACTTGGGGGAAGGAATGGTCTATTTTTACCTCATCATCATCCCATTAATGTCTCCACTGCTGGGGCTCGAGCCTTCCCATGGATAACCCTGACTCTGTTATTCTATTCTGTTATTCATTGATGGAATAACAGAACAGAAAAAAACGGAATCGAAATAAATCGACATAGGATAATCCATTTATCGTTTTCTTAAAAATATTCAGATCTATTCATTTCAAAATATAAATACCTATCAAAATAATCATTCGATATGTCCCAGAAGACTAAAACTGTAAAAATATATACACCTATCTAACTACAATTGCTTTAATTACAAATACTTAACGGCTTCATATGTAGTTATAAAATATATGTAATACGCACGAAGGCTCGTATTTAACTGTATAAACTGTCTGTAATACACTGTACAGGAAATCGGGTTTGCAGTATTGTATGGTCAGCAGTAAACAATCAGATGATTTCAAATGCTAATTTTTGTGCAAGTAATCAAATGAAATTTTATTATTCATAAACTTCAAAGCTGTTTGGTAACCACAACAGAGTACACTTGATTTTAACTACATAAAATGCATTTAAATCAATAGCGTTATTTCAATATAATGAGTTAATCTGAGTTGCTGTTATGTGTACATCATTAGAGAAATATAGAATTTACATTGTTAATCACTGTCTAAGATATTGATTGATAAATAATACATTTATAGTTAAAGACAGTAAATTAATTTTACTGTAAAACTTTTGTGGACGATAGCTGTACCAGCCTCTTTAGATTGAAATCATTGATTAACATTAAGAACACAAAAAAAAGTAATCAAAGAGTTACGCGCAAAGTATTTAACCTTTATCCAAGGACCTTATATTTTTTCTATATGAAATCTGATATATTTGCATATTTACGAAGTTAACATTTGCAATTATTCTCTTGGCAATATATATAATTTTTTAATAAATTTGTTTGCTGTCCGTACTTCGAGTTATTAAGTTAGACGGTATTATATCACAAGTTGGCGGTTAACGCTAATTCCTCATGTGCCGCGGCTCACATCATTTACCGCGTGATAAACTCAGTTTATTTTAAATTATTTTAGTAAGCGCGCGTGAGGGAGTGCATCACCTGTCATAACAAACTGCCTCCGATACACCTTTAATGTGTAATATTTCGGAAATATATGTGTATTTATTATATTCGATGAATTTTGCATTCACAATGCTATACTGAAAAATAATCTTCATGAAAAACGGATAAAAATCCACTTTGTCCCTGGCACTCTGAGATGGGACTTGAACCCATGACCCTTCGCAATCCGGGCGACTGATGGGCACATATGGGTATTTTATAGTGCGGAACTCTGCGATGTTATTAGAAAGTACAGCCACGGCTATGAATGAAAAAGCAATGGCCTTCATGAATAAGGGTCCTACACGACTAAAGAAAAAATAGAGTCATTGAAAACCAACTCAGTTATTTATCTGTCTAATTATTGAAACTATCGAATCGATTGAATTAAATTTTGGCACAGACTTGGTAAGTCGGTGAGTTAAGGATGGCCTATAACGTAAATAAAGGAATTTTCAACAGTGCGGCCTCCTGAAACCTTGAAAACTCTTATCGCCTTATCCTGACCCCGATAAGCGAAACTACAGGACTTAATTAAAAAAAAAAAACAGAAAATGGTTCTATATGCACAAATCCCAGGAAAAGAGGAAATATCTTTAAATTACGGTATATGTTACACTTTCAATCTAAAATTTTTGTTCTTATTAAAAAAACAACACGGTTTAAGGTTAGTTAGAAACTGTTTTAATGTTTATTATTTGTTAAAAGTAGTCAAGGCACCTGCACCATAGAACTTGTAAAGTGCGATTGTTACCTATCAATCTCCAATTCCCAATGCACCGTTTAGTTGGATACTTAACAAATAATATCTTTGTATTCAAAACACTTGAATGCAACCATTAGTTATAATTGTTAATGTCAAAACAGAAGCTTACATTATCATCGCAAACTAAACGTTTGCTCGGAAGATTTGATAGACATGAATTTATAATACTTTGATATTCAACACACCTGCGAAACGTTGGCACATTGTATTCGAAACAAAGCTGAATAAGTTCATTACTTCTAATAAATTAGTTGTTCTTGACTCCTTATCGTTTATACTTTATTTTGTATGTAACAAATTGAATTCGCATTAATGAGAACCATAAATATAAATTAGTTTCTGCTTGATGACTTGCCTGGTCTTTGTAATTCACAAGGAAACCTGAAATGTGTACGTGGTCAAAATTTCATTCATTTGTTAACACGAAAAAGTGATTGTAATGCATACGAAGGACAGTGCTTATCTTATCCTAAAACACAAATTATTATCATTAACTTATTAACATCAACCCTGCTGGGATACAAGATACAGGTTCGGCGATTGGCACTGTTTCTATCGGTCTAACAATTCCCGAGGAGGCTAAGTGAAGAGATATGTATACAGTGGTGGTTGCGAGATTTGTTGCCGTTTGTACATGTGAATTTGTATTTCAAATTGAATTTGTAGTGATTCACATTCATCAATCCATGGTTTCGGGCCCAGTGGCCTGCGTTGTGGGTTGTGAACCATTCTCCTTATTTGATTTCATCCACCGGGAAGGCCAATGCCATTGCAGTAGGAATATTAGAAGGCATAATTATGATTACTCCTCAGTCTCCATTATTATATTATATATTAAATAATCAGAGTCATATTTTAATGAAATCGACCAAAATCTTAATAGGGATAATATGTATTATAACCTAAATAATACTTGTTGTGATTTTTGAGTTTATGGCATTCAAAAACACGCAGCAAAAATATTTATAATGTGTTTTTTCTTTGAGAAAGAACAGTGCCCGTGTACATTAATAGTATTATTGAAAGTTGATATTAATTAGCACACTTCACTGTCAAACTAAATTAATTGTTGACAAAACAAAAGGTGCAAGCGTGTCAAGAAAATATCTCCTAATGAATTAAAGTCCCAATGCACTGACGATTGTCAACGACAGTACTAGAAAAACATTCGCTTGATATCTGTTAAAATACTTTAACGAGTCAAAGGATACATTGTTATAATGTGTAATTAACATTTTTTGAAGAAACGTAAATGGGTATCATTCCGTGAAGAATGTTCTGGATATGCATTTGTGTTTAAATCAATTACGCTAAGAAATAATTAAAGCTGCCTTTTTTCCCTATTGGATTCGATTGTATCCATAGGAACGCCTATGCTTAGCAGTGTGGACGTTAATAGACTGAATGATCTTGATAAAAATAATATTATTTTTTTAGTAGAAAATTTCTAATAAAGTTAAAGTAAGCTTTCCCAATGCTGAAGAAAGATAATGAAACTATTTATTCGAATCTTTTATTATATTTACATTTTACACACGTGCTTTTTTTAAGTCATCATCATCATCATCATCAGCCCTTATACGTTCCCACTGCAGGGGCTCAGGCCTTCCTTATGGATGGTTAAGGAGGATGGGCCATGACCCTCCACGCTGGCCCAATGCGGATTGGAGGGTATTAACGACTGCAAATGCAGCCGGGACCAACGGCTTAACGTGCCTCCCGAAGCACGGAGTAGCTCGAGATAATAATTTTTTGGTCACCCATCCCGTGACCGACCCTTGTGAAAGTTACTTTACGACTACGATCACGGGCCGCGGCGCTAATCCACTACGCCACCGAGCTACTTTTTTAATAAATTTTTATATCAAAATAGCCACAGAGGTGACTTATACCAATAAGGAGAAAAAGACACGAAAATATTTTTATGTTGCCCATAAACTACATTTATCTTCTTATAATAAGTAGCTAAATTTATTGTTAATGTCGAAATACGAACAAAAAGGTTGTACTTGAATTCTCATCGCAGATCATGAGCGACACATATTTCAATTAAAAAAAGGAACGTGTTCAACTTTTAAATTAAGAACGATCCGCCACATCTGTTGAGCGCACGCGCTCTGGCTCCCATGTCACTTTGACACTTCAGTACGAAATGCACGTGCATCGTTCTGCCTTTGTTTTTTTTTTCCGATAGTGTTTACGAAGTTTGTTCTAATAAAAATATTTTAGAAGAAGAAAAAACTAGAAACTCCTTGTATGTTATGGTAATAATTATTGTTTTAAAGGATATAGTATACGATAGGCTTCGAATATCTACTTAATAATGGTTTTTTATAAAATGGATTAGACAGCAGAAAAAGATCTTTTGCACAACTCTCTATGCTAAACAAGAAAAAAAACTAGAAAACAACCCATTTTACACGCTAATATTTCAGAAAACAAAAGCATAGCTTTTTAAAGTGAATATTTTTAAATTTAAAATGCAAAATATATAATATTCATTTATTGGTCCAAAATCACACACATCTATTGATATTTTTGTATTCTAAAAATCGCACATCTCATTATTATCATATTTTAAAAAAAATGCAATAAATTACTTTTGAAAGACTATATTGTTTAGTTAATTCAAAGGTAAAGTAAAGAAATTTATTGATTAATATAATACCTAGTTTTTTTTTTCATTGCATGTATTTACAGAACTCACAAAAATTATTCCTATATCGATGAACTTTAAATCAAAAAAATCACGACATTATTTAATATAAAATATATTTTATAAAACAACCTTTTTAATTATCCTATAACGTCATGTCTCCTAGCTCATAGCAATATACAAAAAATAGAACATTCTCTTTTAAAAAGCTTCTGTGTGCACTTATAAAAAAAATCTGTACCATATAGTGTGCTAACCAAAACGACTACTTAATACCGTCCTAACCAGACCGGTTCTTTCAACTCAAGAAGCTAAGTATCTTAAGTACCATACATGAACGAAAAGGGGCGCAATTTGCTCCTGAAATAAGCATAATCAAATTTCGCTTACCGGTCCAGCAATAGACTACCGGTGCAAGATGTGTTCGATTTAACCATTCGTATCAGTTGACACATTGTTCAATGCATTACCGGAACGACAGTTAAATGGTATAATAAATTAATGAAAATGAAATTTCACATGCAAAGCTTTATCTACGAACTTTAAAGATTAAAAAAAGTGCAGGTGTAAACGTGAAGTATTGTCTTTTTGTCGCGAAATTCCGCACACGAACGTTTGCACCACAGTGCAGATAAGTAAACAGTATACGGTTTTGTGTTTTATGTGGGGAACCGACATTATATTTTTTGGATATTGATGAAGAAAAATATGCGTCAAATATATATAGCTTTAACGAATACTCAAATTAGGCAACGTGTATTCATTGATCCATATTAACTTCTTTGTCTGTCAATGCGTCTGTTTGTCACAAAACTGTTTTTATGGACAGTTACACAGTCAAAATTTGACACACGCTATAACGCAGTGATCACATAATTCTCGAATAATCAATTAATAATATTTCTAGTGCCACTTTTGTCTTACTCTGTACGTTACTCGTCAGTTTGTAACTCAATTCTAAAATTTGGTAATTCATCAATATTCTGTAGGTAACTTTTCACCATAACTATTACAAAAACAACTTCAAGTCATAGAAATATATTAAAACCATCATCACGATATTTATAAAACATTGATGACAATAAAACCTACTCTCTGTTTCTTAACTATTCATTGACAAGGTTACTGAGACTTATATGCACATAATAATAATAAACTGTGTTAAAACCGCCATCAAAATGAGCAGATGGGAAAATAAAACCCTGCATTCGTTCACTAGATGCGTTTAAATAAAATAAAGGATATGCAAAAATGTTCTTGACATTAATTTATTGGTTCTTTATCTTTAATGACGTCTGCTGTACCTACATAATGTAGTGCTACCGAAATAAAAGCCTATGTTCATCGGAAATTTTATCTACAATCATACACATACAGATTACCAATATTTATGACATCTAAAATGAAATAAAATGTTAATGCCACCAACTGTTTATGACAATTATGTTATACCAATAAATCTTTTCTGTAGCTTATCAACACAAAACTATTACTAAAGAGGACATTGTTTAAAATGTTACTAAAGTAAAATATTTATAAATTTATTATTTATTCAGTTTAGACAGCTATGCTATCGGTTGACAAATCGGCGGCATCTTTGTACCGTGAAGAACCTGCAAACAAAGCACTCAGCGAGAGCTACTATTTCTCCCTGTTTTATTTCATATAAGTTCAACACATTTTTGGGAAGTAACACCCGAAAAAACGCGTATGACGTAGAAAATAGACTGATGAAGTAACAATCTGCTTAAAAGTGAAAGTGATTTCTTGTTTAAAATTTTAGGTATGGAATACCTACTCTTTCTTGCATTAAATGAAAATGATATGGACGTCATAAGTAAATATTTCACACGACTACGTACAGAAGACGGAACTATCGCTAGCTAGCGATTGTCACTTAGCATCCGATGGAAAAATGAAATAGCAGATTGAGCCTGCAACAAAACCGGCAAAAGAAATTAAAACGATTCAAATGAAACAAAAGAAGAGCGGTTATGGTTATATCAATGTAAGTATGACTAATTTTACAATCAAAGGTCTTAAGACATGCACAACAACCAGACCACCAATAGTTATAAAGAGACAACAGAAAATTAGTTCATCAAATTCTAGGTGTAGTGGATAAGCGCTGCGGCCCACGATGATTGTTGTTAAACAACTTTTGCGAGGGTTCGCCACGAGATGGGTAAACGAAAGAATATTGTCTCGTGCTTTGGAAAGCACGTTGAAACGTTAGTTCTGGCTGCATTTTCAATCGTTAATACCCTCCAATCCGCATTAGGCAAGCGTAGAGGGTTATGGACATCATCCTTAACCATCCATCCTGCGGTGAGGACGAAAAAAGGCTGATAATGATGATAAATAAGTTAATTACTAAATAGTTTCCTGTTCAAGTAACACTCCCTTGACTTTACAATATTCACTAAAATTGTATTTTTTTTAGCTTTCCTGTCTAAATTCTGATTCTCAAATTATTGATTCAATCATTGCCTTATTTTTCAACACTAACCATAACGTGCATACATGATATAATAAATAAATATACCTACATACATTCGTGACTAGCTCGATACACAGCTGCAACTTTCAAGTGCCGATCATAGGATGGATGATCAAAAATATTTATCTCGAGCACCTCCGTGTTTCGGATGGAACACGTTAAATAGGTCCTTGCTGCATTTCCAGTTGTTAACACCGCCCAATATAAGCCGTGATAAGATACGGCACGTTCTTTGTATTTGATTTGAAGTGGAATATTAATTGACTAATTTTGGTATTCGCATATCTATACTTACAAGTAGACGAAACAATTTTCATGATCGGATCGACATTAACTCCCTACAAGAAAACAACAATGTTAAAAAAGCTTTACCGTTTTTAAAATATTAGTATACAAATGCATAAGAGAAATGTATCAATGCTTTAAAAATTAAAAAATGCTATTAATAATAATAACTGTATAGTGATGGGTAACTATGAATTGATAGATATCCCTTTGACAAGATATTAATTTTATAAGTGCCACCGGTGACATGGGTGGTTTTAAAAAGGATTAGCGATTCAGTGAAGTGAGAGTAGGCTAAAATAAATTGTAATATGTATTTTAAAGTATTTTACTGTGAAATTATAAATTGCTGTTCTTCAAAGTTCAAACAAAATGAGAGTCATAGACGATAAGTTATTTTTCAATTTTATGTAAAAAATGTTATTAACTTTCCTAATACTCATATTATCAACCAATAAGGCGAATGGTGTCCGTCTGTTTAATTAAACACTATAACTACGGAGTTTTTAGTACTACTTATTCGTCCTTTTTATAATCTTTTATTGAAATGGTAATAAAAATATCGGTTTTATTTATTTAATCACCTGACATAACATACTAAGAACATCCTCTTAAAAACTGTTCCTTTGTTCTTCACATACAAAGTTAATCAATTGGAATAACAAACGTATAATTATATTTTCCCGCCGATCTCCGAGACTTAAACCGACAATGTCGCGTGTGCATTTTTTAATTTATATTTCACTTTTGCAAGAAACTAACGCGTCAGTGAATAAAAATTGATATAATTAAGATATTGATTGTGCATAATTGCGCGTACGCAGGTGTGGTGTACGCGCCGCGAATTTTTAATAAATGAAACGTGTTTGCAGGGCCGCACTCAGAATTAACAATAGCTAAATTTATTTACAAGTGTTTTGTTACAAATATTTTAATCAGATATATATCTGATGTATTGATTTATCAGATAAAAAAAACCTTACCACAATTAGTTAAAATATAAAAAGAAAACATCGCATATATTACCCAGATCCAAAAATGAAGTAGCTACCAGCACTAATGCCAATCAATATAGTGCGTGTTTTATGCAAATCTGATTCTTGTTGAATTAAAACAATTAATAATTCGAACCTTTGACATAGTGACATTTTAAAATCGATGTGCTTGCCACTCAATGATGGAGGATATCTAAGAAATTGTCTTATACTCTTTTAATATCTCTTTCCATAGACGCTTGTTGATTTTTAGGGTTCCATTTTATAGGATCACTTTGTTGTCCGTCCGTCTGTCAAGACCATTTTTCTCAGGAACGTATGGAGATATCAAGCTGAAATTTATATCAAATACTTAGATCTACTGTCCCTTGCAGCTGTGATAAAGTCAAGCTTCTTCGCCAACGCAATCAAATGATACAGCCGTTAATGCCGCAAATTTTCGAAACTTGCAAGAGAATCATAGCCTACAGGGTAATTCCCGTGAACTAAGAATCTTGAAATAAGGTACAAAGCAACGTTTTATAGCACACTTGCGGAAACCGTAAATTTTAATTTACATCATATAATAAAAATATTTTTATAATTTTAACGTCCCAACCTCTTTCCTAGTGAACTATAACTCGATTGTCGTAATGCTTGAACTTTTACTAATATACACCTACAGGTTTGTACGCAACCTTTGGTGCGTGAGTCGTACACCTACTTGGCCAGTTTTTTTCTATAATACTGATTTAATTATGAAAGTATATCGCAAATATTGCGATATATATACGTATCACCGTTCTTTTATTGGGATTTTTTTTTTGTTGGTGATAATTATCCACTTCGTCTTTCGATAAGTTGAATATTTATAGTTCAATAAACATTCAGCTTATCGAAAAACGAGGACGATTGGTACAAAGAAAACGATACTAAATATTTGTTATTTATTTTATATCTTCTTCTTTCTTCTTCTCCGAAGAGTAGATAATAGTTCATCAAATTAGTATTTAGTTATGATGTTTGGATGGCCATTTAGTACAACTTTGGTGTTCGAAAGAATATTTCGCTTCGTGCAATCCTAAGTCTGGCCCTGCCCATACTTCCATGTTCAAACATCATGTGATGTTATATGTGGCGATAGTTTTTAACTTACACGTCAGCTGAATACTGATCACCCTGACGTGATACTTTAGCTTCCGTTATTTATAAATAAAATGTTGATTATCTATTTGCAATAATTATAGTTTGATAATAATCAGAAACACTTTAAGCCTTACATTTAAATAATACCTTTCCGCGAGTGCTTCGCCCGCGTGATATACACGATGACATGATAGTATATTTATCCTTTGGGAACCGTTTAGAGTGATTAAACGTAGCCTATATATTAATTTAGGCTTAGAGTTATCCGTATTCTAAGTTTAATTAAAATCCGTTTGGATTTTTTTGCGGGGAAGAGTAACAAACGTAATAGTTATAACCAACTTCATAGAATCTCGCATTTACTCGGACATATCCTCAGTTTTCCTAATTTTTTCCGTAATTTATACAATATGAAACTTTTATACCTATAATTTCAAAGTGATACTAACCACCGTCTTAACATTTGTGCTTAAGATTCAGTTTAAATTTTCGTCGAAATTGGAATAGGTATATATCTAAATCAGCAGTGACTCCCATTATAAAGCAGACTCATACCCATCATATGGCATACAGGATGATGAATGTTACCAATTTTTGTTTTCTAGATATTTGATGTATGATATCATATTTTCTTAAATTTGAATTATACAACTTATTATGAATTTTATTCTTTATTCAAAATTACATTAAGGTGATTTGTTGTTTAGGCGCTTTGCTAACGTAAACACAACTACACAGTCAAAGCACACAAAGAATAGTGAAATCATTACAAATCAAATAGTGAAATGGTACTTGTTTAATGATCGAATAGGAAATCGCAATAGTGTATTAACATAGCGATGAACACACCAGAAGCAATGACTTTTAAATCATATAAATGTTTCGAACGATATATAATTTTGTGCAGTTATGCGGCAAATTACGCAGTAAGTATTTACTTACTTTCGAGACGGTTTACTGGGATGCCTCGAGTTGCGGTCAAAATGGCCACTCAGTAAATGTGTAATTTTTCTAATTAACAGCTCTGTAACCGCAGCAGGTAAGAGTCTTTTGTGTTATTGATTGATGTTATTTTAACTTTACCTATTTCCATGTCTTAATGTTTACGCTTCTAAACTGTATAGATGGAAAAAGATATCCTTTACATTAGAAATTTAGTTACAATTTACAATTTGAAAATTACTATGGAAAGTGTTTTCCCCAGTTTTACACGAGTGTAATTTACATGCATTAAGCCAAATCAGTCATCCAAATCGTTAAATAATAAATAAATTATTTTTTATCAATTTGCATAAGACTTGATGAATTTATAGGCCATTACTTTTATTTTCGATTTTTTTTAACATTATTGGTTTTGGAAAAAAGTAATTTATTATACAGACGCAAAAATATTTGGTTAAATATTTCTTAGAAAATAAATGCGTGAAAATTATGTTATCATAAATACTAAATACATTTCTTATCTCAAAAACAACTATACTTATGCGTTAATAACTTGAAATCATTGAAATGCAATAAAACTTAAAACCACTATGTAATAAAATAGACGCTGAATTGCCTATTTAGATATACGTAATCGATTGAAGCCCATTTGGTAATTTAACTGTTACATGCCTAAGAATCATGCACATTTACAATTTCATAAAGCATTATGACATTTACATGTACCACAATTGATTTATGAGTTTGCGATTCAACAAGAAGACTTCAAATGCTTTTTTTTTAAGAATGCGCAGTATTAATGTATTTTTAATTATGACACATTTGTTATTTATTAAGTAAGTTGACTATATTAATATGATGCAACATTGTTGTAAGTGTATAAGTAGCTAAGAGTCTATATAATGAATTTTAAAATGTAATCGTTAAGGAAGAATTGCAAAATTTTAACGTTAAAACTTTAATGAATAATTAATTACATAATAATAACACATTTGTGACACAGGGGTAGAACGTGGATTGCAAAATGTCACAAAAAGAAAGTTAATATTCTTTACATTGCCAATAAAATTCAAATTATGTTACTTCTAGCAATAACGCCACTATGAAAGGATAATACCTATTACATTTACTTTAAATCGGAATATAAACGCAATATTTGGAAACCGTAAACAGTTTTAAATTCGCTCAGGCGGCTGCTAGCTCCTATGGGTCAGATTTCAAAACAGAAGAACCGAAAGAAAAAACAAGAAGACGCAGACAAGAATTCTCCCACTGGTACTAATATTAAAAAAGACTTCAACTTAAGTAACTAAAACATTCGTAGGAAATCTGGAACAACGACGGTAGGCAGGAACACCACACAAGGAACGCCGATTCGAGGTAATATAGAACAGGCAATTTTCTACATTAATTTGACCGGAAATCGAACCCGAGACCTCAGAGATGGTGACACTTTGAATTTGGCGTTACAGCTTCTCGATCGAGGCTTAAATTATTCATAGATAATTTGTAGCAGAATATAGATATAATAAAAAATTTTCGCTAAATGAACGAGGTTCTATAAAATTCCCGCTGTAACTTTGCATAGGCACCCAAGGCTTTATGAATTCATGTATTTTTAAAGTACCTTATCTTTTTATTATTCAGGTAGATAAAATGTTTCACATTTTTTTTTTGTAAAAATAATAACTACTTGAAATAAAATATCGGGAACTGAGAAATTTTATTTAAATTCGTACTTTGATCTAATCAATAATATCGATGTTGTTTTCTCAATTTCAATAAGCCTCATTTGAAGGATAGTTTTTAGTGTAAAAATAATTGAAATTAACTGTTTATTTTTGTGTTTACCTCTTGAAATGGGTGTTTATTTGACCTTTTTCATGTGGCAATGGCGTATCGCAGTAGAATAATTCTAATGTGGATATTCAAAAGTTCTTTCAATAATCATATAAGAATATATAGATTTTTATCATAACTCCTACCGGATCTATCTAGATGCAGTCTATAGACATCAAATATCTCTGTCTGTCGGTCCGTTTGTCCATAGTTCGCGTGAGTGCTCCATCAATTTACTTATTTAGTCTGATTAGTTCCACGGAACAAAATCCGTCCGGTGGCACCGGTCTGCGTAAATGATTGGAGACGACATCCTTATAATATTTTAAAAGTAAACCCTCATATTTAAAGTCGTAACGTACAGTTGGATGTGTTACGCGTGCAATAATATTTTGTTGTTCCATATCGTCATTTTTTTCTTTTACACGAAATAGTGATCTAGCTGATAGAACATTTGCCTGTGCTCCTGTGTCCACTTTAACCTGCAAAGGAAAATTATGAATTTCTTAAGTTATAGACCAATTATTAGTATTGTGTATCGAGTTTATAAAAACCGCACCTAGAAAAATCGTATCAAGATCATTACATTCTGTAACTACTCTTATGCTCCGGCACTTTGCAAAAAAGTGATTTAATTTTCCTCATTTTAAACAAGTCTTTTCGAAAGCCGGGCATTTATATCTGTTCCGTAGCAAAACAGGTTAACTATAAAAGATAACACAACTGTGGGTAAATTTTTTATTGTCTATGGGCAAGGTGATTAACTGTCTTTGTTCCAAATCCCTACCCTTAATCCTTGGGTGACTTTGAAAAATTTTAATATGGAATTTTCACACACTATGTGACAAACTATTTTTATTATAAAACCACTGAGTATTGTACGTCTCTGTTAAGTGACATATTTTTTTTAACAAACACAAATCTATATTAATGAGTTATAATACAACAATCATCAGCCTGCTAACGTCCCACAGTTAGGATACAGGACTCCCGTGTGGATAGAAAAAGACCAACGTGCTATAAACTACCGTCCAGTGATGACTGCAGATGTAGCCGGGACCAGAGTTTAACGTACCTTCCGAAGGACAGAGGAACTCGAAAAAATGAACGTGTTACCTATCAGTTGAACAGTTTTTTTTTTTGTTAAACGATCGTAGTGATTTGAGTTGTGTGCTACGAAACTGTTTTTTTTTAGTTCGGCCTACAATTTTGGCCGAGCCCTACAGCTGCACCCCACTTTTGAGCAGGCCTTTATCAATAGCTAAATTCTCTTTCATTCAAGTTCTATCATTTTTACTTTTCCATTCATTCTTCATTCCTTATCTTTCTTTTATTCTATTCCTCATTAATTCCTCGAGCGACCAGGACCGTCGCTTCTATTACTATGCTTCCTATTCTATTTTATTCTATTTTTATTTATTAATAATTGGACTCCTTTCTTTATTTCCTTTTACAATTTTAATCTTATTTCTAATTTTATCCTATTTACATTATTTTCTTTAATATTCTGTCGTACATGTAGTCTATTATTCATATATTATACATTTGTATTTATTTGTGTTTACATTGTCTTTACTACTCTTTTATTTCATTATTTATTCTGCTACTTTGAAATTGGTATTATTTGTATTTTTGTTTTACATTCTTGTGCTTATGTCTATAGTACTACGAAACTGTTAATTAGTAGTGACTTTAAAAATTGTTTTACTTTGGTCTTAAATAATTGTATGTTAGAATTAATTTTGTATCTGAACAAGGTATTAAGCACTCAACTCAAATATTGCTTTATTTTGTTATATTTTTTTTGTTTTGTGTGTTTTTAATTTAGTATCTTTCGCTATTAATATATTATTACTGCGTGCTACATCGTTCTAGAGCAAAACTGATTATTGTGACAGAACGGATTTAACTGCTTTGGCTAATTGTGTTTTTTTTTAATAATTGTGTTTTGTTATTTGCACAACCTACCCGCAAACGGCGATTAAAATATTTTGATTTATTTTTCTAAATAAGAATAAAAATGGCATACCCCATAAAATTTTTACTTTTACAAAAGTCTGAACTTCAGTATGAAGTACTAATTAGAGGTGGAGAAACAGAGCTTACTGTAGTCGAATTGAGACGGCAGATATGTAAACTAACGCAACTGTATCCATCTGAAGATGTCTCAGATTCTTGCCTTGATTTTGAAAATGATATAAAGGGTATCAGGGAAACGTTGGACAAAGTTAGAACAAACTTAGAACAATTACGACTTTCAGTGGATTCGGCTTTGTCCGATAGGAGCTTGGCATTTCTAAATCATTTGTATTCGATGTCCGCATTGCAGATAGAGGTGCAGATCAAAAATATTATATTATAGATTTGCAAAATATTATAGATTTCTCAATATTTATAAAATAAATAAATAAGTCTTCTCGGAACTCATTTCTTCTATAATAATAATGTCTTTATTTGCAATAAATAGGGTTCTATATACAGTGACGATATTAAAGTTTAACTGCGAGCTTTGACCTATTTAACCATCTTGAATAGCATGAAAAAAAATATGTAGGTAAATTAGTCAAGGGAAGTCAAAGAGTCGGGGTCCAGATCAAGTCAGGATAGGGAATTTTATTAATTTTTTTAATTTGCAGTGCCGAAAATATGTATGTTTGACCAGCTCGGATATCATGACTCCTGTCCCATGCAGACCCCCTTAGATCCAATCTTGAAATCGCTCATATAAATCGTGTGCAAGTTGTTTAGAGAATAGTATTGAAATACGATAAAAGAACAAAATAGCATGCTTTTTAACGTGATAACGATTGACGTTACCAGAATACCTACGATTGGCAAATATACTACTTGTTTCTAATTTAATTTTAGTTTAAAGTAGAAGATATCGATAGTAGTTACGAAAACATCATAAAATTGGAAGCTTAAAAAATAATAACGAAATCACTCGATACGACAGTTTGCCTAAACAAATAAAAATGTAGAAAGATAAGATACTGAACCTTACAATAAATATAAATTCACATACGTCTCCACAGTTCTTCGAAACAATCCATAAAATATTTTGGTCTCATTACCGTGTCAATATAAGATTAGGGATAAGTCTAATTTTTACAAAAAGAAAAAAGATAATAAGCGAGTTTTTTACGTCGCCCGCCTAGTCGGACAATTACGGCGCCTCAGGACAGAACACAATTGGATTTAAAAAAAAACCTGTCGATGTTCCAAATTCGAAATTTGGATTTTTTCCGATTACAATACCTTAAATATTAGTATACACCGGTTTGATTGACAGGCAAAAGAGGCGCCGGGGCGCGCGCAAAAAAAATTGGACTCGATTTAAATTTGGTATCGGAATTAGTGGCCGATTATCGGTGAAATTTCACGTGGCATATGTTCGAATTTCAAAACGGATTGCTGAATTAAATATTATGGCCCCAGAGAAAATTGTCTACATTCAGTTCGGAATTCAAAATTATATGCAGGGACTTTTGCGGTCGGATTGATACAATGTCACAAACAATTCTTTTGTTTCATTCACAAAGAAAAAATAAATAATCCAATCTCAAGCTGGGTAGATCCAAATTGAAGAAAAGAATAAAATTAAAAATATTAACGGACTATATTTTTGTAGGCTTCAGAAAGAAACTCTCAGCCAGTTGTACAAACTTCTATTTCATTTTTCATGAGTTTAGGGTGACATTATCGATACAAATTTGATATTCATTAGAGCTTAAAGGCTTCACCGTCGTGCAAATGACCGTATATATGTCGATATCTGAATTGAGAATATAAAGTGACAAAGTCTCACATTATACTTAAGCGTCACTTATACAAGTTTTTATTTCTGATTTCAGCCTTTTAATTAACAGTTGAAGGTAGTTTGATAAAGCTCGGACTTAATTAAGATTTTGTGCTTTTTAGAATTCAGAAACCTTCTGTATGCCATCGGTTTACAAATGTATGGTGGGAAACCTTAAACTGAGAAGAACTGGCAAGATACTAAGCTCAAGGGGGGCTTTTGGCCAGCCTGCTTAATGACTTGAAGTCACTTTACATTGCAATTTAGAAAATAACAAAAAGTAAATTATTTCGTCAATCTATTCACATACCGTGTCAGACAGTTAATTAATTAATTTACAATATGCATATTAAAAGAAAATTGACAACAGTGATTGTCTAGAACATATATATTCATCTAACCATGCATCATACTCATAAAGTAGAAACGAGTTTCCTATAAAATACACATCCTAAATGATTAGGTAACAAAAATGCGTAACTGCTATTAATATAGCATCAATAAAAAATATTATTATTATAGAAAAAGTATAACTAAGTACGTAAACTTATAGAACCGTAAAACCATCAGTATTTTATGTCTAATAACAAAAAACAGCATTATAACCTGCTTAAAAGTATTTCGGTCGCAGTGTGTAGGGAAACTTAATATTCATTTTCTCAACATTGACCGCAAGCAGTGCTTTTGAATCACTAAACGCATGTTGAAGTTCTTCGAGCTTTCCGGTAGATGTCACTTGTATAACCAATTTTCAACTGGTTGGAAATTCATGAAACATTTTTCAACAACAAGACCACAAAACAGGTTTCAACATAACAATATTGTTTCAAATTATTCAATAAAATGTAAAAGTTACATAAAAGTTTAATGAAAGCTGGTATATGTCGTAAGCTGATACACTGCTGGATGTATCCAAATGAAACATAGATAATGTTAGAAAACAGTACACACATTTTCCTATCATCGATTTTTCATATTCTTTATGGCAAAGTAAATTATTTAATTCATTTGACATTACATGATTTCTTTAAATTTATCGCAAACAGCTGTACAATTGACCTTAATACAGAATAAAATCGAGATACTGTCGAGTTATAACTCATTCGATAAACTTCGCAGTTTTATTTATTTTTCGCTCGATGCGGCATTAATTTATGACAAAAATTTCTTTGAGTTACTCATAGCTATGTAGTTCAACATTACCTTTAAAATACTAATGACCTTTTAAAGAAATATATGTTTGCGAATAGTTTATGATAGTACGTTTCTTAATGAATAATTTTTTTTTTCTTTAAATAAGAAATGGAGTTACTTTTGAAGGTTTTCAAAATGGACCTATGTTTGTAGCTACTTAGAAGTATATATTAAATATTTGTACGTACCTATATTATACAACTATAGGAAACGTACGGTATTGTTTATATTCTATTTAGGACAACAAACAATAATTGACTGTCAAGTATATGACTATCTATCTATTATATGTAATCTAGTTGCTAGCCGCTGTATGCAGATGACGCCTGTAGTGCTTGCAGACAATCCAACTGATCTGCGAACTCCAGTCATAGTAATGAAAGATTATCATATGATGAAAGGCTTACAATTGAATGCAAACAAGGCAAAGACAATGGTATTTGAAAGAGACGATACAAGAACAAATGTAAGGATAATGGTTTATGATGCAGCCCTGGAATAAGTGAATGACTTTTTATATCTTGGATATGCTTTTAGCAGAGAGGGAAGGTACACAGATGATATGGAAAGATGATTGGGTGCTGACAATAGTGTGAATGGAGCGTTGGGAAAACTACTTAGCAGCAAAACCTTAAGCTGGGAAGCGCAGCTCGCTTTACACAATGCGGTGCTGATCCCAACACAATCCCAACATGTCCCAAAATGTTAGAAAGAGCATATAAGTAAAATAAATGCATTCGAGATGCATTCATTACGTAGGATTTGTGCAGTAACGCTCGCAGACCGCATTCGGAATGAAGAGATAAGAAACAGAGTTGACCTCTAAGTTAGCATTGGTGTATAAATTAACGGACTTAACCTTTCACCTATCACGATCAAATAAATCGCGTGCTGTAAGAAGGTGGTGTCAGAAGCTATGAAAACCAGCGTGTATGTATTAAAAGGTGATTAATGGAAGTGGATGAGATGAGTAACGTATGTAAGGACCATACTTTGTGGCGCTCTGTTGACACACTGCAAGGGATGCGGCGTCGATTTAGATAGAATGATAATTGTAAAATAAATTAAATAAGTTTGAGACATAAATCAATTATACATAAAGAACATCTATTCACAACAAAAAATAATTACAACGTGAAAAAGAAAAAGATCAACCAAGTGCAATTCGGACGAAGGGAAAAGTACTATTATTCAAATTCAATATTATTTATACAGTCTAGACTGTTAAAAGCACTTGTGAATGTCTAAAACCATTAAAACTATGTCGGTTTGCAAATCTACGGCAGGAGACCTTGTAGATACCGAGAAGAGACGGCAAGAAACTCAGCAAGGGCTGGTTTTTTCTCTCTGTTCTATTTCATACAGAGATTTCTGATTAAAATTTGAATGTGACTTCATTGAATATGTGTGAAAGTGAATATAAAATCCATTACATAAAAGATTACAAAAAGAGGAATTTTATTCGGTAATCGACCATTATGCCGTGTCATACAAATTCATTGCTATTATAAATAAAACTGATATATATATAATTAATATTAGAAAATCTTGAAAATGAATAAAATTAAGTAGTTAGGAATTTATATTATTTAAACAAGAAATACATAATTTGTGAAAATTACTATCGTCTAATAATTCATGATTCATAGTTCATGAGATATAGCCTTGTAGTTGTGACAGTCGGATGGACAGCGGAGTGTTTGTAATAAAGCCCCATTTTACCCTTTTGGTATGGTACACTTAACATGGAGAATCTTAAGGGTAACTTTGTGATTTCTTTCTGTACAGAATATCTTATAAATTTAAAAACAAAAAGTTTATATAACTCAACTAATAATTACACACAACATTTACTTCCTTTTCACAGATACACGTGAGCTAGATTCCTTTTTAGTACACAGTTGACCCGCCCGTCAAAACCTAAAGTATTAGTGTATTTCTGTTATTGTTTATTTATTTATAGCTTTCCGTCAGCGGATTCGCTCGCATGATGCTATACCTATTACACATTAAAATTAAAAACTATCCTTTTGAATCACCCTGTCTATTGATTTCTTATATTTTCAAGCACTATCCATAAATGAATTAACTTTCAAATGGTGTTATCGCGTACAGGTTCCCTTTACAGGTTATGTTTTCAAATAAGACTAAGGTATTCATTGTCTTTTTGATTAAGAGTATAGCTACCTTCAAAACAATACTATTGAACACATTCACAATACAAAAAAATATATATATATTTTACTGAAACGTTTACATTTATTAAATTATCTATTCAAAAAACCTCGCATCTTAATTCGTTAAGTAGTTTTAAAGATCTAAGCATCCCTAGCATACAGAGCTCGATGGCACAGTGGTTAGCGCGCTCAGGCTGTCTGCGGCTCCTCTGTGTTTCGGAAGGCACGTTAAGCCGTTGGCCCCAGCTATACAATACCCATCAAGCCACCCTAGGCCCGGGTGGAGGCTCATGGCCTATTCTCCCAATTCAATTTGAAGCCTGATACATGATGGTGATGATGAAGCATACATAGGGCCAGACAGATGGAAAGTGACTTTGTTTTCTACTTTGTATTAAAGACTGTATTTTATTTGATTTGTTAATTCAGGCGCTACAAAGTTCACCACATTAGCATCAAAACATTAGCCAGTTATATAGCATTCACTAAGGTGACATCACACTAAACAGGAGTTACTACTATTATTACGACTCTAATATAATAAAAAAATACTTATTATGCTTTTACCAGTCCAATTGTACCCAAAAATTTTACTATTTGTCGCGTGGTACAATTCATAAGAATTACGCCTAACAAAAATATAATTTATATACCACACATTGAATTTAACTAAATTGAAATTTAACTAAATCCCCCTAGTTCCTATATTCTACCAACAACCATCGGTTGTACTCGTAGCTACCTGAAAAATATAGAAAGTTTTTTATGTTACCGGTTACAAGTTACAAAAGGAAATTAATTTCATCCAAGGGTCAGTTAAACAGTACTTTAACAAGATCCCCAGTGATATATTTGTATAGCCAATAGGTAATTTTCAAAGTCGTATTAAAAGTTTTAAAGTTAAAGAATATCTAAATATCAAAAAAGGCATGGTGTTAGGTATTCTAACTAAATCGTGAAAAATAACTCACCTATATTTTATTCATCTACTTCTCTGTCTAAAATGTTTCTTTATTTTTTATTCAAAATAATATCTGTAATTCATATAAGTATATAATATACATTTATTATATCTTGTGCGAGCTGTTGTGCGACTGAAGAAACTTCCACGGTTTACAGATAACATCTCACGTGGTAACTGTTATATCTCTATCGATTATAGTTCCATCACAGTAAACAAATGTGGTTCCTTACTGTTGCGAGCTATTGTAGACTATGTTTTTAAATATTTGAAAGTTTTCTTTAAAATTATTTACAATAAACATTTTTTTGACACGTTCAAATTATCTTCGAATAAGTTATTACTGAATTGTCTGGTCAAAAATATGGTAAAATGTGTAAAAACAACAATGAAATACTATTTGTACTGTTAATTTATTAAAACAATAGGTATTTAATATAAAAATGTCTAGTGTCTTAAATAGTATCTAACCTAGTGTCTTAAATAGCATTAAAAAAATTTTACAGACAAGGCACTATCGCCTGTAGGTATTCTCATTAATAGTTTCACGAATTCACAAGATTGTATTTCACGAAAACTAATACGTAAAAGTCACTTCAATTTATTAATCGAACAATTTCAACAATCACTATTCTAATGATACAACTGAAATATGAATGAAACGCCAACTGAAAATACCTTTAAAGGTTTAGAGAGAGAACAGAATACGGCGATAACAGTGACTCGAGTGTTTCGTAAATAGAAAGTACTTTATATCTGTTCTATAACATCGATAGAAAGCGATATTTTATTGAGACACAACAAACTGAGTACGATACATATGATGAAAAGTGGCTATTACATTTCAATAATAGAAGTCGAAACTACTCTCAGCAACCATTAATATTTTGCAGAGTGCTAAAAAGCCTCTACACTGGGAACGGAGACTGTTCCAGTTTTTAATTGTAAGGTAAGTACAAGATTTTCCTAATTTCTTAGTATGAGATGGTATAGTATAAACAGTCTAGGTGGCAACAAATACCTCTATCAATGTAATCTTGCGATATTGTTATAAATATACCTAAAATTACATTTTGAGGTTAAGTTTCACTCGATTTTTTCTTTAATTTCTTATATAATAAATATTTTAGTCGAATAAATTAAGTTGAATCGGCACACTCCCGATTCGGCTAAATTATAATACTGACATGTAATTTAAGCCCCTATAAGCCCCTCAGTTTCGGTGCTCATTATTATTTAGTCTAAAACCAAAATGGCAACCGTGACTCGCGAGTGTGATATAAGTTTAATTTATTTATAAAAAAAACGGTGTAAATTTCATTCGCATTTTGCTACAATCTCACACTTATTTGTTGTCAAAAGATTATGCAATTTTTTTTTGTTAACAGTCTAATTTTTTTTCAAATTCAATGTAATGTCAACTTTATAATAATAAAGAACTTCAAACATCTAAATATCCATTGTGTGTGTATTAAGCCTACAACTATTTAAAATTGATAAAATAGTTTACTGATAATATTAAATCCAAAACAATATAAATAATAATTAAATGATAGTAGTTTTATAAAAATAAACCACCCATCTCCTTTACATTAACCCACCGTCTACCACGGTAGACAACGGTAAAATGCGTGAGTTTCGGCAATTCGGTCGTGATTTACCGTCGCCGTGGTAGGGAGGGGCGAATAAATCATAACTTATATTTAACCGCGCCGACTTGACGCTGCGATTGTTTACAGTTTTCATAAACTTCATTGCGATTCGATTTCGATTCCGATCTTATCATTATAATATGCTATAACTGTCTGTCTGTATCTTCACGCTACGGGGTAGACAGGGAGAACAGCTGTGTTAAACGCAGCCTCGAATTCGACTTCGACACGACAGTGCTGTTGTAAACTTGTGAAGTAGTTTTATATGATTGAACCTCTATGCTGCGACAGGGCTGCGCTCAGCGTCAGGTTTGAGGTTGTTTTGATAACAGATTAGCTATGCTGAGCCCATATTTACAATCCTTTTATACATGCTCGCTAGTTTTTGTGATTTGATGATTTAAATAGGTACACATTCGCTCGAAAAAATTTAGGTTACATTGAATAAAATATTGTAATTAGTAATTATAAAGATAATATATTTATATTGCCTACTGTATGCAATGTTAAAACTCAAAAGAATTTACAAATAAACTCATTAAAAATGTTAAGACCTGTAAGTAGAACAGGTTAAACAAACTCACCAACTCTTACAGAAGTGTAAATATGTAATTGTCTTAATTACCTAAGATAGTACCTCTAAGGACTTTAATAAGTATCGATATTTAGCTTTAGACTACACTTTCTGATTCCATACTTGCTTAAATTTCAAAATAAAATACCGAATAATATAAAATGAATTATATAACCCAAAATTCAACCAAATTAAAAATATGGTGTCCTTTTTGTTATAAAATGTTAAAATCTAGCTACACTCAACACACATTTAACTTTTAATTAAAGTAATAAAACTTTAATTGCTTTGCGACATTTTATTAAGCCATTTCATTTGTGCATCATCAAATTTTACTTTTATATTCTTGAAAAGTTATCAGATGGTTGATCTGCTTAAATAATTATAGTTATATTTAAAAAAGCATTGACATTACTTATCTAACTGATACCCAGAGTGCCAGGGACATTTCGTTCAGAATATTTTTCGGTATAGCTTTATGAATGAAAAATTGGTCAAATTGACAATTAAAACAAATTTCATCTTTATTGAAAGTTTTAATATTTGTTAAAATATTTCTTGCCTAAACATTGATAAAAATACATTCACAAGGTTAAGTCCTGAGTAGCTCAGTGGTTGAAGTAGAAAGGTCATGGATTTGAGTCCCATCGCAGAGTACCAGGGACAAAAAGGATTTCTAAGCATTTATCATTAAGTAAAAAAAACTTATAGTAGGGAAATATGTATTTGTTGAATAAACGGTCGCCGTAGGAGTATTGAATACAATAAACTATTGATTACACTCTAAACGATTACAAGTATAAATTAATTAATCTTGTAAAAATATAATAATTAGCAGTTTTACTTGCCCGAGTTTTTTTTTACAAATTTATGTAAGACAAATATCAAAATTGCACTGTGAATGCAAAATAGCATTAAAATATAACAATACATACTTATTGTTATAAGATTTATCATTCAATATCTATTACATTGTTTTGTCTAAAAGGTTACTTAAAAAAGGTAAAATGAATATTAAAACTGTTATAATTTCACATTGTTTTTGTATTGAAACTCACTTGAGTATCGTTGCCCTATACACATACGAATTGTTGTTGAATTAACAAAATTCAAAAGCGAATTATCCTTTTGTCTGTTTCTGACGGCGGCCGAGGGGAAAATGTGGAAACTCGCCCCCGTGGCGGCCATCTTGTGACGTCATCGGCAAGCACGAGGGACGTATTGAGGCGGCATGCACCTAAATATAACGAAAATGAATACTTGTATGTTTAGTCGTGTTCCAATTTGAAATTTCAAGGAGAATTTGTGAAGATTTTCCAATTAACAGAAGCTAAGGTTGTTTTGGCTTTTATTAATGATATTATAAAAGAAAATTAAAATTATATAAATTCAAATTGTCTTTGGAAAATCATCAGTTATATTCACTAAAATAACAAATTAAAAGAAAATAATACGGCGTTTTTGTAAACGTAGACACTTCTACTTATTTTTGTAGCGAACCATTATCGCAAAACAGACTTTTTAAGAAATGTCAAAATGTCTCACACCGTTAACGTCGGACCGACAACTGGCATTCCGGGGTATCAGAAGCTATCCGACTTAAAACAAAAGACGACACACAAAAAGTGCAAACAGAACAGCGCAATTGTTAGTATAGAAAAATAAAAACACACGTCACCCAGTGCGTCCCAGTGTACGCTTTGAAGACGCCGGCTGATCGCGATTGGCCATTTGCTCATCGAGGGCGGTGCTTGTTCTCGCCCCTCCCATCGCCGTTAGGGGCATATGGAGTTGAGCGAGCAAACCACATTGGGCGCTCGTCGTAGGCGCCACGCGTATAACACACGTATTATAACCTCAAAAGCACGTGAACATCAAAAGAGCCGGTGTCACAAGTGACAGTAAAGTGTAGAGTGAAAAACTAGATAACAATAAACAAAAGTGAATGTAAAGTGCGATTAAGAATGAAGGTTTTGTTAGGATTCTTGAAGTAGGGGCTGAATGTGGTCGGAGCGGTGGTTATTGATTGCACGAGGTGACCGCCAGTGGTGCTGCTAAACTGAAAGTGTGTTATGTAAAGACTTGGACGAAGTAAACAAATGGTCAAGTGTTAGTTTTAGTACTTAAGAAGTGCTTTTCGAATTCTTCCAATAAGAAAATCCTTGCGTTTACAAGCTCAAATAATCTTCCAACGATTCAATTAATCATATTTCTTAAAACAAATAATATTCAATTAACTTCCGAACTATAACCATTATCAAAAACATTTCATTCCATAAATTACCAATTGCAAAATTCAACTATCGTACATTAATTTAAAGTTGTGAATTATAATTTAAAACCTAGTTAGAAACGAACACAATAGTTAAATTTAGATAAAATAATAGATAACCAAAGAATGTATATTAATTTCTATGTTAAATAAAAAATGTAAATCAGTGATGCTCAAACTAGTAAATTTGATGTCAGAGTAATAAAAGAAATACAATTTATTTACAAGCGTATAGTTTATGAAGAAAAAAGTGGTTCAAATCAAAATCGGTTCTATTCCAAATTAATAATAGTGTTTCTTTTTTTGCATGAAAAATATTGCAAATAATCTTGTAAATTAAAATTTTATAGCCGCATTTTGCCGAATGTTGATTACAAATATCGAAATCAAGTGTTTGTCACAATCCCTGCTCGTAGCCCCCCGTGACTGGAAGTAAATATAAAATATTTTGCAGAAACTAATAGACTAATAGACAAAACGTGTACTAGACTAACCTTTAAGGCAGTGATTGCGAAATATATTCTGTTATGAAGGTAAAAACTGAAATCTGAAACTGCTACCATTGGTACATAATTCAAAAGCCAATGATTCTCAAACCTAACCTGAGCTCAAGGTGACAGTGGTTAACCTATTAAAAGTAACGTTACAAAAGCTGCAGACCATTTGAAAGTCAGTGATTCTAAAACCTCGAGCCGGTGCGAAACAGAAAGTACGATCAAACTCAAAACACATTAGTTTTTAAAGATCGCAATCGCAAAGTCGCAGCTCCGAATAGCCGACTTGATAGTCAGTGATTCTCAAAGCTTACTACCGTTCAAAACGACGCTGGAACAAGCGGCTGTGTTCAATGATACCCTGGAGCCCATAGCATCGGGGGCCAAGATTTCGGCCCCTCCGAGGCTGTGCGGCGGCTGGGAGCAGGCTGGCTACGCGCTCGATGGTTGCGTGGACACGGCCCTGCTCCGGCCGCCGCAGCCGCATTCCAGTCAGCTTGGTACTGTCTACGCTACGAAAAGGAGACGACGAAATGGAAAAAGGTAGGTAAATTATCGCCTATTTTTTTGGTTTAGAAAACTCGCTAGTATAATAACGACACTTAGCGAGTGATAAAATTATATGGGACTCTTCTCCGATGAGCCCCCGGAAGCTTACTCAACAAAACTCCTACATACACGTGAATAACAACTTAAAATACATATATAGATGTTTGAAAGGATAAATTAGAGAAAAAAGATAATCTACCTTAAACATGTCAAGGCAAGGATTGAAAATATTCCATACCGATATTGAGTTATGGGTACACATAGAGTCAACGTAATTTGCTGATACCAAATACATATGTATGTAGGTGTATATCATTATCTTTTCAACCATGATCTGCTTAAGGTAGATTGTGCATGTGACATATGTCACTCACTCACTTTTGCAATAATACATCTGTATTATAGCAAAAGTGAGTTGTTTGGAAATAGGTCAGCGTGTCATAAAAGTTATTTACTCTACATTCAAGTTCAGTCACAAAATGGAGCGACTCATGTGCTAACATGGCGAGTGTTCCTAAATATTTCATTAAATGGCAAACTCACACATTGTTCACAGCATAGTTTAACATTTAATATCAATCTGATGTGATGCTCTTTTCTCTTAATATTTTTCTGTAATATTTTTATAAATGTTACTGTTATATATATATTTATATGTCGTGTCAAACTACTATTAAGAAATAATTTAGCATGGATCATTTTTTATCCATTGTAAACCTATAGGTTTAATTTGTGTCTTGTTAGTTGTCCTGTTTAAATAAATAAGTAGGTATTAAACGGTGTATAGTTAGTGCAAGGGTAGAGTATGTGTTTCTTTTCTCCACCATACCTTTGATAAGTCAACCGTTTTTATAATAACTTACATATCATTTGTTTTACTAAAAATATATTTTTTTACCTTTCTTTCTTTAGTTTTTAAATTATAAGATCATTTCACTTACAATAAAACCTGAACTCAATTCACGTACTACAAAAATGTTACACTTTTGTGGTAAGTAAAGCGAATGCACGAAGCATCTACACTCGTGATTTATGATGGTGCTTAAAATGCTTTAATGTAACATGAATAAGAATCAATTTCCATCCTGTTCTTAACTGATATTTTTTTTCACAAGATTCCCATAACGGAGTCCACTCTTGTTTATGGACGCATTTGGATTTAAAGTTTGAGTGTTGGTGTACTTATACGCCATAATCGAATATATCAATAGACTATTTGTTTATTTTTTAATATTTTTACATTTTTACTGTAAATACCCTTGCATATAGTTTTTGGTAATTGAACTTTAAGTTTATATTTCATAGTTTTCTTAACACAACCTTTTGTTCAACTTTTTTTTTATTAGGTAACAGGTAATTCAATATACCTTTAATACAAACCTCCGGACATGCATGGTTATTGTTATAAGGATATTATTTTCAGGGATAAAAGGCTGATTGGTTGATGGGGAATTATTGACAATATTGGGAACATACATATATTTAAACAAACAAATGCTTTAATTATAACAATTGTAAGATGTGTTTGTCATGTTCCAATTTAGGTATTGGATAAACATTTATTTTATTGATATGAAAATAATATCCCTAATTATTTAAGATTATCAAACGCAATGGAAAATATTCAAACAATACAACTTTAGTATATTAATTGAAATATCGGTTTTATTAAAAAAACCTACCTAAATATCTTTATGATCAAAACTGGTTCCTTATGGGAATTTTCGTATTCTCACTTCGTGGATATACAAACTGGTTTTTTTTTAATTATTTTAAGATCAACTATGAGGTTCAATAATCGTAACAAATCAATTTACAACAATCCGTGATTTCCGAATCATCAAGATTTAACACGACGAATCGACTTTTTCGGACACGAGTCTATTGTGTTTTGAATTTTGTTTTATAAGGGTTAGAGTTTAAAGTTTTATCGTCCATTAGTACGTTAAAATTTGGTCGTTTGTTAAGTTAAAGATTAATAATATCTGGATGTGCCCAAGTTTTTATTTAGTAAAAATTCCTATTTGTGTTTTAAAGTATTATTATGATATTAACCATTTAAAATGTAAAAAAACACATACTATAAATACTCACTTTATTAGTATTAGTGAGATAAGTTATAGAGAGTATACAAAAAAAATCTTTCGGCACACAATTTAATAGAGAATATTAAGAAACCTAATTTAGATGTTTACATTATTTTTTCTTATTAAAATATCACACCAACAGCGTAAGATACATCTGTTTCTCTATCAAGTATGTAAATTGTATTGTAATAAAGCATAATTCATGAGCATTTTAATGGATTTCCGAAGATAACAGAACAGCTCCATATTTAAATAAGAAATTAAATATTGTAGAGCTTTAATAATGTTGGCAACCAAATAATCCATTTGATATTTACATTATCATATGAATCGATTCACGCGAATGGCATTATGGTAGTCTAGTTGTCCGTATCTAGTAAAAAAGGATAGATTTTATTTGTAAAGTTTAATCTTTAATTTATGTGAATACAGAGTATGTATATTCGTCAATTCTTGCAACTGAAATTTAAAGTTGTAGTCTATCTATTATACTGAAATATTACGTATAAGTTAAGTGGCATACTATTATGATGATAATACATGGTCATCTGAGTTACTTCATCTTAAATGTAGGTAATATGGCGGAGGACTCAAGATGGCGGCCTAGTTATTTAGTCGGAGGATTAGTTGTATTCATCGTATTATTTACATGATATAGTGAATTTTCGATAAAACATTTTTTCTACAAAACACGTATAAAAATATAAAGAAATGTATATTTTGACGAATATTCGATTTATTTGACTTTTATGCTTACTTATTACTATAAATAATGTTTTACTTCATTTTAATATCTACCAATCATTTTCTTATTTTGTTCAGTTTGCGTAATTGACTTTGTGAGATCCATTATAAACTATTTTAAATAAAAACTGAAAATAAAAAGTAACAGTAAAAGAACGAATATACCGCATCCAGTAAAATGTAATCCGTAAAGTCAAAACCGTCCCAAACGACGCGTTCAGAAATTAGTGCCGGCCTATTATATTGATTCGATTACTAATTTATGAGGTGAATAATGACCGTGCATCGATTCTGAATCGATTGTTGCCGATTGTGACCGTGCACAGTTGATTGATAATAAATGTGTAACGGGTTTATGGTCACGTGTGATGTGAAATACGGTTTTGGATAGAATCATTAGGGACCTAATAGAGTTGGTTGATCAGTGTTCTGCCCTGCGAATCCGTAAAAATCTGAACCCGAATTCGAATTCATTCAGGTTCGAGTTCACTTCGAAAGCGACATCCGCTTAGCCTTGAACCGGTATTAATGTTTTGTGGCATAAGTGAATTGAGTTTCTAATTAAATAGGGATGGAATATCTCAGACGCATATAAACAATCAATCTAGTTTTGCATTTATGTACAAATAAAAGGAATTATTAGAACTTCTACACTAAATGACGTCTATTCTGATACATTTAGGGTTCGGATTTTTACGAAATCGCTCTGCTGAAGCCTTAAATGCCAACTTCAAACATGAACAACTATGATAATCCTAAAAAGTAGCCTTAAACTGTCGAACTAATATACCGAGTAAGTGTTATCACAGCATTGAGGTTTAGTGAAATCTTTTTTACCTTTGAAATAAGATTTATGAGCTCTCTTTATCCACATTCTATATATTGGAAAAGTCTTTTTACTTATATTGATTTCACTGGGAATATTACAACCTTAGCGGGGACCCGGGGCTATCCGACCACTGGGACCTGTGCAAGGTCACGTCAAAGTGTAGTCGGGTACCCGTTAAAATCCACTGCAAAACAAACTCTCCATCAGCAAAGTGATCGCCTCTCTAACTAAAGCGTTTTATTTATAATATCAATGAAGCTGTTGATATTCTTTTAAAATTATATATTTAATGAAACATTTTAGTTTATTTTTCTTTTCGAATAAAGCTATTGTTTGTGCAAACTTAATTATTTTAATTTAGTAAAGTACAACAATCAAAACCATTGATTAAAAATCTAAATAATACAACTAGAAAATTATAAAAGAATTTATGATTATATTATTTTTTACTTTTTATTAATAAAATCGTCAACGGAAGAAATAGGTGGTTACTCTTCAGGGGTTGAAATTCGGGAACTAGAACGTAGTTATCCGAAACGCCTATATCCCAGCAAAGAGGATGTTGCTCGGCTGATGGAGCTGAATTACTGGTTTACTCCCGTGTCTAATAAACGTGCGATTTATAAAAGTATATAACGTTTGAGTATAAAAACATTTTAAATTGAATCAATTTGATAATCACACAAGACGGTCGATATGTAATGGGGGCGATAGATGGGGGCCCTCTCAAAACGATGATTTTATTTTGTTCTTATCACCTCACTAGCTGGGTCTTTATGCTTAACATTGTAAACTGGGTATTTATTCTTACAATTGTAAATGATAACTATCATATAAAATACTATGTTACCGCCCGTGGCTTTGCCCATATTTCAAGCTATCTGCGCAAATTTCATTAAAATTACACGAACGAAAACGAAACAGACACACAAAGTGACTTTCGCATAATACACATTTGTATGGTCAATTTAGGATATAAAAATTGAAATAATTCATGGATCACTAATCGATTTCAATGTCATGATTTATAATAAGATTTTATCCTATTTTATTACTATAAGCTATTTTTATTAATATACTACTTGAGGAATGTTGTTGGCGAGAATGATTTTATTTATTTATTTTGTACAGATATACAATTTCATATGAACAAATGTAACAGACATTAGTACAAGGGCACTGCTTATTTCAAATTTAAATTTCTACTTTTACGTTATAAGAACCAAATTTTACTCAAGAATGATCGTCCAAATTTCCAAATTCACGAAGTGACTACTACGCTTCGACATTTCGCGAAGTTCGTGCCAACAATAGGAGTATGAAGAAAGATTTATAGCAATGGGGAGTCGGGGCACAACCCCGACTCATAGTTCTGGGATGATACCGAAAGTAGTCAGTGTGTACCTCCTAAATAAATTAATATGAAATATAAAAAACATTTTAGTGATAAGAATGTAAAATTCTACACTATAAATACTTCTCTACACAAAGTATTTATATGTTCCTGTTCATATTAACACCCACTTTAAATAATAGGTTCTCGTAAATCGATGTAATTTATAAAACGAATAGCTGTACACGTGGCAAGTAAACGTCACTAAGGCCAATGTGTGTCATTTACAGAAGCACTGACCATAAGATTTGATTTGTGTGCTTATGATATTATATCGTAACCACCATAATTGCGTTTGTTAGACAATGATACGCCGTTGAGTGGTGACGTAGAATGTCTTTATTTGTGAGTGTAGTACAGAGATTTTTTACATGCCCTATCGGAATATAATGTCGACTTTTAATTTCTTGGAGGTCATGATTCCTTGTCCCTCTTCACAGCATGAAAATGTATAAGTAAGAGCAAGACAAACGACGAAACATGAGCTATCAATTGTCGATTACATTATAGATATTAAGATTACTATGGCAATCCGTAATAACATTTTTTTTTAAAACGTTGTTTAGAATATTGTTAATATATCTATACAGTATGAAACAAATCCTTCCCGCTGTATGTACGCTGAGATATTTTAAATTACACCACGGATTTTGTGAGTCATACAAGAGGCAGGTTTATAATACAGGACCACGCGGGCGGAGCCGCTGGTGAAAAGCTACTATTTTAATAAAACATGTAACACGCAGTTTTACAAATGCCCATTAAAATTGCCATTAGTTTAAAGTGACATTCATCATCATCATCAGCCTTTTTACGTCCCCATTGCAGGAGCTCAGGCCTTCCTTATGGATGGTTAAGGAGGATGGGCCATGACCCTCCACGCTGGCCCAATGCGGATTGGAGGGTATTAACGACTGCAAATCCAGCCGGGACCAACGGCTTAACGTGCCTTCCGAAGCACGGAGTATCTCGAGATAATAATTTTTTGGTCACCCATCCCGTGACCGACCCTTGCGAAAGTTGCTTAACGACTACGATCACGGGCCGCGGCGCTAATCCACTACGCCACCGAGCTACTCATTACAATATTACAATACATGACAAAGTGACATTACAATATATAATTTCATGTTTAGAACATGGATTAGACCTTAAAGTCGTCTAAATGGATGATTGGTAGTTTTATATATAAACGTAGTTAATTATATTTGGTCATATACGAATATAGTCGATGTCATCTTTCTAATATTATATAGACGAAAGTTTGCAAGTTTGAACGTGAGTTACTTCTTCATATTCAATTTCATATTTATTTATTTGTCAAAATTTTGGCTATATGTAAAGGTCTTATAGCCAAGTCAAATCCCTACTAAAATCTGCCATTAATTTAATCAAGTCACAAAATATGTCAATTATACGCATGAATTAGTATTTAGTTAGCATACAGATAATGTTATATCATTTAGATAATCTTTTACAGAATAATAAAACTTTTCAAGTAAAAAAATAAACAAATTAGTTTCGAATGAGCGGAAAGTCCCAATTTTCATAGCATCTGGTAATTTATTATAGATACGAATGGCCATGCAATGTATACTTTACTGTTAACTTGCAATTGTTAAGATGGGACATATAATCTTAAATTATTTCGGCAAGTTCTTTTGTGACGTCACAATATTTTTTAAACAAATCTGATTTTTTCTGTATTAAAAATGCAGATTCCATACCCCGCACTACACATAGACCTAATACGCTTTTTTGCACGAGAAAGGCCCTCTCTGCATCCACCGAGAATCCCCACAAGATCTTATCTAAGGCATGAGGAAACGTATCCATGATATGCTGCTAAAGTTGCCTGCATTGTTATTGTTTGTCTGAGACGATATAACACGTAAACGAATCTATCAAGTTTTGAGCACAATTATCAGATCAAATGTTATGCCCAGAAATACAGTTTCTTCTTCTGTAACGGCAGGCCTATTCTCATATTGTAAATTTATAATGTTCGGTTTATATTTTATAGTTTCTATAGTATATTTTATAGTTTATAGGTTCGAACTCGATGAAATTAGTCTTGTTTAAATTGACTGTAAGATTATTCCTTATTAGATACAAATGCTAACGTACATATTTTATGATATATGGTATAATAATAATTCTAATCCTGGATTTTAGGCTTCATTTTATTCCACTAAATGATTTCTTAGGGATGAAAGTGAATAAAAGTTATAACTTGGTCTTCGTGTGTTTACTTGACACACCCGAAGTTGCACATTCACTGAAAACATTAGCGCAACTAGTTAAATTATCACTGTTGTAATAAATAAATAGAGAACACGAAATGTCGAATATCACTCATATTTTTATACGCGAGCGAACAAAAAACAAATTCAGAAATGATTTACTGATAATTAAATTATAATGAAACTATAATTTCACTCGGAGTTATTCACGCTTTTAGTATCTCTGACATTGTTTCTTCAATTTCACTAACATTACAACAATTAATATCAATCGTTGTACTTAATTATCAAATTAACATTTGATTAGATTCTTAAGAGGGCGTTTATACACAAAATCACTATTTCTTTACTTGAAATGTAGGGTTATAAAATGCTGTTATAAAATGCTGTGGTAGGGTTATAAAATGCTGTGTATCTATTACACCACTAATATTATTTGAAGGAAAGTATGTATATTTTCTCATAATTTTATGTCGTAAAGAAGATTTCTTTACGTTTTTTGTACGAAGATAGTTGGATGTGACATTAGCTACTTTTATGCCGCGAATATCTCTTATATATTTCTCATTGACTACGCAGGTTAAGCTATGGGTAACAGCTAGCCTGCAACAAAGCTAGTTTATAGATTTAGGTTTTAATTGTAGATAAACCGGCGGGGTCGTGTTGCAATAACTCAACAGGGAATCATGAACACCGGTTTGTTTTCAGTTAAAATGTCGAGTTATTAGCTCTGCATCTGCTTTGCAGGTGGTTACATACGCAGTTTTAGTTCAACCAGCTTTGTAGATTTACTTATTTGTTTTAGTCTATTCGAGTTTTCTAATTGAAATGTTCAATTATACTAACATAAACAAGATTTACGATTTCAAGAATATTTCTATTTAAACATACGTTAGTATTATTTTTTAGGAAAATTGTTTTATGTAGAGTCATAGTCCCGACACACAGTAGCGTGTCTGCTAATAATGTAGAGTCAAAAAAAATTATAGGTGGTAAAAATTTTAGTCTACACTAGTATTATAAAAAGGAAAGATTATATTGTTAATTTAACTTGAATAGACTTAACTACTGGGCTGATTTTTAAATTATTTTACCTACAGGAAGCGAATGATATAGGCTATAATATCCGCAAGAAAAGTCGCGAAAAACGCCTAGTCGTTTATATACCGATTAACTTTGGATAAATTATCATTTTATAAAATATTATTTAATTCGAGGGATTTTGTGAACATTAGTTTGCTAACTTATTTGTTTGTATGTTGTAACATAATTAAATTGTGGTATGATCATTAACATAGTATTACGTAAATGTTGTTATTATTATAAAAAAAATCGTAAAAGTCACCATGAATTTAATATTGATATTATGTGACAATATTAAATGAGATATTCTACAAATATTTGAAGAAAGACATGAACAACCGAATGGTAGGACTAATAGAATGGTGGAATAGTAAAACAGGTGTTCAGACTCACGACCAAACTTACGAACAAACAGAACATATTCAACAGAATACCGTGAACAAGTTTTGGGTACTCAGCTGCTTTATGTTCGCACGCCGGTTTCAAGGTGTCGCCATCTCTGAGGTCCCGGGTTCGATTCCCGGTCGGGTCAATGTATAAAATGAACTTTTCTTTATTGACTCGGGTCTGGGTGTTGTGGTACCTTAGTTGTCTCAGATACTCCATAATACGGGGGCTTTAGTTACTCATCTTGGTATCTTAGTACTGTATGTGATGTTGTTAAATATTTATTTATTTATTTTGAATTTATATTTTTAAATATCTATCGTCAATTGGTGTCATCAATCTAAAATCTTAAATATAAGTAATTTAAGTGCATCAATTAAAAATTAAATTACTGTAACATTAGGAAGCATTTATTATTGGCTAGTGTTGTTAATCGAAAAGGTAAAAGTATTCGTGTTCAGTAAATGATCCACCTGTTGTATATTCAATTTCTTTGTTAAAACTTCTCTATATGGAAACGAAATACGGTATTATTGATATCTTACTTGAAAACTTATACGGTCATAACGGTGTTTGCTGTCGATTGGTTCATTTTAAAAGAAAAAAAAGACTTGTCGTCTTCGAACATGATCTTGCTTATCTATTGAAAGGTTGACAAGTGTCTAGACGACTAACTGTAACTGAGGGGACAAGGGGTATAGGCCAAGAATTTATAGGTTTATTAATTTAAATAGGCAGTTTTAATACCAGCAATCTGTATATAGTTCTATAGAAAAAAGTTGCACCCCCTTCATATTTAGTAAATATTGTTGCCAATAGATGGCGTTGTAGCAAGTTCAATAGCCAAAATATCAACCGTCACGTTTTGGTGAGATGCGGGTAGAAACAGTTTCAATCCTTGTAGCTCTCATTCGAAACTTACAGTTTGCAAGAGTTATGTCAAGATTATTTTATGTGTATTTCTGTTTATTTTTCAGACTTCTGACGACGATTTTGTAACACTTTCCAAAATTTTTATATATTTCTTGAACACAGAGACATATTCCTTTTATTATGATACAAAATTATAGCATAATTATACAAACATTCTTCTGCACAATTTAAACAATCACTAAATACATTATTTATATTACAATACCTTATTTTCATATACTTATGGATAATAATATTACTACAATGGCAATTATAGCATACAAAAAGATTAACATACATGTCTTATAACAATAATAATAAGATACTATACATTCAGATCGTACTTGACATCATCACACTATGAAACTCATAAAAAGACATAGTCTGTTGTTTTATTAAGTAGTTACATCTATAATTTAGTTACATTTAATATTCTCAATGCGTATACCAAAGTAACGCGATAGTAGATAGAAAAAAATGAGGGAGTGATAGGAAAAGTGAATTTCGTCTTCTTAGTTTTAGGTTTTATTTATTTTTTAACGTAGCTCTCGCAACAATAAAATTGTGCACTCTGTAATGTTTTGAGATTATTACTTTTTTACAGTTGCACACATTTTATAGGTAACCTTTTATATTTCTATTTATAACATTATTTTCCCCCATTAAACTTTCATACTCAGTACTTGACTGATGTCGGGGTTAGATCAGTTTCTAAAGATGCTTCGTGGAGCAATTCAGCTATTTAAGTTAACGCGGCTTTTAAATACAACCTATTATTTTATTGAACAATTATAATTTATTTAGTGTTTTCGAAATTTACCTTTCGATGAAGTTCTAACATTACTCGACTGTGCTCAGTGAACATTCACGTTATTTATTAAATGTATCAATTGATTGCGTTGTAGAAAGTAATGATATTTTAATGAGTTTGCATTTCTGCAATAGGCTAGTTGACAACTTTTTTTTATTTCATAAATAAATAGTCCATTAACATCTGAGAAATAATGTCGAAGTAACAGCATGTCTGCGATTCATACTTTCGGAGATACGGTGCTGTGTTTGTTGAACTGCTGCTAGTTGGCCGAAAACGCTCCCTACAAATTCAAGGCACTCAGTGACGTCACACGGTGCTACACTAGCGAAAAATGTATGGGCGTCTGGATAATTTTTGTAATATCTTTGTTATTTGTGCGTTTATGTTTATAGCTGTTATAATGAAAGTTGTAACATTTTTTATATCTAATTTAATGCCTTATGTATTTTAGCAAATTTTTGTAGTAGATTTTCTCTACTTTTTTCAAGTTTTCAAAGCGTAATATTTTCCAAATCAGTGACTTAAAATTTGTTTTGTTAAACATTTATAAGTTAAAATGGTTCATATTTTTCGAAGATATAACAAAAACCTGTATTTTCACTTGTAGGACACAAGCCTATTATTGAGCCGCCATATAGAAAGAAATAGTAAAGTTGAAAAGAATAAAAACTTTAATTATAAAAAGTTACTTTTAGACGAAAAATATATTTTACTTATAGAGGAAAAATATTTATTGCATTTCGTAAATAAATATTTATTTTTATTTGATTTCATCGACTTCGCTCTACCATTGACCAAGATATTGCTGAATCTATGCTTAAATTAAAAAGAAGGATTTATTTAATAACCTCGTTTTTATACGGCTTAAACTAGAAATATCCTCTTTGTTTCAGAATTCGACAAGAACAGATTTTTTATCAGCAGTAGGTACTCTGCAACTTACTTGTACTTTAAAACTGAAATACAATTTGTACTTGACTGTCTTGGCGTCTGTCCCGTCTCAAATTACTATATTTAATGTCATAGAGTAGGACAATGTACTAGAAATGTGGCAATATCTCGAAAATTGGTTTATAAAATACAACTTCTAGTTACAAAGGGCATATAAATCTTAGAATTGGTTCATGAAACTTGGTGTCTGGTAGCAAACTGACGTGGTGTCGACTGTACAACGCAGTTTAATTTCAATGTAATTTTCCATACGCGCAACTCTTTTAACATTTTATCGTCTTGTCGATAATTTACGCCATCAATAGCGATCTACGCTCAATAAATTAACATATGACTAAATGCCATATAATATGATATTAATTTATTACTTGTTCTCTCGCCAAGAAGGTAATATGTGACTAATGAATGTTATTCGTTATCTTCAGATAACTTTATAATTGAAAAAAGTCTTCGATATTGAAAAATACAAATATCAAGAGAATTTAACCGTTAAAGTTCTTAGGCGTAATATTAAGTTTGCATTTCACATATCTTGCGACTGCAATTATTTATACAAAACGTTCAAACAATAGTAATATTTAAAAAATATATATATAGGCATTGGAATATTCTATAAAATTGTGTACTTTAAATACTATAAAATGGTTCACTCTTAAGGGTAAAAGAATTAGAAGATTAGAGAAAGTTTTACAAACAAACTCCCAGTAGCATAAAAGTCCTTTAACATTGTTATTAGTTTAAATCGACATTATCGATACGAACTTTCAAATTTAAAACATTCATTAAAGATTAAAATCACGATGCCTTAACGAACGTGTGTGCAACAAGTGCAGGTATGTAATAAAAAAGCATGGACTGAGAATTGAGATTCTTAGAAATCTTACGAAACCAAACTTATAGACCTAACTTCTAGGTCATAGAAGATAATTATCTTTATTGACACATTGCAAGTCAACAGGAAAACAATGTTTCTATTATTAAAACATGTTATTGTTAATTTTAATCAAAACATTCAAATGCATGGGTGTTTCCGCTATTGAAGAACATACAAAAGTGTATTAAAGCCATTTATTAAAAACCAAATTAGTAACGTCACATACGGTGCGCAAGCGCAGCAGTGTTTAGCACAATTGCTCGTAATAATCATTATCGCACCACCGTTTCTTTGTAATTAAACGGGAACGTTGCATTTCCAACAAAAATGAACGCATTAAAGATTTTTATAATTCACCATAACGAAGCTTGTTTAATTCATAGCAGATGTTTTGAATGAGCGTTTGTTTCGGCAAGTTGACTTAGCGCAAGTGACATCTGCTTCTCGACGTTCGAGGACTTTGTTTTTTTTTTTCCATATTATAATTTTTTGATAAATTATTTTATGATTATTCGTATATAATTTCACCCACGAATAATATATGTCGAAGAATATCTCCATCATCTTTACGAAGATCGTTTGATTTATAGTTTGTAGAGAGGGCGTGATCATCGATACTTTTAATTTTATTAGAATCGTAACACTAACTTTGACAGTTCGTTAACGAAAAGCAAGTTGCCGCCATTTTGGCACACATTCTGTCTCCGATCATCTCGTTATATTTTCATATGAAAAGTGATTAAATGGAATAAATCCACATTGGTATACACGTAGTGTTATTTTAAGATAGTCCTCCGATATGGACAATGTATTTGGGCTTCGTAATAGCCCCTTCTGACTACCCGCCGACATATATAATATAATAAATTTTAAGAGATCCGAGGCATTAGCAGCGTCCTCTAGTTATGTCTAAGTGTTTCATACTCGAGAGTTTGGGTAATTCTGGTGGTGGAGTAAAAATTCGCTACGGGGAAATTCCATAAATCTAGATAATCACGGGCCTCTTGATACTCTTGGCTTGGTTTGATCTAGGCATCTCAAACCTGGTTTTATTCACTCAAAAAAATTGGAGAAAACATCAGGTAAGCGAGATATTTAATGTTCTTTTAAGATCAACTCTTAAAAGAGCGCAATCAGTGCGAGTTATACTCAGAGACAATTTTAGGAGCTGTATTAAGATTAGATTTTTTTGGGATTCGAGAATATTGTGTAGATAATATGAAATTATTATAAAAATAATAAATACTAAAACATAAAGTACCAAAGAATAGAGCTGGTACGTTAAAGCAGCTAATAAAAGTTCTGTCAATAAAAAACTACTAAGTACTTTGAATTTCTCTCTTTAACAATTTTTAACTCAGTCATTGTATTATAAAATGACAGCATACGTGTAAGCTTTAAAGAAACTAAGGTAAAAATTCAAAATGTGTGGTGGAAAACTGCTTGCACTTGGTTTTACCCTGAGCCAGTAGCTGTAGTGCATTTGAACGCAGCATAGCATTTCACACCGGCTAAGCGGTCATACGTGACGTCCATGTTGATTATCTTAATTAGTTCAAAGGTAAGCCGACGAACAAAGTGTTATTATAAGACTTAAAATTTCATTATAAAAATTGCAAAGCATGTAGTCTTATTATGTGCACGGAACGAGCAACAAAATCGTTGCAGGACGCAATAAATAACATTATTCTAATATAAAAAAAAATATATAATTTATGTAAATTAGATTGAGTACATTTAAGTATTTAAATGTTGAACTTGTTTTGTAATTTAGTTGACTTTTTCTGGCGGCATGTGCAGTGTATATTAAGGTTTTTTATACTAAATACAGACTGATATTCTAATTATTTGTTTATAAATGTGGAAAATTGTTCATAGAAGAAATTGAATAAGGGCATTTAAAAGAAAAGATCATTAGCCATTGTATAAAAAAATATAATGTCAACTAAACCTATTCTTTAATATTTGAAGAAAGGAAATAAAATATATTAATCAAAACCAAATTATATTTGATAAATTTTGCATTTTACAATAATAAATTGACATTTACCTCGTTTAAAATTCTTAAAAATTCACTAGTTCCAAGTGCCCGAGTTAGGATAGGATGGGGTTATGGGTTCTGTTAAAAACAGTCTCGGACTGTAATAACATTGAGGTTCAGTGATATAGAATAAACCTTTTCAAGTAGAATTTTTAATAGGTCACATTTAATTATTGAAGTTACTTTATAAATTTATCTGCCAAACAACCTACTACAAAACTTCAGTTAGGTACTCCGTGGTGATTGCGCTTGCAAGATCACTCAAATATCGGGATCTCAATACAGGGTACGTTGTAGCAATACCCTAGATTCCTTTCTTCTAATGTAAATGACCGTGAAAGCTTAACACAAAAATATACTATACAACGTGTCCCAAAATTCAACGATAAGCGGGCGCCAAGAGGTACCCTTGCTCATGTGTACTTATGGAAAAATAAGAAAAAAATTATATCTTATCTTTTTTATTATAAAATTAAATTCGAAAATCTTCGAAAATTTACACCTTTTATGATATTTTCAACTACCACGACCACAACTTCTCAATTATGTTCAATCTTTTTTTGGTATCGGATACCTAAGTAGCTCTACTATTCGCTACAACTCTTTCGAAAATTTTTATAATTTTATTTTATAATAAAAAAGATTAATAAGATATAATTTTTTTCTTATTTTTCCATAAGTACACATGAGCAGGTCTACCTCTTGGCGCCCGCTTATCGTTGAATTTTGGGACACGTTGTATATGTGAAAATAAAAAATACATTACAGAAATTTCATTGCGCGCATTACACTAACATCTGTCTTTATCTATCACATTGACAGACCCAATGATTTCATCTCATTATCACTTCACATTAACCCATACTCTTAAGGACTCAACATTCCTTATTTTTATGATAAATAGTAAAAAAAAAAATTAATTTAACTATAGTAAAGTTCTCACACGACTCGACTGGCATAGGTCATGAAATGTCACAGACTTTCATTGGTTAGTGTCACACACGATATTATCGACTCTCATTGTCGAGTCGAACACCTGGCATACATATATAACTGCGGCTGTGTCACACGTATTTGATGGATAATAATGAGTAATGTCGACGAGTGCTAGGATTAAGCTATATAGACGCAAGGTGCTGATAACTATTTAACTATTGCCAATTAAAACATGTTGATGTGTCTGTATTAAAGTTATATTGTTGTTCTAATCGTAACATAGTCGTACAAACTGTATAAGGTATTGTAACAAAATGTTTAATGTAGAATAAGAATAAGTTACCGGTAGTATTTATAATTCAGGTATTCTGTGCAATAACTAAGGAATGTATAGAATATCAGGCTTGTTCAGAATGTATTATATATCTTTCCCAGGTAATGTACACAATAGGGATGATGACTAATTTTTGTTTGTTTGTCCGTCAAGTAGAGTGTTAAAAAATATTAAACACGTATTTTTTTTATTTTTTTCGTAATCATTATATTACAGCGTTTCATGGAGTTGAAATTTCGCATGACGTCACGTTATGGTACGTTTTCTACTCAACTGTGACGTAGCGAGCCCCACTCCTCAACTTTAATGCCTGTTATCTATACAATTTCTTGTTAAATTGAAGTAAAAAAAAATACGTATCTAATATTTTTCTATTATCTGACTGACGGACTAAATAGAATTGCATTTTTATTACCCAGTCGTCATCCCTATTCCTGAGGATAGTATAAATTACCAGTCACTTATACGTAATTAATAATATAGACTATGTTACCTACGTATCATGTAGATTCTCGTAGGTCAAATAATTTTTAAAATCAGTGCAGTAGTTTCGGAGTTTATTCAACACAAACGAAGCCTTTCCTTTTTATAATATTACTATAGATTGAACTCTTATAAATTAAGCTTAAGTCTTAAGAAATATTAGTGTCATATCAACCACATATGTCTGGCGACTTCTAGTTTTTTAAAAATAAAACACAAGACCTATTCTCAAAGCAAAATTATTTACAGTAATTTTATAATAATTAGCGTACAAAAGGAAAAATTAACATTCATTAGATGCATCTTTTTTATCACAACAATTGATATATTAGTTAATTTTTTTTTTTTTTTATTGTCCAAAAATATACAATATTTTTTTGCATGCAAAAGTACATCATAAGTGCACAAAAGCCCTTTCGGGTTTATCAGTGGCCGTGGAGTTCAAATACAACGTTCCTAAAATAATTACAACAATTTATCAAGGTATATTAGATAGTTACATAACGTTATTTTTATTATTCAACAATGCAATTGACATAAGGTATTTCAAGCAAGTTAATCTTACTTAGCATACATGAGAACATAATTTTATATAATGTAATCATTCTTACTTTTATCAAGAAGGTATTTTTTCAGATATTTTTTATAATTACGCTTATTCAGATAATAAGATACAGATTCATCAGTCATTTCATTCAATATCGCCGGTAACAAATATTTCCAATTTCTTTTTCCATAATAGTTATTAAATTTTTTACCTATCCTTCAGTTTGATACAAAGGAAAGCCGCAATTAACCAGTTCCACAACCATGTAACTATTCACACTGTGTCTCTATTCTTTAAAGAGTATTCTTATAAGTACTTATAATAGACATATAAGTCATGTAAATTTGTATAAAAAACGGGTCCCATTGAATACAATGGCGTCTATATAACAGCACCATTCAAGGTGACATTCGGTAATTTTAAGAAAAAGTATCTTAATCGGATTTATTACGGTTTAATTATGAGTTGCGTGGTAAACTTTGAAGTGCAACACAAGTTACAAAGCTACATATATATAATACGGCTGCATGAAGGTGAAACATCACATCGCAAGATTTTGGTTGAAAAGTATACATGCCTTTTTAATTTCATTGCATAAGAAAGTATTTTATATTATAGAGTGTAGATTTTATGCATTTATACAAGAAAATAACCCAAAATAACGAAAATAACCCCTAACAATCTCGTGGAATAGCGTGGTCGCCGCTCTGTGGCTCAAGCCCCAACTTTACTGCTCCAACGATCATCTGTCCGACTACTTATATGCCCTGCCCATTGCCACTTCAGACTCGCAATTCTTCGAGTTATGTCGATCACTTTAGGTCGTCCTTACTTCTGATATGATCTCTCAGATAAATTTGGAGTATAGTCTTCTTCACTGCCCTCTGATAGCCTTTAATCCCATTTATATCCCTCATTGTTAGTGACCAGTTCTTCGTTATGATTCTATTATAAAGATATGAATAATATGATAATGACATAACAATTGTCTTACAAAACTGAACTCGAAAATTGGAATAATGCCTCAGAGTTTGGCAAAAAGGGTAAATGTCTCCATTCATAAGATGGCTTTCTAATAATGATGACACTCACATTATTAACAGTAAAGTGTTAAGATCAAGCGCCGTATCAGACGAATGGATAAAAAATTAAATTTATCTACTGTACCATTGTGTTGCCGCTCACACGATACTTTATAAGGAAACGACACCGTGTACTGAAAATTCTCTACGTTTATCATGATGCTCGCTTAGACTTTATGGCATACCGTTTAGCACTTTTTCAACGATCAGTTAAGCTAAGCTCACTTGACAGAGGAATGATTTTGGATGGGTGACAAGATGGGTCAAAAGTGAGCGTTTTGTTTCGAGTCGGAATTTTTTTATCATTTACAAATACAATCCGATAAATACTTATCAAACACACATTCAGAAATTGAATTATATATAGAACTGATAATTCTCATCGGATAAAAGTGCACTTCTACAAATGTTATAAAACAAGTAAAGGCCATCGCTCAGTGGACCGCGGACCTCGTATCTAACAGTTGTATAAATGAATTAATTTTCTGCAATTTTCACCGTAGGTATGAACTGGGCACGTCACGCTCTGTAGATTAGGTGCAGCGTATACTAGACATGTTTTCAAATATAGAAATATATTTTATCTATCCTCCTTTTATAAAGATCGAGAGGTAGAAGATTAAAATATAAATAATAAAAACAGGTATTATTATCATAAGAAGCAATGGTTTCATGTGATAAAAACAGGATCGTGTCAATAAATCCAGAGAAAGTTGTGATAAGCTTTACTTAAGATAAGCTGTACATCTCAACTGACTCTTTATTAAAATACAATGAATAAAATTGTAAATTGTATGTATATATTTATAAGACATGATTTGACGTTTGGTTGTCCCATATTAACAATGGGGATGATGATTAGTCTTGGTTCGTCTGTTCGTCAGGTGAATATATTGAAGAATATTAAAAACAACATTTTATCATTGTTTGTGTAATCAATAAATTACGGCGGAACGTTGAATTGAAATGTCGCATGATGTCAACTTTGTACATTTCTACATAGTTGTGACGTAGCGAGCCCCCACTCCTCGACTTTAATGCTTATTATTGAAGCCAGTTCTTGTTAAATTGAAATAAAAAAAAATATGTATCTAATTTTTACCTATTATTTGAATGATGGACTAAATAGAATTTCTTTTTTTATTACTCAGGCATCATCCCTATTCCGTCGTCTAAAAAATAAATCTTACCTTTTAATAATTTCAAAACATAAACTAAATAATGTTTCTTTAAAACTAAAATATTTTACATTAATAGTAAATATTCTTTCATGATGAGAATTTTATAATATACTTTAAAGAATACGATCTTTTTTCATAATAAAATAAAAATAGCAAATGCAAATAATAAAATTTTCACCACTTTTACAATATGCGAACACGGCAATCTTTGTATGATGTTTTAATAATTGCTTCAAATAATTTTCTTAAATAACTTTTTGAAAACCTATAACCTCTAAAATATAACGGCATTTTGTATTCCAAAAACATTCTAAAGTTACAACATTGACAAAGATTTATATGCCATGAAGTCACCTAGCATCATCAATCTACCCTGTAATGATTCAGTTTGCCGACAACTTTGACGTCTTAATCTATCGGACTCAAGCACGAGAATTCTGGAAAGCCAACTTTTTGTTAGTATTTTGTTTTTCACGCATCACAGCATACGTCATGTTTCGTATTAAACAAATGAGCATTAACACATTCGGTTCCACGTCGATTATGACTATGATAACGTTTGATATATATCACTGTGAATGTGATTAAGAAAAACTGTGATCTATTATACCTACTTTCTAGACTGTTTGAATTTAGATATAGATTTTACTATAAAAATTAATTGTCGTTTATCTCAGAATGCTGATTTTTGAGAAAAGCGGCCTTGATAGTTTTTTCTTTTAATAATTGAAGCTATTTTTAAGTTTATATATTTTTTTATATCATTTACCATTTTGAGAACTTAAAGTCAGTCCTCAGCCTATTACAACTGATTTTATGTAGGTCTCTTTCAGTATTTTCTATTAGTCCCACAGTTGAGCCCTTTAAATCCCTAAATCACGTCTTCTGCCTAGTACATCTACTCCAACCGATACCTCGCGGCCGTTTATTTGCACTTTGCATGGAGACGTTTGTAACGCGATTTGTCTTTACTGGCAACATGACCATTAACACATTGGTCTTACATCAAATTATTAAAAAAAACACATTTGTAATATCAATCATATTTCAATATAAAAAGTAAATCAACGCTACTTTAGCAATTATTTCAATTCAATAATTTCTTCATAATAAAAACTGTTAAATTTTATGAAATGAAATAGACTTTGAGGCAGTCAGTTTTATCATAATGCATTTTACACATGAACATAGAAATATGAGAAACAAGTATGTAATAAACAAACATTATTTTAGATATATTTTACACAAAAAAATGCTTTCTTTGTATAATATTGTACAATAATAAGAAATCAGAACAAAAAAACACAAACTTTCTGTAAGAGAGCAAAAAAGAATTTCTTTCATTGAACGCTGCGTTTTATTCGTCCGTTTGAAAACGCGGGAGATGCACTTTTTTGCGCATACGCCGAACCGTTATAATTGTTTTACTGTAAATTGGATTTTTTAGGTCTAAACTAAGATAAGTGATTTTGTTTCGACTTAAAAAATCCATGAAGGTAACATGCATATTTCATTTGATGTAATACTAAATTTTGCATTTATAAATTAATTGAAGCAGTTTTAGACGACTTTTTGATTAATAGACTTAACAGACTATAGCATAGCTTCATTGAAATAAAAACCTTAATTACCTGTTCAAATAAGTTTTATTTCATTGTATGTCAACGCCGAGACTGCTTTGCGTTCGTTGTCGAATTCGAGATTGATTTTGTAACCGAATAGCACTGTAGGTAATGTTGGTGCCAATTCTGTTATGCCACTCATTAAAATTTGAAGTTTTTTTAATTTTATTCCTTAGTCACAAATAACAATCAATTATTTTATATTAATATACTCCTGTATAATAAACTATTGAGTTTACTTCGGTATATTATGATAGAATTAAAAATATTCCAAGATGAGTAACTAAAGTCCACGCATTATGGAGTATCTGAGACAATGCCGGTACCACAATACTCAAACCCGAGACAATATAGTAAAGCTTATTATCTACATTGACCGAACCGGGAATCGAGTCCGGGACCTTGAAACGGGCGTGCGAGCCACTTGATCACGGAGGTCGTCAAATGTAGTTAGTTTTCTCATTTTACATAGTTACAGTTCATTTGAACTTTAATTTTTTGTTCTGGTTTATGCGCCCTCGACGTTAACCAATTTAACGTTAACGTTAACCAATTACTTTTATAAACAAGAGATATATATACAAACAAAAACTTATGACAATGAATGATTACTAATATCCAGTCGAAATAACATTACGATTGTTTCAGATTAAGCATGCTTCCAATGACGAGGCACTATAATAAACACTGCAATTGCTAATGTTACTTTATCAATTTCGGGAGCTTTCTAATAGCTTGCTTTATTTTATTTTTTTACTTCATTAATTCCTATTGTTTTAATATTAAAGTCCAAATTTCAATGTTGATGTACGCAACACCTTAAGTCCAGAATTGACTAACAAACATTAATCATACACTACGAAATTGTTTTAGTCTAACCCGTGATTACATATGATATAGAATTGTATTATCTTCCTCTTTAAGTTCAAAATCGTTTACGGCTTTAAGTATAAAATAAAGCTACGTACATATAAAAGAAAAAGATTGACATATAAATGCTTGGAAGGAAGTGAAAGGCTCCCATAAGATTTCCGATTAAAATTGGAAAATAATTGTGTCTCCCACGATTTTTGGCCCGTAATGATCCGTTTTTCGTTTTAGCCGCTTTGTTGCGGTTCGGTTGCTGTCAAACCGGTTGTTTCCGGTTTTTTTTTTCTTATTCATCTGATAGTGATCTCGCTAATATAGCTAGAGAACAATTGCCGTAGTTAAATCATTCTAATTACGCTTGATCAAATGTGATTTGATATTAAATTTCTCACGGTTTCAATCGGATGTAGGACTAATAAATAAACAAATAATAGACAACGTAATGCTATGCTGCTTTGTGGTGTTGAAGCAATGTTCTCAAGAGCTGATCATAGGATGGGTGACCAAAAAATTTATTAACGCATACTTCTCCTTACTTCGTAAGGCATATTAAACCGTTGGTCCTGGCAGCGTTTGCAGTCTTTACTCCCACAAATCTGCATTGGATGTAGGTGGTGATTAAAGGTATACGTCGAATATATCCGCACGCATGCAACGGACACACGGTACGCAACGGCTTTTCCATAGTATGTTATTTATATGAATGTGAATAGAACTGCCTATCAGTACAAGTCGCATTATTATAAAGAGAATGCGGTGTACCTGAAGTAATACGGATTACTGTTATACCTTTACTTCACAGCGTTAAGTCTTAAGTACCAAACGATATTTCTATTAAAACTGGATGCAGTATACGTATGACAATGCCAAATCCGTACAATCCGTTGCCTACCGTACGTCCGTTTCATGCGAACGGACACAGTGGATGTTTACCTTTATGATCTGTTTTCTTTTTAGTTCCATCCGCCGGGAAGGTTTCTGCCCCATTAGTGAGGTAACATTAATAACATAATAATATAACAATTTTTTAGATCTCAAACTACAATAATAAGTAATTTTTGATCGATCTTTTATTTTTATTCTAAAATAAACAAAAAGCCAATTAATTTGTTTTTTAACTACCTAAAATTATTAGATTGGATAATTTTTGCATTCACAGTGCTATACTGAAAAATATTGTACCTTTTTCCCTGGCACTCTGAAATCTAACTCGAACCCATCATCGAGACCCATCTCAGAGTATCAGGGACAAGGTGGATTTTTTAAGCATTTTTCATTAAGAATACCTAAAATTATTCAAAATGAACTTTTGACATTTAGTTATCATTGGATATTAATTTTTAACAATTTATTTGGTTCCACGCTAGTCCAAACTAAGTTTAATAAATTAGTCAAAGCTGAAAATAAGCAGTTTACTTATCAATAATTTGCTTATAAACATATTGTCAAGCTTTTGTTCATTTTGCATCGAGACGATGGCTATAGTTTTGGTATTTTTGTAATTTAATTATTTCAAGGTGTATTATTACCATGTTTGTTGTGATTAGCGCAAATAAAATTATCATTCATTGACTTAAATTAAGTAGAACCCTTGTATGATGGAAATTTGGAACAAGGAAGATCAAGCATACTGCCCCGATAGAACGTATAAAAATTGATCCGCACAAAAAACATTTTTATGTAAAATGTCACCAAGCCGAGATCATATGACTCGCACTGTCCAAAAAAATATCAGATATCATGTAGAGCGACGCTTTTAACTTTACATGCCTACACTCTACTAGCCTTTACTTTAGCATCCCTACACCTAAGTCAAAACATTCGGCAGCCGGTACTGCCAAATGGGCGTTAGTTAAAAAAATATTCGCTGTATTTTTTTTTTACCATAGTTCTTGTAGAAACGAAAGTGGGTTTTAGATTTTGAAGAAAAAGCTTCATTTTGTACTTTTGGTGACGACTCACTATTTCTTCAAATTAATAATGAAACTACTGAAGAATTCCTTTAATATAACCAAGTCTTCTTCCTTTTAAGTCATTTATAAAATATGCAGTATATGAACAATCGAAAAACGCGAATATGAAAATTTCAATATTCAACAAAACTCCTATTAAACTTCATTGTAAATAGAAATAATTTGTATGTTAAGTACTTAGTCATTAATTAAAATGAGCCACTGAAGCTCGGACTGTGTCATTTGCGCATAAAGCGGACCACACAGGTACGGACGTAAAATAATTCTTAATCCTTTTCGAGCAGCTGCAGTTTTTTTTAAATGTCAAAGGTGTTTTGAAAACAAAATGCTGCTAATTTCTCCCTCGTCAATGATATTTAAGTCGTTTTTTAACGGTAATGACGAAATCGTAACATCCAAAGAATGTTTGTTTATAAATTCTTTTATTGTTATAAATGCAACCGTTTTGTGTTTCCTAATCGTTTACTCACCTACTTTATAACGTTAAATTAAATAGTTATAATACTAAAAATAGCGTTTGCTATATAATTTTTAATTTTACGACCATTCAACCTGTTAATTGAAAATAAGTTATTGGATTTAAATTTATACTGTTTGAGTTTGATAAAAATAATTTCAATTATTTATATTTTTAACTTACATAAAGCTTTCGAAGGTTTTTAAAGCAAATTGAATTGAAGTAAGTACCGTGTTGAGATCTCGATTTAATTATTAATTATTTAATGTGGAGTGAGGGTCTCTTGTGACATTAATTTCTGTGTATTAACGTATAATGGATATACATGTTTATCATAGCATGTGAATCGATAACCAAGTTATATATTTTTGTTATATTGTTATAGGATGTTAATATTGTTATAGAGTGTTTTCATAGTCTAGTGAAGTCATTTTTCAGTTTGAAATCTCTTCTTGCCGGTTCTCAAACAGCCTAGACTAAACAAATGAGTTTAATTTGATTTGATAGTCATACTTCAGTTAGTTCACAAACCGGGACAATTATTACACCTTGACCTTCCTCGTGAACTAACTAATTCATTTTCATGGAATTTGACTCTATCCGTGTTACAGATAGACTAAACGTGGCTTTGTTTCATGATATAAATGGTTACATTTCACTGATGACGTAGTTGTCCACGGTTTGCGTCATTCTCATTACTAATGTATTTCGTTGAAACATCAAGCTTTTTCACCAGACTACGTAAAAGGTTACGAAATTATTATATTGAATAATTTTGATTTTGATTGAAACATTTTTGGAGATTAGTTGCAGTTGTCTCTTTCTGCCTTGAAACCTTAAAGGCAAAGTAAAAAGTAAATTCAATTAATACATTTGGTATATTTCGCATTCACAATGTTACATATATTGATATTTATCGATAAAAACTTAAAAGTTCACCAGTCTTACGTATTCGAGATGGGATTCAAACCCATAACCATAACTAACCATATAACCAATAACATACAGGTTTCAGTAGCCCAATGGTTATACTTATTTTATTTAAATATTGTTCTATAAAGTAAAAAAATATGTTCGTTTAGACGAATACAAAGTTTATGTTTCCTTAAAAATACAGGCCGATTTAGTGCGTAAAGTAAAACTAACAAAGCGAATCAAGAATACATTGACACTGAAACAGAAATGAGGTGTTTGTATATTTGTTCATTGGGTTCCTTATATATAAAGGCGCAAGATGATAACTTGGTCGATATATCTCATACGCGGTTCTCCATAAATGAGATAGCCACTAATTTTGAGGCCCACGGTGCGGTGCGGTGCGATGCCGTCCAGCGTCGTGTAGTTGCGGCATTTTGCGTCGCACGGTGGGCAGAATCGGTCGTTATCGGATCAAAAATGTATAACTTCATGATTTTTTGTAGTATCGCAATGAAATTTGCTACAAATATTCAGTGAGGTTTGGGAATTCAAATGATGTATAATTTGTAGTGTTTTTCTATATACATATATATGTTATATGTCATAGAAGTAAAAAAAAATGGGAAAACACAAAAATAAAATGGTAAAAAAAATAATTCCAAAAGAAAGACAAGTTTTAATGACTAAAAAGGCTAAAAACTACGGTTAAATACAAAATTACCCAATTAATAAAAAATACAAAAAAATTTTTTTTTGCTGAACAAACAAAACTATATTAGGCCTGTAGCTTCAGAGATTGATATAACTCGTTACAAACATTACTAATAACTAAATATCAATATTATTTTTATTTTGGTAGGTACCAATATTGCTTCAGGATCAGGGTCAGTAAACGTGCGTTCACTTTCAGGTACCACTTTTAAAAGACTTTATTGCCTCCACTTCAAGATTTTTTATATTTCTTAAGTATGGTTTTCTTAAACTTGTTATATATGGATCTGACGTTCACAAAAGCATTTTAAAGACATCTTCATTTGTTGCAGACCGCGAACATTTTTTGGCATGATGAAGTCGCATGTTTCTGTAGTCTTTGTTGCGAGACTCTTGTGCATCTTCCGACAGCTGTCCAATAGGATTATCTTATTATCTAGTAATTTCTCACGCATAACGAGTGCAAATTTGATAAGATTCCTTTGTTATCGCTAAATAAATAAAATATTCCAAAAGTAATATAATTATTGTCCTTGTGAACGGTGTCTGTGGTAAACCGCCAAAGATACTGATTTTTATTTTCCGACTTTTCACACATTATTTCTTATATTTTCTAAAACCACAAACTTCCGCAGCTGTTTTTTTTTTGTGTTCTGTTACTGAATAGTTAGACTATCAATTAACATAAAAAGTTGCGCGTGGGGAGCCGTGGGTAATATTGAAAACCTTAGATGAAAAAAAAGAAAAGTAAAAAATAAGGTATGCCACTTTTTAATTACTTACTGACATATTGTCGCTGCTTAGAAATTAAAAAGCTGTAACGTAATAAACATGAAATAACCTTTCCAAAAATGTATAATACTGCATATATGTACCCAATATATATTGCACAATATGGTTTTGAAACATGTATATGCGTAGACTCGAGTTCGGCACTCCCGTCTTCTATGTACTTCTACCTATGAAAAAAATGTAACTTCGTGCATTTTCGATAAAAAAACTTAATGAATATTATAATTCGATTATTTGAGATCCTAATAAAATCACCAAATCAAACAAATTATGACATTCGTAAAAGTATTTTTGATATGCTCTTGTTCTACCATTTTCCACGGTGCGTCGTGGCCCCGCAATGTTAGTGACGTAGTCAGTCTGTAATGCCGAGCCGCGCTGAGGCACGGCATCGCAACGAATAACGAAAGTCAAAAGTAGTGTTGGGTTGCACTAACGAAACTTGATATTAAGTCCACCACAAGTCCACAAATACCTAATATTATAAAAGATTTTACTAGGTGGATCATGTACTAAAGATTAGAATACGCCTAGTATTCTAAAATAAGCGATACGTAGATGCGATTTTAGTAAAAACGTCTCTCTTCTAGTCAATATTCGTAGTTCTGCTGTCAGTCCTCGCATGCCTTATAAAGGTCCGTAAAAGCCCTATTCTACTAGTTAGAAAAATAGAATCAGTTACATAATAATAGCACTAAAATACATAATTTTGTATTCACGCTACTTATATCTAAATACCAGTTGTCCAATTCATAAAAATCAAATTAATTGAATTCCTTTTAGTTGCTTTGTGGACTATAAAATTGTATCTCAACTTGTCCATATGTTTACCAAAGTTATCTTGTACATCTTAAGGAACCCTGAAAAAATTAAGCTAATATTGATGTGAGCTGAATCAGATTTCTCCGAAGAAGCGGCTCGTTTGTCCAATAAAAGTGTTTCGAGTGAAACGACCGTAACAGGAACATGCTGCCAAATGGTACAGTCAACAACACATCAATGATTACTGACAAATATGTTATTAATTAGGAAATTGTCTCATAATAAATTGAAAAGAGGGGTAGCTTTTTTATAGTGAGTATATACAATTTTTCGGTGAAGTGTTTCACGTTAAAACTACTGACTACATTTTTATATAATAATTTGAAAACTATTAATATTAACGTACACTAAGCGCTCGGATATAAAACTAATCTTCTACTAATTTGACGCAACCGAACTCACAGGTTTAAAATATAAAAATAATATTAATTTAAGAATTATAATAAAATACGATCCTTATGCAACCGCTCATTTTTTATTTTTAACTGACATAAAGGCATTTTAATATACTTCAGTTTGCAGCTACTATAAAGATAATTGCGTCACGTTATTACACCACACAAGGGAAGCCGGGGGCAATGTCTAGATTATTACGTCTACGTTAACATATTAGTTGGCATATTATGCACTAATCTTTCAGTGTCTGTCCGTTTATATTTTATGTCTGTCAGTACCTAATTCGCTAGTGGCTTAATAAGAGGAAGGGAAAAAGGAGTAATCCATTTTTATGGGATTACTACCATGCACCTTTGTTGAGTCCCGAATATTTCGGCGCTGGTGCACGCGCCATGATCATGGTGTAACTACAATCTTGCGGGTTGTGTTGTTATTGAATGGTGTTCTGTAATAATAATCCTGCCAGGTGGCAGGGATAGTTTGTCATGCCTTTTCCCTGGGTTAAAGAAAAGATGGAAGGGCTTCAATTTTCCGTACTTAGACGTCTTAAACGATAAATTTTACATGTAATGTTGGCTGTTTTGCTTCAGCCAAACCAACTCCGCCCAGATCCTAAGTAGATGCGGGTAGCATCTTCTTAAGATGTTCTTTAATGTGAACGCTACTGGATAATTTTGAATCATTAAAAAGGCAATTCGAAGATTTATGGTTTCGTTGAAGTTACTCGTTTTAACTTAATGATGAAAATGAAAAATGTTTTATTGCATTAACAAAAATCATTTGCTCACAATAGTTTGGTGAGATTATAATAAACCTGTATTGGGAAATCACCGCTCATCCATTCAGCGTCTTAATTAGCACAGATAAAGACAAATATTTCATAATATTTTCAGCTTTGTTTTTATGTGTTTTATATGTAGTTTTGTGTGTGTGTATGTGTGTGAGAGAGAGAGTGTGTCTATATAGGTAACGCCTAGAAAATGATAAATGCCTAGAATTTTAGTCGATTTGAATATTATTATTTGATGAGGTTTAAGAAGCTATTATTTTGTTATTTATGTAATACGTTTTAATAGATTTGCACTATCTATATACGAGTAACTTAGTGAATTAATTAACTATTTATTGAGGGTGAAAATAATATGTATTTTTACAAAAATAGTTTATAGCACTCGTATTAATTGTCGAGTGGAAGTAATTGCTTGAGTACCTTTAGGTAAGTAATAACTTAAGTGAATATATTTAATTATTAAATAAGAATTTCAATGAAGTAAGAACCGCTGAAATTTAGATATAAAGCGTCCGTATAAAAATAATAAGTGTAGACGTTTTAGAATTTATTAATTTATCAAATATGGTGAATTATTTACTTCATACTTGTATATTAACTTCGATTACGACTATACTCGATAGCGTAGTCTGTAGTGTTTTATCTGTAGTTTGATCTGATATATGGTTATTAAGCAACTTTCGCAAGGGTCGATCATAGGATGGGCGCCCAAAAATGATTATCTTGAGCTCATGTGCGCTTCGGAAGGCACGTTAAGCTGAAACGGCTGCATCAGAACGACTGCCCTGAATTAAATAATTATTTTTTGCAATTAATTCATATTATCCAGACAAGGATTTTTACAAAAAAAAAAAAAAAACTATAAAACTGTATTGAAATATAAAGCAATAAAATTACTATCAGACCGTTGCACAAACGTCCATTAAAATTTTTCAATAGTTTAAATGCCCATACAAATTTGTTATTCCTTAGAGTTTAAAGGCGTCTTTAAACCTTAATGAACGTTTGTGCAACTGACCGTATGACTACCAATTTTAATGTCAGTAATGACCACAAGGAACATTCAATGATATCTCTAATTGTTTCATTAGGTACACCACCAGTACACCACCAAAGTCGGGGTGTTTAGCTTAAATTGTGACAATTTATAATGAGTTAACCTTTGAACTATTTCTGTTCACTGTAGTGAGTTCCTCTATTCTAGAAACGTAAATACAATCAAAATAATGCCAGCACCAAGAAGAGGGCAGTGCTAGTGTCTGTCTGTGTATGTAGACAATGATAGTAATTACGTAATGATAAGCCATTTAAACGATGCCCGAGGACCGGGTGTAGTGGGCTTAATACTGCAATACAGTTAGCAAAAAAGTTCCTTCTGATAGAAATATTATTATTGCTATTTAAGTATTAAGAACTTTTATGAGCAGACATTATTGGTGTCAAGCAGGTAGATATATCACTTTTTTATTTTAGTTACCGTCATATAGCTCAGATTCCACGGAAAGTAGCTAAAAGGCTTCATATTATGTAGTGGGTGTCTAAAGCAATGAAAATATAGGCCACTGTATTCTTAGTAGTAGTTATTAGTGTTTATGCCAATAAACACTTAATAATCTTCTCATAAAATAAATTAGAATGATTTAAGAAGATTCAATAGAGGGAGTGGATGCTTATTCTGTTAAAAGATAAGTTTTAAATTGACAGTAGATTTTTTGTAACTTAATTTGCTGTTTTGTGTGTGAAATAAAAAAATAGAATCGAATTATTTTTGTGTGAATATAAAATTAACAAAATACAGGTTTTTACTTTTCTAAATGTTACCAAATAATTAACAATACAATTATGACTTTTACGTAATTGACAATCAAAATGTTTGGTAAAAATAACATTATTTCAATGAGAAAGATAACTCTCTAATAGCTCTAAAATCCTTTCACAGCAATCATGACCAATTGTTATAATTTCCAAACGAAATATTAACGCTTAGAAAAATATTTCAAACATAATAGCTTCAGCTTCGAAAAAACATTTGGACATAATTTGTGTATAATTGACATGATTACATTCGGTTCGAGATATAATAAAACATAATTTCTCTGCTAACCGTACTGGTGAGTTTTTCGTGGAACAAATTCCGAAACATTTGTTTGATGTGGTATAATAAGACTCAATTATGAAAAAGTTACATTTGGTAAAATAAAAAATATACAATGTACTCTACATGTGTGTCTTTTGTTTGGAAGAAGTAGTAAATAATATTAAATTAACGATTCATTAATATTCTTTAGTATCTATAGTACTAAATTTTATTATAATTATAATATGTATTAGATACTAGCTCTTGTCCGCGACTTATTCCGTGTTGTATGATCTTTTAATAAAGAACTTGCATACAAAATGACATCGCCTATTTCAACCTATGTAACTACTATTTATATATTATATATATATATACGTATTATTTATATATATATATATATATATATATATATATATATATATATATATATATATATATATATACGTATTATTTATATATATATATATATATATATATTCCTTTCCCTCGTTCAATTTCTTAAGCATTTCTGGTAATCGGTGAGGGTATGTTCGTTCGGACTACTGATCCTGTAAGATATGTAGGTACGTATGTATATGAAGAACTCGATGATCCAATAATTAGTGCGATCTTGAGAAAGTTAAGCAACTTTCTTAAGTTTTGGTCATAGGATGGATGACAAAAAATGTACCTATAATCTGGAGCTCATCCATAAATGCTTCTTATGAATGAATCTTTGCCCCAGGGATTATTAATGAGCTGGGCAATGATGACTTAGATTTGATGAGGCCTTAATTTTGTATTTAACAATAACGAATCCTAATCTACTAATCTAGTTCTTCAACCGATTCAAAACGGTACTGATTTTCAATTGCCCCAATTCAATTACGACATACACTTTCAAGTATTTGAAATGTGACGTTAAAACAATGGTCCAGCCAATAAAGCGTCAGACGTGAACGGTCGTAAATAAGTTCAAACTCATTACTGTCTTAACCGCAATCGGTGAAGTTAATTGGATAAATACTGTACGATATTTCCTCGCCTTCTTATCTTAGAAGAGTGAGAACAAGAGAGGTCTAGAGTCGTTTTGAAAAATCAAATAATCAGGCATATAAAGTGCAATAACAATATTCACGAAACTGAAAGATCTTGATTCCGCGGTGACAAAAACTTGCCTTAGAGAATATATATATATATATTTATTTATTAACAGAATAAAGAGATTTTTAAACAGCCTTGCCTTTGTGCTAGTAGTTTTTATAACCTTAAAATTGTGATGCCGTAAGCATTTGCTTATTTAAAAATACAATTACATTATAATGCCAACAATCTCTAAACTCGACAAATTAACTATTGCGTTGTAACACTCTCAAAACTAAACTAATAAATTTGGTTTTTTGTTTAATTCTAAAACTAATTTCATAATAAATGCTTATCTTTATAGTAGTGATAAAATTCAAGGTTTCCATTATTCATTATACAAACAATAATTTAAATTCAATTAAATTATAATATAAAACAAAAATTAAATAGCATAATTTCAACGTGGCTTGAAAGAATCAAACCAACCAACCACCACTATGCACCACAGAATTGCTACCAGTATGGCATCAATTCTTTTTATACCGATATACAGAACTAAATCATTTCTATAACATTTTGGACTACAGTAGTACAAACAATACTGTTTGAGTGAAAGTTATTTATAATTAATAACGATAATATTTCTTTTGTTTCAGGTATTTAAGGACAGGGTGCAAGAACTTACTGGTTTCTTTTAAAAAAGGCAGATTAGACTACATAGGTAAACTGGTTGCGATTTTATAAAAATACTTTTGAGGTTTCTATTATTTCTTATCTTTTATTGACTTATCCTGTATCTTGCTTCTAACAATTTTTGTTCAGCCATCGGTATACCTTTGAAAAAAAAAAGTTGTAGAAAGTAACGTCTCTATTGACGCCCATGTTCCACATGCATTATGTGTGCTGGTACTTTTCAGAGCGGTTTGACATACGATGATGTTACTGACCGATATCAGCTACCTGCTTTATTTACAATACAAATAAATAAACAACAGCTCAGTATTTATATCTGAATTTCAAATTAAGCGGATCCTAAAGTATGCGTTGTAGAACTCTCCCGCACCCCGCATGCGATCAACTCAGTAAAGTCGCTGCTCTTTTCATATATAAAGAATTCAAATTATAAATAAAATATGTATTAACCGAATGAAGTCTTAATAAATCATTACGCGCCGTTCGTCAATGGAACGATTTAATGCGATTTGACGTACAGATGTTAAACGTTTAATGGCGTGGAAACCGCTAAGGTTTTGTAACTTTATACTTCTACACCTCGACAGCACAGCTTACACGATAATTTTAACCTTAAGTAAGCTCTTATAAGATTAAATTTCCCACTTAATCCTCAACATTAACTCAACAAGCCAATAACAATTTTTTATGCTACGAAATACGGTTGAAAGTTCTACTCTTGTGAAGTGATGTTAAAATAGTGTAATAAGCTACTGTTTAGTGTCAGTTTACGTGTACGCTGAGTTTTGATGTCCAAAATTCGATTCTTGGTCACTAAAACGCGTTCTCATATTCGGAGAACATGTCTTGAAAAATATATTTCGCTTGATACTGCGAAAGTCGTTTTTATTAACAGAATTCAAAAAAGGATGTATTAAATGTGACCTGATTAAATATTTTTAAGGACCGATGCAAATTTCATCGACGTCGATTCAGTAGTTAGTAGTACTAGTAGTAGTAGATGTTTAGGCAAATGAATAAAAGGATGACTAAGCGTGAGAACTTGATTTAATTAATGGTAACAAAAAAAACCCTTTACTTCGGGTTTAATGAGTAATTTATCTTTATTACATTTTTCTTGAGTTCAAACTCGTGGGCATAATGAAATAATAAATACATTTTAACACTTATTACAATTAATTGTTATTGAATGAAATTATGAATGTATAATGTTTGAATTTTCACGAACTATCATTCGTAAAGAGCATATTGGATTACTCGAGATTTAAAATAACGAAAAATGTTGAAGATCAAAGACAAAAAGTTTGAATGCGGAAACCTAGGACAAAATAAACGGTGTTACGATGCACCGTTACAGAGATTTTCGATTAACCTTTTAAAAGACTACAGAAATATTTTAAAAGAATAAGTAATATAATAAAAAGTTTTTTTTTTATAAAACCATCTTCATAATAGCTCACAAAAGTGAAAAATACTTATCATCCAAAAAAATAACAACAGGTATATTCACGGTTTATTACATTAATTATAATATAGATAATCTGGAAGTCAATATTTACTGAACCAATAAAGTAATATTTCTTTGAAATTAGAATATATTATTTATTGATTCGCAATTGCCCTTTTACTAAACGTTAAATCATAGAATTATTACTTGAGAAACAACTAAAGTTATGAAACAACTGAATTATTTAATGGTTTCGTTGCTATTATATTATCGATGACACGTTTATTAAATGAAAAGGATTGTAAGCGCGAAAGAGTATAACTCGACATTGAAATATTTAGCCTACGATGATGATCAAGTGCAATAAAATATATTACAAATCTGTTTTAAGGAATTTATTTTGATAGCAACAATATTTCAATTAACTCTCAATAATGAAGAAATATAATAAATAAACAGTCAACTTAGTGGGAAATAACCGAAATTTTTTAACAAAAATGTGTAATTAAATATTGAAAGTATATAAAATATACGAGGTTTAGTTTACTCTATTGTAATGGAATGTAATTTATTAGTCTAATGGAATGATTTTTCTATTGGACTTCTCTGTGTGAAATAATATAGGGAGAAAAAAAGCCGGTATCTAACCGGTAAAGTATCTAACCGGTACCTTTCAACTAAAGATCTCCCATCGTAGATTTGCGAACTAATAGTATAGCTTTCGTTTTCACGAGTGATTGAATACATGGTATTTATTGATTTATTATTTTACAACTTTGTCAGTTAATTTTGCTAATTTAATTTAATTTTTAAGAAAAATACATATTGAATATTGAAATTAGGCATATATTTTAAAATATACATTTGAACGACCTGGAAAACACTCAATAACAGATTTATGCATGTCTATACCGCAGAGGTCAATAAGTAAAACACGACTCACTGATATATGTCTCAATTATCAGCATTGGATACGAGTATGCACAGTGGGGGTCAACATTCAATATAGCTGTTAGATTTTAAAGCAGCACGAGGCGTTTGTATTAATTTTTGGAATTAATGAAATAAATAATTTGTAATTTATTAGTGTGATTATATTTATTGTTTCGATAAATTTATACATGTATATTTACCCGGTTAATGTAGAAAATTAACATTTTTATATTGTCTCGGTTCTCAATATAGTGGTACTTAATTGTTTTAGATCCTCCATTAAACAAGGATTAATTAAGAGGATCGCATAATGATAGAATAATGCAATATGTACGTGACTCGTGAAAATATGAAAATAGCATTTTTAAGTCTTAAATTTATATTACGTATTAAAAAGGAGATCATTCAAACTTCCAAAACTGTCGAATAATTAAATCTAGAATTATCCTAGTGGTTTTATTTGTGTTATTTATTACTTTATTTTTTGACCTGCACTTTTATCATCATAGAAAAGTCTAGATTATTTAAGGTCAAAACATCTCTTGTAATTTGTAGTGCAGCTTTTTGTGCATATCTTCTATCGAAACGTATAGTTTATGGTTTTGGGTGACGATATCAGTTTTGGTGCATTTTGAATGTTCTTTATTAATTTTTTTACTAAAACTACGTATAATTATTGTTTCTCTAATATTATTTCGAAGGTTCTACCTACATTCTTATATTATAGAATGTTATAAAACAATAAGTTACATTTTAAATGTATGTACGACTAACCTTCAAGTTCCATTGCTCTTATTGGCTTTAAAACGTTAAATTAGAAAGCATAAAAGGAGAAATTTCTTACAAATTTCTTACAACCGCCTATTTGGGACTTAAATCAAAAACATAAAGACTCTATAAGCCAAAAATTACCGTTTCAAACCAACAATGAAGTATGCTAATTCAAGGCGGGCATCGAACAGGCTACTATTAGTACTGCGTAGCTAAGCATTCGATTATTATAGAGTTTAACCGATTCCAGAGGTTGTATTAGTCGATTCGGCTGGTTATATGAAGGATAACATCGAGTAAGGGAGCAACGACCGATATTGTGGAGACGCTACATTAAATAGAGGTTATTTTTGATGAAACGTTATTTAAAAGATTTGCAATGAAAAGTAGTAGTTATTTTTATATTTAAAATTCTTAAAGTACGTATAATAAAGTCATAATAATATAACTAGCAAGATAGCCCTTCCAAGTGGTGGAATCAAGACTTTGGAATTCTAAGTTAAAATCAAAGAAGAGGAGTCAATCCGGAGAAAGAAAAAGGGGAGTATGGTAAAGAGTATACTATGTTATATTTTCGAAGGTACATCAACATCCAGACACGAAGACAATGTAAAAAAGTACGATTTCTACCAGACCAGGGATTGATGCTGAGAGATGGCTGAATTTAATATTTTTCACACGAAGTCGGCTAAACATAGAACCGACTTAATAAACACATTTATACAAAGTGAAAGATTAAATAAAAATATTATTTAGAAACATCTATTGAAGTAAGTCGATTAATAAACTACCCAAAACTTCGATTCTCATGTCACAGTTTCAGTTACTCTTTCGAAAAGGCTTGACCGTTTTTGATGTAATTGTGTATATTCAGTAGGTTTAAAAATAGGTTGTTATCTACTTTTTACACTCCTATACTTTTTATTTTTATATAAAACTAGCTGATCCACCAAGAATTCACTCCAAATTTTTGGTGGATCAGCTAGTTTTATATAAAAATAAAATATTATTAAGGCCACTCTATTTAGTATTTAACTGCCGATATAATTTTAAATACTGACAAGTTAATTTTATTATTATCGCAATAGTTCTCGAGTAATGAATGTCCTTCTCTCGTTAATGGTTTCGGGATTTCATCTCGTTGTCTCTCTTGGATAACAGTTTTGTATGACCAGTGAGAGATTAGCATGACATTATTACAATGTCTTATATATCTTTCTCTCTTGGAACTTTCATTGACATTACAATAAATTTGAATAGAAGTACCCATGTAGCGCTTCACACATTTGATTTCCATCCAAACAACTATACTCGCACATCTACCGTAATCACATCCGTGATAAGCACGCATGACCATAGAAAACGAAACCCAAACAACCTTCGCTGCCCACCGCCGTGACCGTACCGTTAACTATGGAATATGACAACCCCCTAAAAAAAAGCCTCTAAGACTAACAACATAAGAGCGCAAGTTTACGTGGCGTGAGGTTTCGAAGCCTGCACGCACGAGCTTACGCCGTTGCGTGCGGAGTCCACGTGTTGAGAGCACGCAAGCTGACGTGGTACTGACATGACATAGGAAATATCTTCGAAGCACGAACTAAACGCAGTTGGCTGTGCGCTCGCAAAACTAAACATGCAATTTGTGCCATGCTGGTGTTCACGTGAAATACACCTAGTACGTAGTCACGACACAAACTATAAGATCCAGTTATTGCTGACATTACCAAAATTCTCATTTTAAATATCGTTATGTTTGTTATTGTAATGATAACGGCAATTAACATTATTTAGAGAAACATTGTATCGTTTGAAAACGAAAGAAATAGAGAGTATGCAATATTTTCAGTTAATAAGTAAAGTAAATGATCCTCTGGTTTTTTGAAGTCTGAAGCTTGGAACGGCAAGTTTATCTTTATTTCTTGTGTTAAGATTATGAACACTACTTTTTTTTGTGAAGGAATCGTAATGTTTTCTTGTATACATAATATTCTCATAGATGTATTGAGAGGCAACAGTCAGAATATTTATTTCTTTAAATATTTCTCTTAGAGATTCCCTAGACCGTAAATTATATATAGCACGGACAGCTCTCTTTTGTAAAATAAAAACATCCTGAATGCTAGCCGCAGAACCCCATAACAATATACCATACGTCATTACACTATGAAAATAACTAAAATATACCAATCTTGCCGTTTCAACATTTGTCAAGAGTCTAATTTTCTTAACAGCAAAAGCTGCAGAACTCAGTCTACTTGACAAGCTATCAATATGAGGATCCCATTGCAGTCGGGAATCTAGTGTAATACCAAGGAACTTTGTCGATTCTACTAACTCAACTTTTTCACTATTTACATTTATAATGTACCTTCAATTACGTTAATAATATTAAAACTAACGTTATAATCATCGATAAAATTATGAAATTTAACTGTAAACGATCACGCAAATAACTTTACCAACTTAAAAATTAGCGTTACCACCTTAAAATGAACGGTACCAAAGTCCTGCTATGATCAGTAACAGCTGACAGTTTGGTCCTATCAATGGATGGCGTGGTGGATTTCTTGATCATTGTATGTTTGCGTGTAGTAGTGTAGGGTCATGAGAGACGCGTGCGTCCGAAATGTACGTTTGATTGCTAATAGTGCAGCTAGATTGCTGGACGTCACGGCATCCTCGATCCTATATACTGTAACTATAGCTATAGTTAATTAAGAAAAATAGAGGGGCTGTTACGTACCGACCTCTCATTTGTTTTGCGTTAATATTAAAGATTATTTGATTACAATAAAATGTGCCCAGAGTTTACCTATATTGTAAACTAAATGTTATACGCGGCAGCATATGCGTATGTTGGGGTAAGAATGTCCTATGTCACTCACCAGCTTCTCTCTCGATACAAAAAAAAAATGATAATAGGCATTTGCGACGTGGATAAACAAATACCCTATCCCTATAGCACCAGCGAACCTGATTGACATGTAAAAATTATCCACCAATGATCTGTAAGGCTGACTGAACTGTCAGTAAAACAATCAAGATTGATCTAGGATTTGATCTATGTGTACTGATTGTTGATCTGACAGCCTGACAAATTATTCAGGGCTTAATTTTAGCAGATTTATCAGGGTTACCGTTACGTAATTGAGCCAACTCCTGGTAAATGCATATATATTTTCATCAATCGCGCCATTCGAGGCAATTGAAATGAATTTTAGAACTTTTTGCAGAATGAACCTTCGCACACCGATACATTACGAATTTTTAGAATTCCCGTCCATCGATCGATACAATTATTTATGTAAATATATCAATACATGTAATAAAGTAATCATATAATAAAGTCAGTGCATGTCTGACGGAAGATACGTCGCGTAACGTTAGAACTGACAATATATGATATGAAATTCAACCACGCACACTCAACGGATTATCCGTCGCGTACTAACGAATATTTACATGAGACGCTTCACGGATCTTACGTCGGATTTCCATTGACCCTAAAATGTAAATAAAATTTGGATCATTCCCTTTCTTTGGCTATTATTGATCTTTAAAAGCTTCGACAGGTTTTTAAAACGACAGCCAGCAATTAATTTAAACTTTTTATACAGTTTTAAAATGATTTCACTGATTAAGATTCGCAAATAAATGTCAATAAATACGTTTAAAAATTGCAAGTAATTTTTCTGCTTTACAATGTGTTAACAAAATTAACCGTTGTAAGGTAATAAGTCGCCATAATATTGTAAAAGATGATAATGAACAAACTATAATTGTCTTCATATCTATGAAAGCGGAAAAATTAATAATGTCTCGATATCATTTCGAAAGCGACCTTTACATTGAATGGAAGGTAAAAACCTATTTCTTTTTTATAGTATTAAGTTCAAGTTTACGCACAAGCTTGTAATTAAGTTCATAAATTGTGATAAGTGATAAAAGTTATATTGTGAAAATTGCTGTAACCTCCCCGATAAAAATAAAACACCTCTTCGAATCGTTCACGAGAACTTTGCATATATAATTACAACAAAGAAGAAAGATTTCATTGTTTGTTTACTACAGGGTGTATTTAAAAAAACTCACATACGGGAAGCTACTTCATAAGTGAGTGACATAGATTTTAATTCACGGGGGCGAAACCGCGGAAAAGCAGCTTTCGACGCATTAAATACGCATTCACAAGCCAATATAGCTCATGAATGATATGAAGAAGAAAATGAATCATTTATGTTGTTCATTATAATAAAGGTCTATCGTTACAAGTAGCCTCAGTGTTGTTTGCCATAGCGTCACTATAATTTATGCCTTCTTTTTGTCGGTCAGTTAGTTTATAATGTGGTTCGGTAAGCCTTCACCCTACAAAATAATTAGCAGTACAAATACAATTATTACCGTCGACGTGGCGCCCGCCAATTTCTGATATACACACTAATTATTTTAGGGTTCCGCTTTCTTTAACTTGTCAATTAAAGATGTAAATAATAAATGTACACATTATTATTTTCTTCCGTAAGTACTTCAGGTAAAAACCTTACTTTTATGCTTCTAATAAATTTACTTCGCTAAGGCATTTCTTCGTCTTATTCGCTTAGCATTTGTTTACGGTAAGATAAAAATAAGAAATTGCTATTCGAAAGGGAAAATCATTAATTCATTTAACATAATTTATAGACACTTATACCGTTTCTGGTATAATGCGATAAGCGCAGACACCAGTAATACTCGCTAACTTTTATTTAATGGATAAAATACCCTAATAATAATTGGACTATATGATATACGCATAGATAACTAATACACTCTTGTTGCATTCACCTGTGTACGAACCGATTTTGGCACAATTTCGTAAACGGGACATTTTTGAGTCTCCGCGTTATCTTTGGAAATACCGGGATAAATTGCCAAACAACGGGACGTGTGATCTATGTACCACCTTTTATAGGAGCATAAATTGTGTAAAATTATTATAAGACATAAAAAAAATAAGTAAAAATCAATTACTGACTTTGTTATGGTTGATAAATATAAAAAAAAGATGAAATACCCACCAATACTGAACCATTGTTCAACTAGACAGTTCGTTAGTCTGTTTTTTTTTACCTTTCTATCTCACCCCTAATCGGGTTCAACAAACCGGGAACGCAACCCGGGCCCGTCAGCTGCAGCCACCGGCCGTGACGGTTACGTGCCAACAACACATTTGGTCAGGGGGTCATTCTCCTAGCTTCGCGCATTCGCAGTAATGCACTGTAGAAAAGCTCGTTTTTAATTTAGATTTTTGCGCTGCTAAATTCAAGCGATAAAATAAGATTATTATCTGAAGCCAAAACTGATAACAACAGGTGTAAGCTAATGAAAATGACCTGTATTTGACAATATAATTGATTTGGAAAACACGGTAAATCAAAGAAAAACAAATTAATATGAGATGTATACATTACAATTTCGATTTGACAATTGTACCTAAGTCACTATTAATACGAGTATATTCAAAAATAGAACATAAAAGTATTATAAAGAAAGTAAGGAACGTAACTTAAATATATATCAAATACTTACCGCAGATCCCAGATAAAGTAGGTAGCTAAACCACTTGCAGTGTAGAAATTACTTAAACGACGAAACTAATTCAATACCCAGACCAGACATAATGGAGAAAAGTTTATTTTATACATTGACCCGAACGGGATTCAGAGATGGTGACACTTTAAAACTGGCGTACGGAGCACAACCACAGAGGTCGGCAATGTTTTCATTTGTGTTACAGGTATTATTATGAAGTGAACGTATTTTATTTAGTCCGAATCGTTTCTCTGCAAGCTAATTCAACTCACTTCTCAAATAAAGAGCTGAAATTCCCCAAGCATATTTCACTTAAATGACAATGCATTATTAATAAGAATAGAGCTGGAAGGTAGCAACTCCATCGAATTTGGGCTCATTTGATTTCTTTTGAGAAGGACCTTGCTCAGACAAAATATCCAGGATTGGATGGAATTGAAATGTGGTCTTGTGAGCTCCATCGTGTCATGAAAAAACGTCTTGCCCAAGCCTAAAAAATAGCTTAATTTTTTTAAAATTAAAATATAAAGAAACTTTGTGATACTGATTACCGCAGTTCACCATCTATTTGTCTCGTTCTCGCTTTCGTTTTGCTTCTTATCATTATGTTGTTAATAACCTTTTCGGCACATTCCCTTAATATTTGATTGAAGTTCATACTATAACACGTCACCGGCGGTATGATACGTATTGTCACGACTAACGGAACAACAAATGTGAACGACGCTCGCGTGACCCATGATTACGTCCTTCCATCACAGACGTCGGGGAGGAAAGGGCACACGTCTCTTGGACTTACAGATTATAAGTTGAATGACACAATCCGGTGGAATTACAAACAAAATTCACATTTAAGAAGTTTTTCTATTACACCGTGCTATAACATGATCGTGCTATGAACCTACAAGTAACACACACATCAACAGCCTTTTAACGTCGCCTTTGCTGGAGTACAGGCTGTCATTATCGACTCATAGCACGTTTCAGTGTTCACACTCAGGTGAACTCCTCAGAGTTTGAAAGAATTTAGTGGAAACAGTTTCTCATAATATATAATAAATTTGGCTAATAAAAAAGTCTGAGATGTGACAACCTCAAGAAACGTGATATCGTAAATTAATTTCAATGTCAATAAATATGTTGCGATATCGTAAATTCATTTGGTTCTTTCATGGTAAGCAAAATAGAAGTACCCTGAAAGACTTAAAGACGATAAACGATGAACTGAAATTACGAGTTCTAAGCAACTGTTTAGGAGGGGAAAGAATGCAATAGGTTATCGCTGCTGACTGTTGAAAAAAATGTGTCAATTTGTAGAAGTTAATAAAAAGAAATTTTTAGTTCGTTTTTTAATTAGAATAACTATTATAACTGGCTTGCTGAGCGTTCCTTTTATTCGTTGCATGAGTTCTTAGACTATAGAAACTGAACGGTAGCCTGGGTGGATAAATCAGTGCTTATAGTATCTTTTTTTACTACATTTGCATAGGCGCCATAGGCGATAATTGTATTACCTTTTAAATCTCTTTTGTATACCCTATTCAAACGCAAATAAATTATTAAATTATCAAAATAACAAACATATATAGCAACTCTATAAATGGAAAATAAACTTTAAGAACGGCACTGTGAATAGGAATTCACTTCGTTAACTAAAAGAAAAACTTACAGGATTCGTAGTTGCTTTCGTAGCGGAAAATCGAATCTACGTTACAAACTGAATGAGACAGCGAGCGATTTTCTTGTGCCAAAGCGAGATGCAATCCCCTTGTAAGCCACGCCCCCTTTCTTAATTCTAAGGGTGATTCTCCAGGGGTAGTGTAGTTATTGGGTAGGTATATTTAGGGTGAACGAACGAGGGGCAATATAATTGGAAAGCACGCGTCTAGAAATTCGGTAGGTATCTCGCATTCAAAGGTTGGTGTAATAATAAAAGTTGACAGCTGAAATTGGTAGTAATTTCACAACCATTTGTACTCGATGTAGGCTGTAGTAGTTTATCAAATAATACGTGTATGTGTTGGTGGGTTTCTTAGAATTGCTACCTTCTGCATTTCGAATTTAGGTGAGTACATGTTGGTTGGTTTCGTGGCGCCATTTTTCATTAAAACGGAAATGTTTTCTGTTGTGTAGTATGTATATATATAGGGAATAAGACTAAGTTTCCGCCTATCTATCACAGACTGATCAGTTCATAAGAAAATCTTCAGTAAAGCTATAATTTGTTTTGTATGTAATTGTAATGATAGTTATCACTTGCTTTACCTATCCCAAATTAAGAAACTTTTTAAAATTGGTATCTGAAATTCTGAAACAACGATGATACACCTAGATCAGAGACAGATACAAAAAGGTTTTTCTTCATTACCTCGACTTGGAATCGCACCTTGGATGATGAAACCTTGGAACGGGTGTGCACGCCGCTGAGCCACGAAAATCCCTTCATGTGGACATAAGTATATAAAAACAACGCCAGCAACGTCTGTCTGAAGGCGATAAACCCAAAAACTATGAAACAGATTTTGATATCGATTTATTAACGTACGAAGTAGTTCACGAGAAAGGTTTTAGAGTATAATTCATTAAGGTTTAATGTGGATTGACTAAAGTGAATTTAGATTACTCTCAAATGTAACATTGGTAGCCGCTAGTTGAATTATTGATATATTTTTATATAATACATAATATGATTGGAATATTACAATACCGACAAAAGAAAATCATTGGTGACCTGCTAAACAAACCTTTTTAGCAATTTGCATTCAGAATTGTTATTTTTAAATTAATGTCATTCATAATTAGGAAAACAAAGGTGGCACAGTGTTGTATCGTGAGACAATGAAAACCTATATTAACGAGTGACCTGAATTTGTACTATAGATAAAATATTATTATTAAATTTAAAACTTCAGTGCTTTAGTGGGAATCAAAATATACGGCTATGACGGTGTGTTTTCCTTAATAAATACCTGGTAACCTGCCCTCGACCTTTTTTGAAGATATAAAAGAAAATAAGTTGCTATGCAAATTAAAAAGGTGAAAAATTATAAGCACCTACTTCTTTTCGTGTCATTTAACATAGCGAGCCGATCATACATTTACAATTACCGGGATGAGAAATCCTGTTTTATATATGTGTGAAAGTAAATAGGTATCGGGATTGATGATTATTTGATATCAAATAAATTATTAATTACAAAGTTACTAACTAAATCTACGGTCAATATTAGATTCCCCATAAAATTTGACTGTGTATCTTTTACACCATTATTATTCCTTTTCACTGGTTCTTATATATAATACATGTCATCACTAGCCACTGGGTCATGGGCCTTCCTTATGGGTGAAACCCAAATATGGATAGGTTATGACTTTTTGGTGGATATTAATGACTGCAAATGCAACCTGCTTTCAAAGCTAATAAATATGTGATCTAATTGTACCTCTATGATGTGACAGCGTTATTTCAACAGTTTATAACAGTATAGAATTACTGTAGAATAGGACTGTAATTCCAAGGTCTTAAAGTTGTCTTTACTTCTCAGTTTCTCAAAAAAAGCCTTCGTAAGTGGCTTATTTAGATTACTATTTAATTACATCCCGCAAATGCAATGTTCAACTCGAATAAAAAACTTATATATCGACACTTCGTACTGCATAAATGTTGAATAATCTAAAAATAATCATGTTAAGTTCTTGTTGATCATATCTAATTACAATCAATTCCTATTTCTGAGTGTTATCTTTAAGATCAGTCTGACCTATAGCCGTAAGGTAAAAATTACACGTAATTATTATGTAAAAAAAATATTAAATTCACTGGAGCTGAGTTACAATTATATTGTTACTGTAACCGACATGTGTTATATATTTTGCGCGGGTAATAATTCTCGATATGAGCCATTTGATATGTTATTATCGATCTATTAATGAAGGCTCTGTGGGCAAAGGGATATTGTTAGTTTAGTATTTGTAAGAGTAAGATTGGTTTAATTAATATTAGTGTCTATGTGATGTTTGCAGTTGTAGATGACGAACGCAGAATATATATAATGAAATGGAACTAATACGGTAAATGGTTGTGGAGTGGCTTCAACCCTATTTTCATGGTTCGATGTAGATTTAATCAGTGTTAAAATTAACTTTTCTACATCGTCGTTATATAACTTAGAATTGAGTTATATTTTCGATATCCATACCAGAAGTATTTTGGCAAAAATACAAATTTATTAAATACACACACAATACACTACACAACAATCAGACAGTGAGGAAGATATATGTTTTAAGAATACAATATATTTGATTATAAGAGGGATAATATAATAGATAGCTTGTAAATTAATATAATTAACATTTGAGTTGAAACAGTAAAACGGGGGTCGGAGCTGCTCGTCTGTCTGCCCATTTGTTATCAGGCTGTTTCATAGTTGAAATTTTGTTGCCGCTAAAACAAAAAAAAAATATTAAGAGGGGGTCTTATCGCTTTTTTTATATAATGGTATGGAAGTCTTCATGCGCTATGTGGGTGGTTTTTTTAATACATTTTCATCTTTTATATGAAAATCAAGCATTTATCGAGAAAATACATCCAAAATAATCGATCCACTACATGGGTCTAGCGTATATTGGTGGCTATTAACGAAACTTCTGAGGCACAGAGGAGCCCAAGATAATAAATTTTTGATCACCAAAAATGTAAACTCCTCATTTACCTATATCAATATTAAAAATAACCAGTGTTTACATAAACCGTTACGCATAATTAGATATCTGTTTAAAATAATTGCATATAAGTTAAATTATTTACACATGTCATGATAGAAGTCTATAAAACACAACTCATTAGGCATTTATAAACTACCTATAATTATAATGAAATCAGATAATGAACATGCATTCTGCTTTCGTTTTGTTTATGGAAACATCGTTAATACTGATTTTTCTACGAACTTTCATATTTTATAATATATAAATAAATCCTTAATTTTATAAAGAGGAAAGATCTGTTGCATCAAATAAAAAATCTTCTACCTACGGAAAGTTAAATCATACACGAGTGACATAGGCTATAACTTACGCTTAGCTAGTCATTATTAAATAAAAAGATAATGCGAGAATTTAATACGATACAATTTTGAGTCAGTTCTTGTGAATTGAAGTGGGGGTACGCTTAGGCTTAGGTAGCCTACCCAAGGGTCTTTTCTAGCGAGACAGAAAACAGGAGTTACAGTTCCACCTGAGGTTTTTGACATCACTATTTATATATAGATAAATATCCTATTCTTAATTTAGAAATTATATCCAATAGTTATTCTTTGTAAGATCACAGTTTTTTTTAATTATTTCATATTAAGGGGATAATAAAAACATAGTTATTTAATTCATATTGTTAATGGCATGGTTTTTGTTAATGACTTACTGCTCTTAGAGCTGGAGAGTTTCTTTCGCTCATTATTCGCTGTCGCTATACCCTTAACGAGTGGTAGGAAAAAAGTGTTGGACTATTCGAAAGTACTTTTAATGATTTGATTTTAACAAATATATTTGGATGGTGACGTCCGGTTACTGAATTTAGAATTTTATGTTAAGTACGTCTCATATTGTACTTAAACATCAACAGGTATTCGTTACTGATTTTAGTTTTTTAGATGATCAATTGATAGCAGTTTGACAAAACTATCAAATAATTTATTGGCCATATAACTCAGAGGGTTACACTCGGCAAGTCTTTTACAATAAGCATATTAAATTAAAAATAAAGGTTTAAATCGTGCAGGTCAAATCATTGTAACTAGGACTTTATTACTTGTGAATCGTAAAAAACTTAATTTATTGAGAATAATCTATTGAGATTTTGTATTTCTCTCAACCGGTCGTATACATAGTATAATTTCGAAGGTGATTCATAATTTCATTACAAACCCCTAAACACTACGGTTGGCAAGTAAAAAGCCGTGTCCCACACAGTTATTATGGCGTCTACTGCTTTTTTCGATTTAATTAGTTTGTTAATTATGCAAATTTGTATGCGAATGCGATGCTTTATTACGATTAATCGGATACAGATCGTGAGCGCGATAAGGACTTTCGTCAAGTGATAAGAGGTAGCGGAAAACTTTCATCTATGTTTTAGTTAATTTCAATTGTAAATTGGTTGTAAATCAATGATATAAACAATATTACTTTGCTGATTCGTATCATGACTTAAATTTAAAAATAAGCTTATTTTGAAATTATTACCATTTTTTTTTGTGACGTCATCGCTCAATTATTGACTCAAATAATTAAACCCGAGCCCCGGCCACGGACCACCTGATATTTGGCAAACCATGCTGTGGGACCAACTCCAAGATGACCCGACGCCCTTATTGTCATTTATAAGGTGTAATATTATTATATGCCAAGACTTCGTGAGAGGGATGTTTTAAGTATACAGACCAACTTTTACTATGGGAGCAACACAAAATTCATGAATAAATAATCAGCTTTTTCATACAAAATTGTAATATTTACAATCGCCAACACTATGAAACAGCTGATTATTTTTTCATAAACTCAGTGTTCCTCCCATAGTAAAAGTTAGTCAGTGTTAACTCATTTACTCCACGAAGTCCTGGCACCTAATAATATTACACCAGTTTTAAGAATTACGCACAATTACGTAATTCGGAGTATCACGAGGGGATAAAAATTTATTATAAATGTGTTTGGATTTCATAAGTTACAATATATATGCTACATTCATTCCATCTTTCTTTGGGGCTACTTACTAAGATAAATGATAGAGATCGAATAGTATCTAATTAAATTATCATAATTGGATACATATTCAATATTTTATGAAAAGATCTATTTAATAATTAATAATAACTAGATTTTTAAACTTTGAAATTATTTTAAAATGTCTATTTCATGTCCTCTAATATCAGTTTTTTTAAGTTTCATTTAAAAGCATTATTATTTTGGAAACGAAAGTGACAATTACTTATGTTTGGGCCTATAGTGTCAGTCAAAATACATTTTTCTATTAAAATCTCATTGTTTAGGTTCACCCATTTTAATTTAATTTCAAAATAATAAAACTGTTACTGGCGTAAATTTTCGAAGTAAACCACTGTTAGATGCGACTTCTTTTGATATATAGTCACATCTAAATTAACTAAAAATAACTAAAATTTAACGAATTTACATCTTCATAGATTGTAAATTAAATAAAGACATGTAAAATATTTTTTGGTTTATCTAGTCTAAACCGGCAACACTGCCGGTTGGAAAGTTCTGGCCAAGGCCACCTAAGTCAGATTGCTTGGTTGAAAACCTGTATGGATGCACACGATTCAACACCCCGACCAAAGTCACCTGGTCGGAACTACCGTGTGGACGGCACTTGCTGTTTCTATCTAAAGTTGTATTTTATTTATAAGAATTTTTTGTGGTACTAATATTTGGTAAGGGAATAGACATTACTCAGTATCAATAGTTCCTACGTAATCTATTACTTATTCTATTACGTAATTTATTCAAAGAATAATATTTTTAAGAAGGTCATGGTCCAAATTGAAAGTAATATTAATTTGAGCTTCATTAAAACATACTAAAACTATGATAGTTTCTTAAAAGACACCAGGAGCGTGGATTAGCAACTGAGATTTTACTACACCATCGCCATCGCATCGAATGCAAAGTCAGTCAGCTACTTACATGTTGAAGTCATCACATTTTATTGAGGGTAGATGGCAAAAGTCACTTCATAAATTTGACATATTGGGTAACCTGACCTGCAGCAATGTGCACTGTACATATTTAAATTTGTAATTTGAAAAAAAATATATTTACCTATCCGCTTTTTCTTGTGAAATGAGGCAAGCAATAAATTGATGTTTGCCACTAAAAACTAGTTACTGCTTTATTGTAGAGGGCGTATTTTGTAAGCACAATGTTTGAGTTGATTTTGCACTTTTGTGAGGTATCACGTTTGTAATTTCAGTAGAGTTATAAGTCGCTAAGAAAAATGTTAGTTCCCTGTACAGAAGCTCTATAACATTTTCTATTTATCAATTATACATACAGCTTGCTTATAAGTAGTATCCATCTCTGAGTTATATGTACTCTTTATTGCACTCAAATTTTTTTAAACTTTACTAAATAAATTAAACATATGCCCAGACCTTTTTTCCTTTAATAATTTATATAAAATCTAATAATTGTAATATAGTTGATCTATTTGTTTTCATCAATAGATTTCTTCAAATGATACAAGTATTATTAGATCCAAAACTTATTTACAATGGAACTATAGAGATGTCTCTGGTCTCGTTATTTTTTTATAAAGCAACATTGCTAAATAATAGGCAATAATAATAAAGAAAATTACTATTTAGTTTTTCCGTAATTAGTTATTCGGACTTTTGAGAACATGTTCAAGTCGTCAGTTTTCGAAGGTTAGGTCGTCGACAAACTGCACTTCAAATTAAATAAATTATCTTTACATTGTAAAATGTTTCAGGCTCATTGGTACTAATGACGAATTATTTATATTTTTTGTTCGTTTCTAGGTCGCGGTACGTTTTTCTGTGAACCACCTAGAACAAAGGTATTATTCAGATGGTTGTGCATCAGCGTCGAGCAACTGTGTCAGTAATTAAAATGATTAGGTTGTAGAGATGGCCGCAGTGCGAGCGGGGATGGTAGCGAAGCGACTTCTAGAAATATGTTTACCAATAAAATAATAGATGACTGTATGACTTAGGAGCCGGTGTCGAGGTGTTCTCTGAGATCCCAAGTTTGATTGCCTCCTTTTTAATATATTCATTCATTATTATTATGGTTTTAATGTTCTATGTTCATTAGTTCCCAACAAATTGTAATGACTTTTACATTTTTTAACGACAATGAATTTATTTATATTATCTAGAGCTATAAAAGCTTTTCGCTCGAATTTCAATTACAAGAAGGTACCATTCACTATAAATAAATGTGCAATGCTGTTCACTACTAATCATATCGCTGAATACTACATAAGTACTTTTATTAATATTCTTTACAATTAGAGTCCCTAAGTACAGGAGTGCGTTTAAATATATGGAAATTAGGAAACAACAAAGACGTGAAAGAATACAATCTGCGCACGCAAGTTTGTAAAGTACAAACGTGACTATAATAAATAGAAAAATAACAAGATATTCTTGCTATGGATTTAACTGAATTTCAGACAGGGCGGTGTACATTTGACCGCTAGCACTAAGGCCACGACCTCTCCTCGTCAGATGATTATGAATTATGTAAATTATAAACGCTAAACAATCCGACTTGCCGTGGCGATGTCTCAAAAAAGTCCTTATTCTATGCTTGGTATGTCCCTCATTAAAATAATAGGTTCTTGTCCAGTAAAATTGTATCTGTTAATTATTTCACGCTATTATAACGAGGTAACTTATTATTGTTATTTTTGATTAATTTTGCACTGAAAAATATTCTTAATGAAAAATGCTTTAATAATCCACATTCCCCCTTGGCATATGAGATAGGACTCAAACCCACGACCTTTCGCAATCCGAGCGACTGCTCTAACCACTGAGCTACCCAGGACCTAACAGGACTGACGAATTTCTCATGCACTTGTTACTTTTTCGCTACTACAGAATGTATTTTCATCAATGTTCAAGCAATCCCCCCAAACAGCGGAAAAATTTTTTTTCACAAATATTTAAACTTTCGATAAAGGTGAAAATTTGTTCTAACTATAATTCGCGCTATCGCTAAAAAATAAATGGGTATTCTTCCGTGTTAATGCGTTTGATTCAATTATTCCTCTACTTTTTCATTTACTTGACCTTTATTTATATTTAAATACTCTGATAAAATATCTTAAACATTTAGTATGTTTTAAGTTTTATATATACCATATGATATTTTTTTCAGACTATCCAAAGTCATTTCCAAGAGCTTACTACCGTCAATCCGTCAAAACTTATAATATGACTTCATAAGTAATAGATATTTTTAGAGGAGAAGAGTATTATTGGCAACGTATTGTATAGAGTAGTCTAAGCATAAGGATGCCTCTCCACCAGAGTATACAACTATGAATAATATTTAAATATTCTTGACATAAAAGTGCTGAAAAACAGGTATTTATAAAGGAACCATAGTAATCTTAAAGACCTAAAGTCATCAGGAATCAGTCAATAAAAGCTAAGCTAACTGTGTTTTAATTGATGCTATGCTATATAGCGGAACGAATATGCTACGAAGATATTATGTTGCGAATTAGCTGTGCGAGGAAGAAGCACAGCTCAAACTATGCGATTTAACGGCAGTAGGGAAGATACGGCTCTATGCTCTGCGTATTGCTGCATGCTGCACAACTTGTGGCCATAAATAGTACGTTTTCTGAGCACGAATCCATAACATAGGTATATCCTTCTATAGTATAAAAATATAATTCAGTAGAATCCGTTTCCACCAATGATATGCGATATAAGTCAATAAATGTGATTGGTGGATATTGGACGCATCCAAAGCAACGTAGTATAGCACATCTCTGGTGGAAAACCCCAAAGGACATTTTGCGCTTCGTCATTGTACCACCTGATTCGTCCATATACATTAGATTGTCATTGGTTATTATTGCCGGTAGTTTTCCTTGCCGATTAGCGGGACTTCTCGTTACCATAGCAACACCAATAACCATTTCTCTCCATCTGCACTCCTGCCAATGCTGAACTAATTCCCTTGTAAAGGTGTGGCGGCTAACACGATTTGTTTCGTAATCCTGTTTGCGGTACACAATTTTATTTAATATAGGTGTGACTTTTTTACACTTATTTCTAATGAGCAACATTTGATCGATACCTGTCAACTTTCAACCACGCCTTTTTAGTTATGGTTGAATGTTAACGTAGAATAAAATAAAATTGAAGTCTCTTTGTTGCGAATCACGATATGAGTACAACACGTGCACTTAAGTATTAGCTATGAGACGTAGAGTGTTGTAGGCAAACGCTGACGTATGTATGTACCCTAGGTAAAGCTAATTCTTATTACGAAAAATACTTACTTAATCATGGTATCTTCCAAGGTGGGTTATAGGATTTCTGTGTGAGGTTTCACGTATCTATTTTTTTGTTATAAAAAGATTAGAAAATTATATTATTTTGATGCTCTCTTCGCGTAAAAATGAAATCTTATAAACTCAAGTTTATTAAAAGTATTTTTCCAATATTGTTCACCTTTTACCAGCAGGAAAAAGCGCTTAATGACAAAAGCCCTTAAATCCGAGCTAAACCAATAAAAGGGTTTATTAAATGAAAGCCTATTGGATTTGTCGACGCGACGTCCGATGCATTTTGTATTAGGGGTGACGCACAGTGAAATTCAATGTAAGAGTGAAAAGCCTTTGTGTATTGATTTGATAAAATTGTGTATAAAAATATACTATCCTAATTTACAAAAATGTATGAAAGATGATACGAGTATAGAATGAATGCTTAGATAAAATTAAAAGGAGTCTTAACCAGCAAATAACTGTTCCATGAAGATTACCAGAACGATACTTACACCTCCTCTTGTTTTCAATTCATCATCATCATCATCAGCCCTTTTATGTCCTCACTGCAGGGGCTCAGGCCTTCCTTATGGATGGTTAAGGAGGATGGGCCATGACCCTCCACGCTGGCCCAATGCGGATTGGAGGGTATTAACGACTGCAAATGCAGCCGGGATCAACGGCTTAACGTGCCTTCTGAAGCACGGAGTAGCTCGAGATTATAATTTTTTGGTCACCCATGCCTTGATCGACCCTTGCGAAAGTTGCTTAACGACAACGATCACGGGCCGCGGCGCTTATCCATTACACCACCGAGCTACATGTTTTGATTTAGATTGCATTTTATATAAAAATAAATTGTTCAAATTAAATTAACTTTAAATAGGTTTCAGTGCATTTTGTGACTGCTTATGTGACTCTAGAACTCTAGGAGTTTGTCAAATAAGATTGTTTTGTTTGTTATTATTATGACAATATTGTGTAAAAAGGGTGATTTTGACGTAGATCGTCGTCCGAGATTCCAAATATATTAATTAGATTTTGTCTAATCATTCTAAAATCGCTCAGTGTACGGTGTAACCCTTCCGCCGCAGAGTTAGATACGGCTTATTCGATTAGTTTGTGCTGATTGAATTAAGGTGAACCCCGGCAGCCGCCTGGATTATGTTTCAACGTTCTGTTATATAATGTATACCTACCTGTTAGTATAACTAGTATACATATACACGCATAACACTTAGTGCAGTTAATTTTATGAGAGTGTTTTAATGTTAATAGAATACTAGCTTTCACCAGTGGCTTCGACCGTGAGGTCCCTACGGAAATGTTCAGTGGGATAAAAAGTATCCTATTATCTAAGTCAGCTAATACCCTATTTGTATACCAAATTTCATCAAAATCCGTTCGATAATTTCGGCGTGATTGACGGACAAACATCCAATCAAAAAATCTTTCACATTTATAATATGATAATAGGATTTACAGTCACATTTTAAAGGAAGATTACCTAAACAAATATCTTAACCCTTTTTTTTCTAAGAATGAAATTCATAAAATAATATCCTTAAAATTAATTAATAAGTTAAATGATAAATGAATCAGAATTTTGCAACGAGTTCTAAATCAGAACCGAAATGTTCAATCGCGCGAAATGCAGCAGTTGAAGGCCTTATACATTATACATTTAAAGATATTATAAAGTACGTGAAGGATGAAGGACAAAAAGAATCAAGGACTAGTTGCAGAATATATTATAGTAAAGAAAACTTAGATTCTAAAACGACATTTATATTTTTTTTCTTAATGACTTAATAGATAGTTAATCGACTTAATAAAATAAGCTTCTTAGTAATGTGAGCGACTTTCTTGCGAGTTGTGTAATTGCAGTTGTTAAAATTGGATGTTACCATACACTTATATTTTTATTTCGTTATTTATAAATGGCACACAAATCGATTACAATAAATGGATAAACTAACAAACATATTTAAAGTATTTTGACTAAACTATAATCTAAGATCAGCATACCCAACAAGAACATTACTTACAACATGAACAGATCCTAAATTACCTTTTGGTGTATGGTAAATTTAAATATAAAGTAGTGTTCAGGTTGTATCAATCTCATACCAATTATAGGGTTTGCGTTGCACTCACAAGCTCATTCTAAAACTCCAAGAATTTATATAATACTTGGAGTTTTAGAATGAGCTTGCGAGTATAACACTCGTGATTTAATATGACTTTTGTTATTGTATAATTGTTGTTTTTTTTCTCCACATACCCGAATTAACAAAGCATGCTGTATTTTCTTATATAGTCAATACTTACAAGCTGCGTCTGTACACCCAACTCTTGCATTCTTTATATGCTAACACTATCTGTTAATATATAAAATATAGTTTTTTTACAGTTAAGCGTAACTTTCAAACTGCTGACATAAAAAAAAAAACACCGAGTCTTCATCTCAGCACGCAATTGTTGCCATTGTTAGCAGCAATCATAGATTTATTGATAATTTCAATCATTTCTACCTTCGAGCGATAATAACCACTTGCGTCAGTTTGGTATGAGTGGGTACACTTTTCGTTCTGATTTGATTTTAATAAGCGCTCGTCACATGTTCAGATGAAATTATTTGATGCTGAAACGTCGTTTTTTGTATCCGACTCTGACATAAAGAAATTACTTTGATCAAAAGCCAATTGGAACTGACTCTTTTTAATTACTGTAAATGAACAATATTCCTATTTCTATTTTTTTTTTTCAATATTATATGTTAATGTGCGAAAAACTGTCATTGGTGCATCGAGATGTTAAGAGTTTTCTAAAATTTATTATCGCTGTTTATTTTCCGAATAAAATAAAATAGTTCCTTGTTTGTTAGGCAACATCTAAAATTATATTTCATACTTAATTGTAATTTAAGGATTCTTGGCGTAAGTGGTCATACTTCATTTATGTTTGCGCATGATACCGACGAACGTTTCCCATCCTGTTAATTGCGTATTAATGATGGCTAATGAATATAAATATAATTTGTTTCTAAATGAGTTTTATTTCAGAAATACAACCCATCATAAAATACCTATCCGCCAACATATTTTATAGATATAATTGTAAAGTATAATATGCCACATAGACATTAAAAATATCCGACGAACAACGCCGGTTCGAACTTTGCGTCTGAGTTGACTCCACAGTAAAATTAAGCATGCGATTTTTCTTGAAAAGTAATAATTTTCTTTTTCAATACTATTGCATTTGAAAACGGTGAATTTTAATGACATGTATATGAATTTTCAGCTCTTTATGTAAAAATATGTGTATTATTAAAATCTTGTAAAGTTTGAATAAATACAGATACGTCACTGTTCTAAGATCATGACGAAATATAGATTCTTACATTGACCAAACCGGACACGGACTTAGTCATTTGATTACTTGGAACCAAATCATACTTCCACTGAGGTCGATAAGCATTCAAAAGCGACCATTTTAAGCGTGCAGGCCGTGCAGTGTGAAATCTCTTTAACCAATCTACATATCAAGTTCCATGGCACTACTGTTTCGCCCCGGCTCCGGTCGAATCCGGTCTTGTCGTTTAATTCTTTTTTTGTTGATTTATCGCAAACGGAGCGTTACGGAATGCTTTGCTGTGTTCGATTTTGATGTGTTTTTTTCCTCGTGCGAATTGTAAGGAATTAATTAAAAGTATTTTGTGATAATTTGTTGTATTACTTTGTAAGAGTTTTAATTGGATATTGTTCTTAAATACATTAAAATAGTGTACGAGTTTAATGACTCTTAATTGTTTTAGTTACTTAAAGACATTTTATTATTTTGGGAATGCACCAGCTGCTTGTCGTAAACTCGATTTTGAAAGACATATTTTACTTAAACGACGGTTTGCCAAGTTGTTGTTAGCTTTTATATATGACTGAATTTATCATGATTGTTGATGATAACTTAAAAATAATTCCGTCTAGAAGTAATAAATTGGTGAATGAAAGGAGAAGCCGCTCACCACCATAGGGAACAGAAAGGTAAGGATAACGGGTGATACACGGAATATAAAAGAAAAAGAAAAAAGGAAGGCAGACAAAGCTACTTTGAACAAGAAAGCATACTGTTGTACCAAGAAGTTAAGTTGATTGTCACTAGGTACGTATTATATGGAAAGGCTATTTTCTTTTTTAAATTAAATAATAAATTTTTTGTATCATCGTTGTGATTTGTTTTAGACCGATCATTACAATAAAGAAATAGATGATGCTTTATAACATGTCATATCTTATAATACGTTTTTTGAAGAATAAAATTAGTACAATCTCACCTGTAGCTGTACACAACCCTTATTTGTTAATTACGCGTTTATATATTTGTTATAAAAAGATATTGTCAATCATCATTTAATTACAAAACGGGGACGCCAATCGATCGATTAACAAGTCTTTTTTATTGTTTTTTTTTTCAAACTTAATAAGTGTTAGTTAACCAATTACTAATCTGCAATTGTAATCGATTGTGTCAAATCTATGACAATATTTTCCCACATCGATGCCTCGAGGACACGATAAAAACCAACATTAATAATACAACCTTGCTTTTTGTCTGTCTGTATACCTAATGATTGGTTTAAATATAGAAGAAAAAATATATAAATACAGAAGAAAGCTGCTTCTGATTTCTGAATCGTAACAGAGTTTTTATAGGTTCGATTCCAACCTCATCTATTTATAGTTCAGTAAAATAATTGGATGGTTTCCAATGCGATTCTGCTCGTATAATGTAAGAAACTCATTTCAGAAACAGTTGTTCTGGTTCTGATTAAAAATTATAATCATTATTAGGCGCGTTAAATAATCGATGTTAAAATCGCGGTGACATAAGTGCCAAATAGATTTATCAGAACTTTCAGGGGCTTCATATCAAAGTCGCACTTGATAAACTTGTTTGTTTAATAAATAAAACAACTTTAAACGGGGTCAGCGTCCTACCCTTATTTATACTCCTAATTTATACTCCTTATTAATAAAAGACAATCGACACCTTAGTCTTAAATGAGCGGAATGAACGGAACCTGTAAAGGTTCCGAAAGGTCATAAAAGCAAATACTGTTATATTTAGTTAATAGTGCGGGTGAAAATATAAGAAATCAATATATTGTTCGTTTAATTTTCTAGTCACTAATTTCCTCAAATAGTAATATGGAACAATCACCATTTTAACGAAGATTACTGAAATCAATGCTTAATAATAACGAGAAGCTGTTACTTTGCATGTTTCCTTTTATTTTCAAATCTGCATGGTCATAAACATGTCACAATTTTACTAATACAACAAAACAAATGTACAGAAAGAAAAACCTCTTAGCACCATTCGGTAATCCATACGAATCCATTAGCGAAAATCGCGAACGATTAACCCCCCGAACGTCCGCGTTAAAACGCATTAGTCACGCGCGTGCGGTCACCGCGACCCATTGTACGATTTACAATAGTCGGTTTACCTGCCAGCGATACCCCATTAAAGTGTAATGGTTCGGACATTTGATTTCGAAATGTTAGACTATAAATTTCATTTTTCCACGTTTCTATAGTACCACTGGCTCTACTTCTCATTCCTTCGCAATATTTGTTAGCGACAATTGATACAGTAGATGATGAATTATAAATAAAGGAAAATACTGAAGTCCATTATCAGAATTTTACTGAAGTTACACTAGACAATATTACAATAAACCTCTCCAAGTCTCGATAATCATATTTTACTGATTCCATTACTTTCGAATTCAGAAATTTCGAATTATGACACTAATTTTACCGAATAATTATAACTTCAAATTTATTTATGATTTAGTTATATCAAATACCAAACAAAAGAAAACGATGAATATAAAATTTGATTTGTTTAAATAATCACATCAAATTGCAATGAGCATTGAAATGAATTAATATTTAAAAATATAATTAATTAAGAATGTATATTATTTAATATGTGTGACAATATAAATGGTAAATATAAATATATTATTACAGTTAATGTTTGAATTCTTTGCTTATTGCAGCGCATATTGACAAAACTTAATCTACTTTATTATCATATGAGAATTACTATTTATTAACAAAATCTGTTATTATACAAATGCCACGTATTTTATTCCATTTCGAATCATCATAAAGAGTCCGAGGCGATATTCGAGGGTTTTGCTATTAAAACTGTATTAAGCTTGCCCCAGGCTTATGCCCCTTAATGACGACCCATCAAACATTGTCCGAACCATGAAATATAATGCTGTCTCTGTATGAACATTTGTAGTTAGACGAGATTTTTTTATGTTTGTAACTTACTATTGATGTAACTTACTAAGCGTAAGATTTCTAGCAAGCTAGACAAACCTCATTCGTATTTTAACGGTGCACCGTACCACCGTTTATTTCGGCCTAGGTATCCGCATGTTAACTTTTTGTCTTTGGTTGCATGCTGTTGTAAGCATTTATTTTTATCATTCAACTTTCGTAATATGAATGTCAAATCTTAAAAAAATAACCGACGAGAACATGAAAATTTAATCATATAAATCTTATAATAACAAATATTATTATTTAAATAAGAAACATTCAATCGTATATCTTCATGAAATATCTACTAAGTTCTACCTATTACGGAAAACCCGGTACGGTATGTAATTGTTCTATTAAACTATTTTAATTATATATTTAGGTAATCACATGAACTGTTTTTATATATTTTTTTGTTTGTTACAGATTTTTTTGTTACCCTTTAATTAATCGAGTTCTTGAGTTTAGTCAGCCTTTTATTCATTTGCTTAAGCATCGAACCCGTCAGTGTATGGTTGTCGTTGTTCTGTGCCACAGCAGTGCACTATATGCTCACAGTTAACTTGTGTCTCGTTCACACGATAACCTCTCGTTGGCTATTGTAATATGGCTTGTATTACGTTAATCACCAGTACCTTTAAATAATATGAAAATAAACTTACCATTTATTCAAAAGTTTTAGACTCATTACTATAACTTTAAATAATAGATAAGTCTCTACATCAAAACAAATTCATTAATCAGTCTAGGCTATTAAAAAGCTCTTATGACAATTGAAACTCTATGCCATCTGTAGAAGACATTGTATCGAGAAGAAACGGCAAGAAACTCAACAAGCGTTCTATCTTTCTATCTATATTTTCACGCTGTATCCCTTCTGTAGTTTACGTAACGTGATCTTCGCTTGAGTAATAATCTACACACTTCCCTTCATCATACTGTATTCGTTTCCAAATCTTTTACCCTAAAGCGAATAGTATCGCTCCTGAAATGCTTTACCACTTAGCATTAGGACTACTAACAGTATAATGGTATTTAAAAGATTTTTCCGTGACCACCATCTTAGTATGTAAAATTTCATTCCCATTCTACAATTTATTTTTTATATCTATTTGCATGTATTTATTGTATATTATTATTCATTATGCATTTTAATTTAATAATCTAATTTGTTTCTATTTTCATTCTTATCACCTTATAACTGATTTCCAACATCTGTTCAGGTTGACTGGTAGATAATGCTTTAGTCATTAAGTCCGCTTTTTTGTGATTTGTTTTTTTGCAATAAAGAATAAATAAAGACTACCTGCATATAAGAACATTTAAATGTATATTCTATTAAGAAATAAGATACGCTTAATCCAAAAACATATTGAATGAGCTAATAGCCAAAACGTAGCCAAACAATTCACAATTATAATCGCATAAGCATTAACCATCAATTATTCCGATTAAAGCGACCCCAAAATCACCGGCAATCCCTTTAATGTCCGTCTCTGTCCCCTATCGATGTCGATACAAAGGACCCCATGGTGTTTTGACAGGAGTTAATACTGTATCATGGGGGTCTGACGTCTTTACCTGCGCGCGTCATTGGGTACAAAAGACCTGGGGGTGTGACCCGTGCGTTTGCAGGGTTAAATGCACTTGTCTCGGTAATGTTTTTAATTTATCAAGTTCTTTTGTTGCCTTTGTTGAGTGTGTAATCCAGTTCGCTATGGTAACATGAGTCATAACTTATGTTAATTTTTATAGTATATAATTTTAATTGTTGTTTATATCCGTAGTTATAGGTTTCAATTTTATTAGTTTAAAGTTGAATATTAAATATGTCTCTCTTTATTCAAATAAGTTCATAAAAAAACTAAGATCTATTATATCGCACATCTAGATCTAAACTAAGACAACTCAAAAAACTAATGTGGAGGTCTGACAATACATTTGTTTACGTGGCAGGAGCGCGACCACTGTTGATTCAACAAAAGAAAGCTAAAGTTATCTAGCGGCTAATTCCCGAACCTTTATTGAACCTGTTATGTTGAATAGATGCGTATGATCACCAAGTATTTGAAAATTGTACTAAGTCAAAATTCACTCAAATTTTTGAGTTGTCTCAATTTAGATCTAGGTGTGCGATATATTGTCCAATATACATAGCTTTTCATGAAACTCTAACTTGTCTGAGAACTTAGATATATATTAGCTGTGTTAATATAACAGTTTCATGACATCTTGCTACCTCTACCACTTAATCTAAATAAATTCTTATATTAAGCTTCAGCTTAAATATATGATTTAATAAGAGAAATTAAGCTTTTTGCATCTATAAGATAAAGATAAAAACACTTTATTGTACAACACACAACAGAAATAAATAACGAGTAACATACAAATATTAAAACTATTGCACAATAGGCGGCCTTATCGCTTAACAGCGATTTCTTCCAGGCAACCTATACTGGAAGAAGCAATGATGACAATAATGTAGGTAGGCTGTGCGCGTTACAAATAAATTTAATAATATTAATAGAAATATAAATATGATAATAAAGTTACATAAAATAAACAAACATACAATGATAAGAAAGCAACATATCAAGTAGATTTCTGTTCATCAGACAAAAAGAACTTCGCAGCTAGAGATTTGAAAGACTCCAGCGTTTGGGCGCGCCTAACATTCTCAGGTAAGGAATTCCATAAATGAATAGCTCGCAGGGTAAAAGATTGGCTGTAAAATTGAGAAAAGTTAGGCGGTATGTAAAGGCGGAGATTGTCAGACGAACGAAGGGGAAGATTGTGAGTAGAGGAAAGAAACTTAAAATTCTCCTTGAGATATCTGGGTGACAATGGATTGAACAGCACAGAAAAGAGAAGGGATAATATGTGTAGGTCTCTGCGTCGGCGAATGGTCAACCAATTCAACTTTTGACGATAGTGAGAGACATGGTCATATTTACGCAGTCCGAATATGAACCTTATGGCGAAATTTTGGAGACGTTCTAGCTTATTAAGAAGCTCAACTGTAAGGTCTGGATAGCACACATCTGCATAATCGAGTATAGGTAGAAGTAGGGATTGTGCAAGAGTAATTTTGGTGGCAGTTGGTAAGAAGTTACGTAAGCGCCGCAGCGCCCCAGCTGAAGCAAACATTCGTGTAATGCTATGTGTAATCAAATCAGTTAAGCATCTACCTGTTTTCTTTAACTCGAAGAAGAGATAGTAGGTTTAAAATTCTTATGGTTAGCTACCACCAAACTTATTTTAACAATAACAAATATGTTAAAGTTCCTTTTAATTGTTGAATGACGTCATAATTTTAACTGTAAAGTATAACCGCCTAAGTTCCGCTGGTTAATGTTTTAATATGCCAAGAAAGAAGATAATGCAACACATTCCACAGTCAACGTTAGGGCAGCATGACAGATATCGTCATATTTGTCATAAACCTTAATATTAACTGCAATTATGTACTACTGTGCTAAACTAACCTTCTGATATACAAATAAGTATCATCAATTTCAGTAACAGTTATATTTACATCCGTCTCGTCTTTACTTAATGTCATTTAATGGGTAAACATAATATCTATTACTGTACGGCGGCGGGTCAATTTGTGCACAATTGCAGCCATTTGTGGTAATCGTATGACAGTCAGCAGTGCGACGGTTATGTCAAACCATTAGATTTGACCCCATAACTGTTAGGAGCTAATTGGGTTACTTCGGTCTTTTATTTCTGGTTTGCATGTGTATTGTTGGGATGTAGTGGCCTCTCAAAACATAGCTTAATTTTTCATATTAATCATGTTTTATGGGAAGGTTATATTAGAAGCCATAAAAATCAGCGAGCTTGTATAAAAAGACTAATAGATGTCTAGAGAGCGAATGATGTGTGTAAACACCCTACTGCCTAAAGTGTCCAAATCTACCTGAATTATGAAAAAGAAGATGATAGAGAAAGGCAGAAACTATATGAAATTCAATAGATACATGTGAGATTTGAAGCTGGGCTATCATTCGGTAATACAGCGTTGAATGCAACATAGCACTGTCGTAGCATTAGAAGTTCAAATGAATAAAAACCTAATACAATTTTTTATGCTCCGCACTAACTTACCCCTTTGATACTAAGTATAAGTGATGGGTTCTGATATGTTCTTCGTTCTTCCTGTGTTTAGCTATACAAAAAGACTTTCACAAAACTTATTAGTATTGATTATCACAATAAACAATACTAATCTATGTTTTTTTTAATCGAGCATTAGGTAAATTAATAGGCTGGTGAAGCCACATTCAGGAGTAATTTTAACCGGTTGAATGAGGATTTTTAGTTTCACCAATTTCGGGATGTAGCGAAGTAGCATAACCCATAATAGAATATTATTATTGCATGTGGATATTCACAGGTGGTTACAACCATTGAGCTATCAACAGTTGACTTTCAAGTCAGTTTCCTGTTTTTTTAATTTTCGTCTACTGTATATTGATCATATGTTCCAACCAAAATTAGTCTCATTTACGCATGCATAGAGTCATGTGAGGCCAGCATCTGGAAAATAGAAAATGACCCAAAACGTGAGACATATTGGTCATTTGTTAAATCTTGAGCGTCCCGTCTGTATCAGAAAACATCCCAAAATTTACTGGTGAAATTACTAGCTTCGTAGACATCTATCTGCTGCATACAATTTACTTTTTTTATCCATGCGGTTTACCTAAATGTACTATAGAATAATAGTTATGACAATTAATAAACTTATGCATAGTTTAGCATCTATAAACAAGTTACGTTACATCGTAATGATTGTATAACCCGTCTTCCCACAACCTTGACTGGAATAGAAAAGGTACGTAGGTAGCTCAAGAAAAATCGTCGGAAAACAGCTATTCATACCGAAGGCTGTGTGCGATCAAGCAAGAATGCTTATGATATTGGCATACTTAATTTTACTTGGCACATATGTGCGCTCGAGTATGAAATTAATACTGCGGAATATACTCAGGAATGTGAAGAGTCGGACAACACTAAACGTCTGTTTGCTTTGAACCCAACATGGTGCTGTAACACCCATACTCGAAACATGACAATTTATTATTTAATATAAAACCATGAGTTAAATAAGTCACCGTTTAAAACTTGACACATAAGCAATAAGGACTTAAAATTTCAAAACCTAAGGGGTAACTTTGAAAGCTTGTATGGATATTTGTCATCATTAGACTTTTCTACCAAAAAAAAAGAAACAAAATACTTATAGGAACACGCTACTAACTTTGTCTATTTGTCCGTCTATCAGTCACAGCCGATCATGTCCTAAACTACTGGACCAATTAAATTTAAATTTTGCAATCTAAATTGCAATACATATTAAATAATAATATTCAAGAAATACAGAAAATTATTTTACTTATATCTAGCCAAATTCCAAAAAGCTTATAAGACATTCTTAATGTAAAATGTTGATGGTTTTTTATCATCTATTTATTTAGGACTTTTAATTTCAAAATATGTCAGTCCTATCGTCCTATCCTAAACATACATTATCTTCATCTGTAAAGATACATATTCATAATGTAACAATTGTGAGAACGACAATTATCGATGCCTTACCATATCATATAATGTTGAGCTGAGTATGTCACATCGGATACCCTAGAGGTTCACTAAGCAAACTTGGGAAAATGCCGAGAGAAGTTACTTGCGAAAATGTCAGAACTTCAGCAAATATTATTAACTAAAAAGAGTGTTTTATTGAAGTAAGCACTGTGAATATTTAACAAGAATAGTATTCAAACTTTTGAGATTCTTACGTCATTAAAAATCTTGTTAATTTGTTATAAATATTAGCTTAAATTATTACAGCATTTCAACTAATCCCTTCTCTCGACTATTAACGTCGGTATTTGTCGCTTCCTCAAATTCTGGCAATCCGATTAAAGGTGTAGGGCGTCTACAATTATATCACTATTTGGTTAATATGTTATATTTTTCATTAAGTAACTAAAACTGTTGGAACCTCTGCGGTCTTCGACGGCCGTTAACATCTTGATTATGCATTGTCCAATAATTTCATACTAGATACTACATTTCTTTGCATCCATTGATATTATTTATAGTACAAAATGCATTTTTTTTTATCTTCGTAATAAAACCTATTTGCAGTATTAACAAAGGTTGTTATTACCGAATTGTCGTGTTTTAGTTACGGCTGAGCGATTTGGTACCTTAAATACTTAGTAGTAAGATTGCATAAGGATCTAGATGAGTTATTTATTGCTCATTTGTCCTGAATTAAACATTTGATTACGCTTAGAAGGTTATGTATGTATGTAGTTATATTGAATTTTAATTGTTTGTTTTTTCTTAGTTAAATTCATTGTTCTGAGGATTAAGTATTTAAAACCAGTCTAATAATTGTGTGTTATTCGGTGTAATACAGAAAATTACGTGTATCAAACTTTGCAGGGCACTTACGCCAAAAATTATAAACTTTTAACTGGCAAATAAATAACAATAAAATAAACTGTAAATAATTTACTTTAATATTAACTTAACTTAACTTTAATAATAATTAACTTTAATTTAAATCAAAACAATAAAACTACTTCACGTTTCTTAAGGTTCTGTGACTCAATATCGTGAATCATATACGCATATTAATACATACTAGCTGTTTTACCGTGACTTCACTCGCGTAAATTATAGCTTAAGTGTAACTTCCTGTAAGTAGAAGAATATTTCATAATCGGTCCAATATTTCCGAAGATTACTCCCTAAAAATAAACTAAGTTTAAAACTTTACCGCTTTATAATATGAATATACCTAGAGATGTCATATTAGACATACTTAATGAAAAGTGTTTTTAAGCCCAAGGTACCCTGTAATCCGGGCGTTTATTCTAACCAATATCATAGCATTTTGAATGCAAATCGGTCAAATATCCTTACTAATATTATCCTTATTAGATTTGATTGTTTATATATAATAGGCTTTGAAACTAATGGAAAGATTTCAAAAATGTCTTCACCTACTGGAAGCAACATCATAGGCGCGTGGCATAGGCTAAAATTTACACAGACAAAGTCGCGGGAAAACAGCTAGTACTAAATATAATTAGACAATAATGTTTTTCTTAACAGAATTCAAGAAACTAAATAATAGTTTTGTCAATAGAACTATAAAAAGAAGTAATAACACTCAGTTAACATCACTCGTAGGTCAACAGATACTTTTCACAGATGCAATTATAGATAATTAGCAATCATTAATTGTCTTCTTTGTTCTAAAGTTAACTACTTTATTCATAACAATAATTACAATAAGATGCATTATGTCGTAACAATTTCGTTGTATAAACAAGAAAATGCTCAAACATTTAATGATTATCTGTTCGTAATTATACGTATGATATTAATTTATGTTAGTTTAATGGGATCTTATCATCATTGGCGTATTAATGTCCCCACAGTTGGGCATATGTCTTCCTAATGGATAGTAAAATAGATCCCAGTGTGGATTGCTGGGTGGTAATGACTGCAAATGCAGCCGGTAGCGACAGCTTATTTTGTTTTATAAAGCAAAAAATTATTGACTATGTCATGTGCATCATATTAATGTTAATTTGAACGCGCTAAATGTTTCAAACTCCTCGCAACATTAGATGGATCATATGAGATGATATTCTTATTACTGACTGGTGCCATTCGGACTAAATATCATTCGTAAATCACACCCAGCTAAGTGTCTCTGTGCGTATAGCGGCACCAGCGATACATCTAATATTTTGTTTTTAGAAGTTTTCATTTTGTCCAGGCCTTTCATATTGCCCTCCCCTCCCCTATATACCTAAAGGAAAGATTTCTCAAAACTACTAGACCGATTTTAAAATTCTTTCATCGACGCGCTATAATTTACGCAGGAAAAGTCGCGGGAAAATTTCTATTTCTATAACATTTGATTAATTTGGAGCGTGAGATCTTTCAATGTTGGATTTGTTTAATGATAAAAGAGATGAAGATTCAACAACAGAATGATCTTTTCGAATGAAAAATGTAGTTTGCTGTACATATTTTTGTCTACAACCAAAAAAAAATATTACGTACACGTCTTTTGTCAAAATATCTTTTTCTGTCGTCGTTTCTTTCGCTCCGAATATTTAAATATCATCAAAGGACAAATTCCCAAATAAAGGCCTTCACACACGGCCTCAGCCGTTCGTCGACCTTTCTAATACGTTTATAATTATACTCCACATTTGTAAACATAGGGTCAGTGACGTAACCAACACTATACTACCTCCATTTTTTTTTTGTTTTTGATCCGACTCTGACTGTATTCAAGCTGAGTTCCAACTTTTGATTTTTTTATGTATATTGAACCAATTATGAACCGTGAATTAGTCTATGTAGATTTAGAAATTATGCATTTTTTGAATAAAATAAAATACGATTTTCCACTTCTCAAACTACGAGTATCTTTGTCTATATATTTTGTCTTAATCGGTTCAGAAGTTAAGCCGTGAGAGTAGTCAATTAATTTTTACATTTAGAATTCTTCTCGTCTTCAGTCTTTTAATTTCCGCCGCTGGAACAAAGTACTTTCCTGTGGATGAAATCAAATAATTCAAATAGGGAGAATGGACCATGACCCAAGACACGGAACGAGCGCGAAATGGTGTGTGTTTACGATTGTACGTACATTCAGCCGGGACCAAAGGCCTGTTTGTGAGCTAAAGGTTAGAATTGCGAACATTTACAATATCCATAAATATTTTTAGTAAGTTATTAATTAAAAATAGTTTTTGACATTCTATTTAGCAACATATGACATCTTCTGTTCATATCTATCTTAATCACCTTTGTCTTCAATCAGTCAACCTAAACAAACCACAACCTAGAAGCTAGAGAGAGGATTCGCTATGCAGCTATAGAAGAGATTGAAAAAATGAAGCTTAGCTATACCAATTAATTGTGATAATATAACATTTTGCAAACCTTATTAATGTAATAATTACAAATGCCAGTATCAACTTGTATAGAAAGAAACCATAAAGCGATTCACAATTTCATAGCGCCATCTATTATGCCAAATTTAAACTAATTGTATTATATAAAACTATATAATTTACTTTATAAATTTCTACATTATTTAATTATGTATATTAGTTAAAATTTATTTTAAATTTATGTAAACCATAACCTGAACACTCACAGTAAAGAAATATAAATTATTAAAACCATGACAGTTCTCCCGTAATTCCATCATTGAGATCATTAATTAATTGGAGAAGGAGTCATTGACCAAAACAAACACCATGCAGTGAATGAGTGCCGTGTTGGCACGCCACGCTGCCACGCCGCCTGTCACGCATCTAACGAAAATGAATCTTTAGTAGTTCGCGGGAATAAAGACTTCTGTCACGGCACAGTCAAGGTCCGTATGAACATGCACTCTTATGGCTATTACGTGGCGCTATCACATTAATCGTGAACGCTAACCTTATGAGGGAGCATTCGCCAAAAAATCACTGACTTTCAACTAATTTCGTACGAACATATAACGTCAAATGTAGCTGTGATTCAAAATTAGAGGTTATGTCATATTTTTGAGGATTGTCTTATTTTTTTTTTTAACTATCACAATGCTATTGATAAACAAGGTTTAGCGTCAGAGTTAATTTAGCTAAAATTGCAATTTTAATATTTGTCGCAATTCATATTATACAAAGAATAAGCAAACCTACCTTCTAGGAGTAAACATTACTCGTACTAGGATAACCTTTGGTAAGTCTGTTTAATAATATGAATTTTGGCTAATACTAAGTGCAGTCTTAGCGTTAATTTACTCCAACGCTAAACCTTTTTTATTAATGCCAGATAACTCAGAGCGTATTATATTTGTCCTCGAATAAAAATTCGTAAAATTTCGTATTGTTATATTTTATAATTTGGTTAAAATTAGAGGTAGTATCAGATCCTACCTCCGTTGTATTATAAATCATCTAAATATGCGTTCCTTTGGAGTCGTATCAGCATTTCAAAAGTAATCGAAATTTCGTTTTTGCCTGTATTGCACTTTCTAACATAATCTACCTAATAAAAACCGTTTGAGCTACTTTTTTACAACATAACATTATGAAAATAACAATCAAAAGATATTTGTTAAATTACCATTACCGTAAATGAGTTGTAATGGTAAAACAACGTTTAAATGTACGTTAGAGTACGTAAAAGAAATTATAGTTAAATATGAGAAAACGTTTGGAAGGTGATTTGGGAAGGCTGTTGATCTGTGCAAAAGTTAGTGACTCATATTTATAGTGTTACTGACTATTTACTTTTAGACGAATTCAAAAGAGGAAAGGTTGATTACCAACCTCTTCTCTTCTTCGCCTGATCTTTATTCTTAATCCAGCATGCGATTCCTAATTTTAACATCATATTATTATTCCTAATATACTATGGCATAACCGTTTTGGCATAATTTTATTACGCATACTGCATGCAATGCTGAATACTATATATTGTATATATATAACGGCGGGTAGTCCGAAGGGGCTATTACGAAGCCCAAATAGATCGTCCATATCGGAGGACTATCTTTAAAATAACACTGCAGGCGTGTATACTAACGTGGATTTGTTCCATTTTATCACTTTTCACACGAAAATATAACGAGATGAGCGTGATGTCGTCAGATGTCTTTACTCCTCGGCGATCGGAAACAGAATGTGTGCCAAAATGGCGGCAATTTGGTTTTTATTAACGAACTGTCAAAGTCAGTGTCACCATTCTAATAAAATTAAGAGTATCGATGATCACGCTCTCTTTACAATCGAGTAATTAAGTAATCGAGTAACTAGCAATTAAAATAAAAGAAACTAAATCAAACGATCTTCGTAATGATGATGCGACATATATATACGATATTTTTGGTATACACTTATGGCAAAGTTAGAACTTAGATACGTAATAAAGTGCTGTCCTCATATTTTGCATATTTACTCATTCGTTTTCGAATAAGTAAATATAAATATGAGGACTCTTCTGACCCAGTGGCTCTTCTGTACTACCATCTATAAATATTAATTTATTCTATTATGTATTTTCTACATCCCTTTTTTTTAAATAATAGTAATAACTAATCTTTACCGTGTTTTTGTAGGGTTCCATAGCCAAAGGGTAAAAACGGGACCCTATTACTAAGACTTCGCTGTCCGTCTGTCTGTCATTAATGTATTTCTATTGAAAATAAATATATTAGGGTTTCTTTAATAAACCTATTTTTTTGCGTTTTTTGTAAATAATCCATATTCAATATCGTTATTCAGTCTAGGCTATTACAAGCACTTATGAAAGTTGAAAGCTACGCCATCGGTTCGTTAATCTACTGCGGGAGACTTTGTACTGAGAAGAACTGGCAAGAAACTCAGTAAGGGCTGTTTTTTTAATGATACGGAACCTTTCGAATACGATTCAGACTCTTACTTGGGCGGTTTTTTTGATATATATATGTCGTTGCCATATCGTAAAATTGATCATTTCATAATCCGGCCGGCCATTTCATGAACTGATTGTATTTCATAAAACAGCCACTTAAAATTGGTGATATCATTTAAGTGTCAACGTTTAGTCATATTACAGTACACTTTTGGTCACATCATTAATGTAGGTTCTCCAAAAAAAAGCTAATTATTTGCTAAAATAGCATGTTTAAACGTAATGATAATGTGGTCTGGAAAAAATAACCTCGAAATTTAATACGATCGCTATGCTAGGATTCGCGTTCGTCTTAAATTTCTAGCCTATCACTACTGCTGTGACCTACAATAATTAATCATATAGGAAATTTAGTTCAGTTTATATCTTAAAAACTTTAATATCCTGCAAATGATAGAAATGATAGAAATATATATCATTCTTAGAAGCTAGATCAATACCTCGTATTTATCATCATTTTTCAACATATCCATAAAACTTTTTTATTAGACTTTGCCGCTGCACCTTCATACTCCTACAATTATCTCACTTAATTATTCAACTATTTTTTACGTTGCTTGGTCACATTACTTTATTTAATTTGTTGTATAGCTTAAAAATAAAAATACATCATGTATCACAAAAACAATGTGACATCAGCGCCTCTTACTGAGACTAATGTAACTTTTTATGAATGATCAGTGATGCTTGACCACATTATGAAGCAGTCATACGATCAGCCGCCCATATCGTCAAACACAAATTATTTTGGCCAGGCACATCACGATGTGGGCAGCAAGATTTTTTCCATTTCATGAAATGGCCGGCCGCATCATGAATTGGTTAATTCTACGATCTGACCACAACATATACACCCCATACACGCTGATGTTGCCATAAAGAAAGAAATAAAAAAAAACATTAACTAGTGTTTTAGTACACCATCCATAGCGAATGAATAAATAATTAAACACCGTACACCCCATTAATGAGACGCTCGTTTCGCAATTAAAAGTCGAATAGCAATTTCAAATCGAACGCTCATTATAAACTAGATCGTTTTATCGACACAACTTTAACAAGGATGAATTATTACAAAAACCGATGATAATTACAATTACATCAACTCAATGTTATGTATTTACGCAGTTTATTTCAGAATCACCTTGGAATCATAGTTATTGCTAATGTAAATAATTTCACGTTACAGTAACGAAAATAGTACATCATGCATATTAATGTCTCCGCTGTTGGGTCATAGGCCTTATCTATAGATGGAATCCATAAATAAATAGAATTGAGAGAATGAGCCATGAGACACCACTCACTAGTGCATATTAGTGGGTCAGGACGAGACTAACTGTATCATGTGCCTACCGGAGCTCAGAGGAGCTCTGAGAGCTTCCTCTTTGTCGAGCGGAAATGTTTGGTCACCCATCCTTTAACCGACACTTACGAACTTTGGTTAATTTCCGCATTGCAGATCAAACGGTCTAACAACTACGCGATTAAGATTTACAATTTACAGATGAGATGACAGATTACAAGAGGTGAAAAACACAATTGGAAACAAAAAAGATGTTTATAATAACATTTTTCTGAAAGAGAATATGTAGAAGTTAGTTCTAAGAACACATTATCCTAGGTTTTTTGTAAATTTGGAACGATAATCTGAAAATTTGTTTGGTAGCGTTTGAATTTATTGCGATCACCCGATCTACTGTCTTATTTTATACTTGCCTACATCGATTTCATTGTCATTTAAATTAATTAAAATGCACTCAACGTTCATTCCTGTATTGAATATTTACACGGTAGATCCTCAGTTAGCCCAACGTTTATGGTAAAAAGACTTCATCATAAGCATGAAATAAATAATAAAGATTTAAAAATTGTCTGCAAAGATAACATTCAATATCTTTCTTTTTTACTCTCTTTGTAAACAATTTTGCCATTATTATATCCAAAATAGTGTCTATAATCGACAAAGTTATACTGACTTTCCTTACTCGAATAAGGCTTTGTAATTTTTAATTTGTAAGTAATAAACATAGGTGAAAAAAGTTATTAAAGAGAATTTATATGGCAACAACCGGAACCATAGAGTACAGACAAGCGTAAAACTGTATTTTTTATGGCATCCATTGTCTACGCCACGCCGCCGTTTCGCAATTCGAAATCGATAATGATACCGCGCAGCAATAAAAATAAATGAAATGTTATAGTTTTTTTTTTCACAATTCTTAATCACAGACTGTATGTAACTGTTCACAATTATTTATTCGCTACGTAAAATAGAAATGGTTGGATAACAAAGGAAACGCATAAAACCTTTTTTGTACAATTTAGATTTCAAATCTGAATTATAAAAAAAAAAGTGTTCTTATGCTACGTATTTATGAAAAGGAGCTATTATTTTCTGGCCCAAGATTATTATGCCGGTTTTTCGTTCAGATAGATCTTCTAAATTTGGATGTAATGGTAGTCTATAGTGTTTATGGGTAAATAAATCAACAATAATTTAAGTCACCCACTCAATTTATATTGCATAGGTATAAAATTAAATTAAATTATTGCGAACGTGTCCTCTTATTAAAGTAAACAGGAAGTTCTCTTTCCACAAACATCTAAAGATGTCGTAATATCTATAAAATGTTTAAATCTAACCAAGAGCTGTTAAAATATTGAATAGTGTCGATACAAGATAATAGTAAAAAAAAATGAAATTAAAAAAAAACCTCCTTTTCTAAAGTCTAGTTGAGAAAGGTTTTAGACAGATTTTTTTTCTTGAGTTTTTCGAAAGAGGGTCAAAAGAGGAAGAAATAATATATCGCACAATTTATGACACTATCGTTATCTGTTTATTGATCAGTTTTTGTTTTCACTTAAACAGACAATTTACATATAAAAATTTGGTCAAAATCTTTTCTTTATTGTATTTATTAAATATTGTGTAAGTATGTTATTCAGAAAAAAAACTAGCACTGGGATTGCCAGTGCTAGTGTTTTTTTCTGAACACCACATTTTTCTGTGAACATTTCTTTTTACCAAACTTGATGTTACAAAATATGTAACATTAAACTACTTTCACTGTAAAATGATCTTTGGACACGTAAACTTAGGAGGTCGCGTCATAATCACATGCACGGCGGTAGCAGCCCGTATTTGCACCTGGTAAATTACATATAAAGTAACGATTAATTAATATTTTTTTACAATGCATGAAATATAAAAATCATACATGCTAAATGTTTAACAGAATTAAATGACATATAAAAAAATAATCTAATTAATAATAGCTAAACAATATGTAAACTTAGGTGCATTTGTTATTCATTGGCCAAAATGAACTGACCACTATAAAACTCCCCCGACGAATTTAAACAAACCTTTAACAGAAGTTGTCTTAATTTCGTTTTAAATTTATTAGGACTTTCGATAGTTTTCAACTCCGTCGACAGGGCGACATCCTCTGTGGCGACATCTACTACAATGTTAGACAATATTTCATTTCGGGTGAGGCGAAAAAAGTGTTTTCTCCTACTACCCTCAATTTTCACCTTCTTAAATTTTGCTGTTTCGAATTTATAATTATGCTTCAAAATATACATGATTACAACCAATATACAGAGAATAGGGAATGTTATTATGCTATGGTCTCTAAAATATTCCCTCTAAGACCCTCATGGTGGTATACGCACTATAGTCCGTATAACACTCTTCTGTTGTACGTCTAGATCTGTGTAAGGTAAAGAAATGGAGAGAACGAAACGATCTTCTCCGGTCAATCTTTTCCGGTCAATGACAATTCAAGGACGTAATATGGCAAATTAGCGTTAAAACTATCTTTAATTAATTATTTTGAAACCATTATGATAATTAATTGTAAAAGTATAATAAATATAAGAAAAAAGCATTCATTTTTCTTATTGAGAGAATTTGGAATTCCTTTTTTTATACCTTCAGAGCTTTCTCATTTTCAAATAGGAAATACATTTCAAATTTAGATATTTTTTGATTGGCGCCATATGACCTGAGCAGGGAGGACCGAACGCCACAAAGTGTGGTCCTTACATATATCTTTCGCCTCATCCACTTTCATTACTCTTTGACTTCTAAAATTAGAATAATAATAATAAAATTGATGATATATAGCCACGTGGCTTATACCCATTTTCACTAAACGTAGGAGTCGTTCAGATCTGACACCTAAATATTTGGACATTGTCAAATGGAAAAATACGTTTCACCAATGACAAGGAGCATCTAATGACAAATCTGCTTAAGCTATTCTCGATATTTAAGTCATTTCCAGTTAAGTTATGCCTTATTCTATGTTAGTGTGAACGGGTATTAAAGTTTCTAGGTGTTGTTATCTCTCGTGTTAAGATCTGAGCAATGTCCTTTATATATATTTTTTTTATAGTAAACATGATCAGCACAACGAATGAGCCAATAAGTAAAATGAGCAACAAGACATACTTACTCGCATTAACAGTTACAACAACTGCAGCTTATCACAATCGTATCGATTATAACTTAATCGAGTTAAAATTTATAGAAATAAGTCATTGATTTATGAATACTCTGTGTACCGCGCTCCTCAGACAATCTTAAAGGAATTTCGACCTTATATTGAGTAGTTTTGGTTGATTTTTGTTTGCGGTTTTTTCTTCGGATTTGTATCAGTACAAATTGTATGAGAGTTATATGAGCATGCGCCGTTTGGTTCTTACCTTTGAATAAATCAACGAAAACGGCAGGCGGTGAGTAATATACGGGCCAAGCAGTTAGCTTTAAAACCAAGATGGTATGGAGGCTTTCCTTTAACAATAATAACAATAATATAATAAAGGAATTCGATAGCGTGGTGGTTGACGACTTCAGTAAGCTATGCGAAAATTAAGCCATTATCGGGTGGGTGTGGGTTACAGGATGGGTGACTAAAAATTTATTATCTCGAGTTTCTCCGTGTTTGGGGTGGGAGGCTAATGCTTTGAAAGGCTCGTTTAGCCATTGGTTTTGGCTGTATCTCCAGTCATTAACATCTGCCAGTCCACACTGGGTTTGAGTGAAGGACCATAGCTCAATCTCACATTAATTAGGCTAATGATGTTGAGACAATATCAATACATTACTAAAATAGCAAGTTAAGCTGCTAAGTCCTGCTAAGAAATAACGAAGGTGCCACAACACCCAGACATGAGTGATAAGTTATAGAACGTTATTAGTTCTATATTGACCTGGTCGGGTAAAGAACCTTGGACTCCAAACCTAGCAACAGCTTGAAAACAGCGTATAAAGATCTGCGTGTATCAGCAATTTTTACGTTGACCCTAGAATCGAACCCTGGGATAGATAATTTTTCCTTATTACTGCAGTGCTATTTCGTTGAAAATATAACGTCGAATACACAACGTAGTCATAGCATTGAAGGTTAAATATATTTTATTAAGTGTGACTCTACAGGAACCTCTGTTCTATAACTAATTTACTAAACTAATATAATACAGACCACATTTTCATATTATAAACAAATAAGCCGACGCGGGGTCTACACAATATATCTTAACTCCAAACAATGTTAATTAATATAGATAGTTTTGTTTGAACGAATTCTAACTCCCCATTCGAGGATAAAGCGATGGCAAAAAAGGGTTAACAAATATTACTGTTAGGAAAGATAATTTAAGTTTATTGGAAATAAAGCATTAATTTGTGTCATTCGTAGAATACTAGAGTCTAGCTGTACACCGAGTACATATACTTGACAACCCATCAACACTTCGTAAATAATAAGCCTACGTAAAAGATCCTGAGCTTCTGTGCTTCCAAGCAGAGTTGTTTGGAGTAATACAGCCAACTTTTCATGTAGGGGAGAGTCGGATGTATTGTACCGTAGTATGAATCGTACCACCACCAGATTTCCTACTTAATGATAATATTTATTTGTGCTGGCAATGTTAAAATATGCGCTACTAGCGCCACAAGTCGCATGTCATATTGTAATGGCGTCCGCCGGTTATTTCATACTCCAATGAAAATAATCTGTTTTGGTTGGTTTGTTTTGGTCTACAAAGGATCACTAAAGAGGTCTAAGTGGAAATTAAAAAATCATAATTGAATATTGGAGCTCATATAATATTTAATCAAACTTAGTACAATTCATAATGTTGTGATGACCATAATTTTTCGCCACCAAAAGTGATGTAATTTGGGTTATAAAATCAATTAAAATACAATTTATCCTATATGGATTACAAATAAAATGTTTGTTTTTGTCCAAACTTTTTTTGCGTTACGTTTCCAAACTTACGCCTTTTTAAACTTCAATACATTTTTAACATTCATTTAACCCTCTTAGGTTTTTTCGAAATCCTTTCTTAGCAAATCTCCGCGTGATAATAATGACTTGTGTACTGAATTTCGGTTCGTTCCATCCAGTAGTTTGAGGTTTACATTGACAGATCAATCAATACCTAAGTCATTTTTGTCTTTGTGACTTCGCAATAGTTTATTACTATTGTTAGAATTATCATAATCTAAGTTACCCAACCTAAGATAGCTTTTCGATGCAAATCTGACGCAAAGAGAAGAATAACTCACGTTAGTATGCGTTAGAACGTGATGTTCAATATGGAATTGAATGTTATAGTATAATTTTATGCATATGTCAGTTCTGACCTTCCAAAATCAACAATTTTGGGGTCTGTGTGTTGTGATACATTCTTCTTCATTCTAGCTTCGAATCTGGGCAACGTATGTATTGGATGTTGTCAAGGTTTTTTTATCCTTTCATTATAATGTGCTACAGGTGCAAAATATTATGAATAAAAGCTCTTTCATTCATAAAAAAGACATCAATGTAATGCCAGTATTATCTGTTACCACATAACAGAATTTTCTGTTCCAATCGACAGAGTGACGATATTGTGTATACTAATGTTATAAAAAGTAAAGATTTCGATTGTTTGTTTGTTTGTTTGCATCGAATTGGCTTCGAAACTAATTGACCGATTTAAAAAAACTTTCACCTACGGGTAGTTACATCATTCGGGGATGACATAGACTATACGCGTGCGAAGTCGCGGGACAACAGCTAGTTCTACATAAACCTTTTTAACCTGTTACATTTCTTCTAAACATACTTCATTGGAATCAATGGAAATTGAATAGTATTGGAGCAGAGTGGAAAGCTATTAAATTATTATAGTGTATTAAACGCAACACAGTTATTTTTCTATATAAAGAGACCCCCTACAAATCTCCCCTCAAGAAAAGCGTTTTTAAAATTAGCTATGACGAATCACTCGTCCTTTATCCACCGAACCGCCATGCGCCATCGCCATCTAAATAATTATTCAACGCCGAAAAAATCTAAGCACAGTTTGCTGTGAAAAAAAAAAACTAAGCACAATAATGCAGCAAGCGCAACCCTTATCCGTTGGAATAACTTATGCTAACAAGTTAGTTCGCGTGACTTGGCCCTCGTTAGCTTACCTTAGGGCGGCTGCAAGCGAACGACGGTAGCTCGCTTGTCTTAGTCGATTGATGTAATTGTTTAAAGGAGATTGTGCCTTGACATATTTTGTATTTTTTTATTAATTCACTACTTTACACGTTGTATAATCAATCCAAACATATTATTGAATAGTTGTATGTCGTACTTACTTACAATTTCATTGATCTAAGTCAAAATTTCGATATATTTCAAGATTACAAAAAAAAGATGTTTCTTAAAACATGTACAAAATATAATAAATGTTTTTGATAAAATAGCTTCAATAGTTAAATCGTAAGAGTTATCGCTATGATTGCGATCGAATTTAACATAAAATAAACAAATCAAAAATATTATCTCAATTGATCTCTTATACAATACAATATAGTAACTTTTCTATTTTTATTATTATCTTTGATTATTATCTTTATCTTTGACATTTAAAACACCGTATGATTTTATTGCCTGCTCCTATCTTTATATCCTTCACTTTACAATAATAACAAAGATAGGGAAACGCAACATCAATACTTTAAAGTATACAGAACGCTGAAACGGCGTACATTCCACTCGTAGCAGTACTCGCTACGATAGGAATAAGACCCCTTCCTGTCCTTAGGACGAGTCTGGTCCATCATTGTTACCAACAGTAGAATTTTAATTAATCCATATTGTATGATTTCAACGTCGATTAACACTGATTATGTTCCATCTAACATAAAAAGGTTGTGTGTGCTATATTTTTGTCTAGTCCATATAGTCGTATGTTTTCAAACAGCCTTATTTAGAAACGCTACTGTCAACTCAGCGTAATGTGACTTGTCATTTTAAATAGCCTCTTAGAAATATGAATGATCTGAAATAAAGTAGTATAGCATTACAGTCATATAAAGGCAAGCGCAAAATCTAATAATTGAAACTCGCTGCAGAAACAATGACAGAAAGTACCGTTATAGAGATAACTTATATATTATTTTTCGGTAATAATTTTGTCTTGTCTTCTTGTTTGTATATGACACGGCACACCCTTTTATAAGTTATGAATCTTATAGAATAGGTAATAGAACCACGATTTTGAAGTATTTAGCGGGATACCGGAGTTAAGCAACTTTCATAGGAGCCGGTCATAGGATGGGTGAACAAGCATTATAATTGCCTTGGGCTTCTCTGTTTATAAAGGTACATTAAGTCGTTGGTTTCGGCAGCATATACAATCGTTACCATCAACAAAAAGCTCGTGTGGCGAGCTATGATAACCTATATTACCTATTTGATTGATTCCACCCACATGGAAGGCCTGTACCCAAGCAATGGGAACATTAATAAGATGTCGATACAATATGCTATATGAATTTTATATCTCTGAAATGGTTTTTAATTTGACGACTCTATGTGAAACTCTTTAAATAAAACCGACGTGAAGCAACGCTTGCGTTGTGTTTTGTCGTGTGAGTGAGGGTACCGGAGGCCAAACCCCTCCATATTCCCTTCCTTCTACCCCTCAACCCTTCTGTCCTATGGTCATATTCGTCCCTCAAAGGCCGGCAGCGCGCTTGTAGCCCCTCTGGTGTTGCAGGTGTCCATGGCCGACGGTAATCACTTACCATCAGGTGATCCGTCTGCTAGTCTGCCCCCTATCCCATAAAAAAAAATTTGGTCAGAGACAAATTAAAACACAATATTACATCAATTTTAAGACATTAACGTTTAAAATCGAGGACTATCGACTTGCTGTTGGCTGTACACATAATGTCAAATGTAATTTAAAACATTTTACGTGAATTAATTAAAACAAAAATGTAATTTTCTAATGACTATAATAGTAACAGAGTATTTTCAAATCAAATACCTACGTCCACTAACAAGGAAACTCTGCATTCCTGTAAAGAGCAAGAATTAATAAAATAAAATTTTATGAATGCGCATGCTTGTAAAATTATTTCTTTGAAATGGAAATATTAAGTTTCGTTTGTTGTAATTGGCAAGAATGTCAGCGAGTAAGCTGTAAACGGTTTGAAATTATTACATAATGCGGCATATGTATCAAGAATTTTTATTTAATTAGAAAAGATAGAGATGTTTTTTATCCGATTAGATATTATGTTTTTTATTAGATATTATTCATTTTTTAAATCGACTTGGTGGAAATGGAATGAAGGATCTTTGTGTCTTTGTCTATTCGACACTTATCTACGGTTTACTAGGTCCTGACGTCACAAGTCTAGTATATATCTTTCCTAGTCAAGCCGAGGTTTTATTGAACTTAACAACATGAAAAAAGTAACAGGGAATTATTACCATCATCAGCCTTTTGACATCCTCTCTGCTGAGAGAAAAGGGCCATCCTTATGTATGGATTCGAATCCTATTTGATTATAAGGAAAATGGGTTATGATGACCCGCCACGCGGGACCAGTGTGGATGTTAAGTACTATAAATGCAGCTGGGACCAATAGCTTAACAATACCTTTTGGAGGACCATGAGACAATACATTTTTGGTCACCAGCCTTATGATTGACCCTTGCAAATTTTTCTTAAATTCGGCATTCCCAGCGGATGCAGTGCGCCATCTAGCTAGTAAAAATGTCTAAAATTATAAATATAATATGTAACGCAGACTCACCTCAGCCTATTGCCTACGAATGTAACATATCACATTCTTAATTTGGTGTATATTAACACAATAGCATTTTATGAAACAAGGTCACCCATCCGAATCTCGACCTTTGCGAAATTTGCTTAATCTCCACAATCACAGACTAAACGTGTTAAGCAATGCGCCATCAAGCTTTAAGTATCACCTCATATAATTTTATTGTTTCTTTACAGCATCAAACCGCCTTCAAAAGATGGAGTTACCAAAAGCAATCCAAGCAAGAGACATCGGGAGCGGCTCAACGCTGAGCTGGACACCCTGGCTTCCTTGCTGCCCTTTGAGCAAAACATCCTCAGCAAACTCGACAGGCTGTCCATCCTGCGGCTGTCGGTCAGCTATCTACGAACCAAGAGCTACTTCCAAGGTCAGTCATTTCACAAATCACATTAACTTAAGAATTTATAAGACTTAAAAATCGGCGTCCTCGAAATGAAAGATCTGATTTGCTATACTGTGAAATAATGCATCGGCGCAGCGTTCAGCACAGCGCTGTTGCATAATAAAGGTTCTTTATTACCTTTTGAAATCGATTTTATTTTACTACATCTCTGAGTAGGTACGAATAGTTAAACTGATGTGCATAGGGTAATGTTACGAAATCGCCATTTGCATTAAGAAACAGACAGCATCATTTTTAATTCTTTATCATATGTAGTTACTATACTGTTGAATTCTAAGTTCTTCAGAACTGTCTAAACTTTCTAGAAAACTGTTTTATATTACCTATATTGGACAGGAGCTACTATTATTTTTATTACCTCAATATGGCAACTGAACGATCAGACAACACGAAATTAAAAGTAAGGTTTTATAGTTTGGTTTACACAGCGATCAAAAAGAAATGCCACCTGTATTAATTAAAATAAACAAATTATTATTATTTCTCAAACATATAGTCTTTTAATATTACTGATTATCCATCATATAATTTAAAAAACTCTTACTTAATTAAAACCATTATCAATAATATTATTTAAAATGTCTCTAATACAAATCAACTTGTAATTCAAGAATCTAAAGCAATCACCAATAAAACCAATGAGCGTTCACGTTAAATCAATGGAAAGCGTTCAACAAATCGCGCCTTCGTTTAATAGAAGCAAGGGATCCTAGTTTACAATGTTAATCTCGGTACAAAACGATTAAATTCGGTCCACGAATCGATACCATGCATACCGATGTATTCGATTACTTACGAATGAGTTCAGCGACAAGTATTTAATGCTGTCAGCCAATTTTATTACTCAGTACGACGTGTATTAATAAATGCTCTCGCGCTGCAACATTCTCGATTCGCAGTAATCGATACTTGACTCGATTTGATGTAAGTATTCGCTCTACTGACTTATCTGTTTATCTAGTATACATGTAATTATAATTAATATTGAATTTAACGTCAACTATGTTAACTGTAAATTCTGTTCTGAGTTCAATAATTGACGTGTATAGTTGAGGTATATTCTTTATATACCTCTTCAGTTTTTAACTTGAAAGTTCACAATTTTTAACTACATTAAATACTATTTTGCAATCAAGGTCCGGCTATACTATTCTGTTAAGAAACAACCTCAAACGCGACGTCGAACTCACTGTCAAAATATATCGGGTCAATAAAATAAGACCTTTATTATCTTTTCAAGTGGATCTTACTTGACTGAATCTCCTCGCACTATAGAACGGCACTGCACGTCTACTTCATAACTAATAAACTTCGTATTAGTGTCTAGTATTACTATTAATCCTTTTAAAATTCTGTCCTATTATCTTGATATTGATTTTGACTTAACTAAAATAATGATTTTTTTCTTCTTAAAATAATAGAACTGACTAAAAACTTTAAAAAAATTGGGAAATAATACTTAGCTTAAAATCAACTTAATTATAAAGTGCTATTATTTAGAACTGACGATCTTCAAACTATTTGAACAAGTCGTTTCTATAAAAAAAATATATATACCTACTTCAAGATTTTTTATGATATTGATTTTTTATACAGGTAATACTTAAGTATTAAATAGCTATATAAAAAAATGTCAACATAGTGAAAGTCTTAGCAAAGAAGATTTTGTTAGTTTGCTCGACATATTTTTTTTCAATACATACATAGCTATACTACTATTATAAAGAGGAAAGATTTGATTGTTTTTTGTTTGTATTGAACAGTCTCCGAAATACTGGACTGATTTAAAAAATTATATCACTTACTACAAGCTACGTCTAACACGGGGGACATAGGCTATTCATATTTACGAGGGCGAAATCATGATACCTAGCTAGTGAACTCTATAAATTTATTAATTCAGCAAAATAGTGCCATCTCTTGAGAGACAAAACATATAAAACTTGCTGTACCTTGACTAAAAAGAAGGCAAAAATATAAATTAAAAAAAAAAATATTTCTTTAAAAATCAGTATCAGTTTCGGCGAAAAATCGATACAAACACGAAAAACAAACGTACACCATGATTGGATACGTAAATCCTATAGGTTAGTTTGCATACGTCGACTACCAGCGATGCATATATCACTTAATGAGTTATTGAAGCTTTTTTATAATTTTATACTAACCATCGGTCGAAAATAAAAATCGGTGGGGGGTGGGTTGTATGCTTTATAGTGTATCGATGCACCACGATGAGTTGTAAGGTTAACTGAGAAGTACAGTCGGTAAGAAAACGATTTAGGAATATTTTAAACAATTAATACGCCCATTGAATTTTTTTTTATTATTTTACTTAGCCCTCTTATTATGGAGTATCTAAGATAACGAAGGTTATTCGTTTTCTGTATTGATCTGACTGGTAATCGAACCCGGTCCCGGGCTGCTACAGATAGATGGCTACATCTCGAAAACAGGGTTCGAACCACTTGGCTACGGAAGTAAAATCTTGATATGAAATTGTTTCTAAAAGTCATAGATACAATTTCACCGATGATTTTTACAAGCAAAAATTATAAATCATAATAATTGAAGTTACTTTTTATTTTATTTTTATATATGAAAAATAAACTTTATGATTTATAACAAATCAACTGGAAGAACAGTATTAATTATAAAATTACAAAATAAACACACGCACCTCTTAAAATATTCTACGCCTATAACATATATTACGCCTAATCCATATTTTCCCTTTCTAAATGCAATACCTGTAAATATCAGGAAATCAATACATTATAAGTGTAAAATAATAAATATTTAAAGTTCTATTTTGTCACAATCAGCCTGTTTATGTCTCTGTTGCTAAGGCGCAGAGTTAATTAAGAAAAAAAAAATGTTAGCCCAGAGTTAACGACTGCAGCTGATAATGGACCAACGGAAGAATGAGCTCGAGGTAATACCACATTTAACACTGATATTACATTCTTTATACATCCTATGACCGCAGCCTTATCGAAAGTTGCTAAACATCCGCAGTAGTACAGCGAAAGCGCTAACCGCTGCCCAATCAATCTCTCTTTAACTTAAATCTTATATTAAGAGTACAAATATTCTATAAAAACCTCTAAGAATCTTGTCTCTGACTATACATAAAAAAATATCGATAATTCTAATTAAATCGATTGTTGAAGCATCGATTACACACGGTGCCTCGTTTCGGTGCGCTCCGCGGGGCACTGTCGCTGCTGCGGTCAAGACGAACGAATTAAAACAGCGCAGCACCGGTAGCTTGTAAGTAACTGAACACTTCTTAGAAACCATGAGTTACGCGGTGAAAATGGCCGTACGTTTTACTTATGTGTGACGTGAAAGGTCGAATTCCTGCAAAAAGTAGGTGGCTACGTCAGGTTTTTTTTTTTTTTTCAAACTGGTTGTTTTGCCGCGACTTCTGAAAAAATTATAGCCGATATTGATGATCTAGGTATATGAAAAAAAAAATTATGATCATATCACTATTTCTGAGGATTACCCCTTACAAACAATGTTAGAAATTTCACCACTTATAATAATACTCTATGGATCCTAACTAAATGAATTTAAAAATCAGCCCAGTTGTTTCCGGTCCTATTTAATGCAAACAATCGAATCTTTCCTTTTTATGATATTAGTATAGACAAGAACAATCTATATTATATTAGCAAAGTAAACTTTGATAATAATTAATTGAGCCAGAAACGTTTTAAACGTTGAATTCTACTTGTTCCGGCGAAGTTTTTGATTGATGACACCATAATAACTCGCCATGAAAAATACAGATAAAAGCCGCATCGAAACTATACGAAATACTGCCGCACTATGTACGTGCGAGTTACCGTATAAGGGCTGACAAAAAAATTTGATGGAAAAATATTGTCTTAAAAAAACACAATATCTCAAAATGGGCTGGAGAAATAAAGTCACTTTAGACTGATTAATTTCAACATTTTAATAATTTAATCCAATTACTAAATAATAAATTAAATTTTAAGGTGTTTATTTTAGAAATTAGTTATTAATTGCAATTTAGTACTGAATTTAATCAAATAACATACCTTCTTCAAAATCAATTCTGACCCATTAATCCGACATTTTATTTTATTTTATTAAAAACTAGAAATTACAACAATAACATGAACGTGTAAACTCATATTTCTCTACAATATTGATAATGTGTTGTTTGTCAAATATGACTAATCTATCAGCATTCAACACACAGTCCATCATTTTGAATGGATTGAGATGAATGACACACTGAAATTAATGATTATGATAATAATAAAATAATGATAATAATAAAGGATTTTGAAAAAATAAATGTGTAAAATGAATTAAATACGGATTTAGACATCATTTTATCCATGCGGGCGATGTCGGTGACGGAAAATAAGTATTTATACAGTTTTTAAGTAAAAAAATAATCTTTATAATTTATCATCAACAATCTTAGCAAAGTTGAAGTAATTTCTAATATTCGCTTTTAATGAAACAGATAGGTATTTTATTAAATGGTATTTGTGACAGCCCTGAAGCAAAGTAAATACCCCTCTCCCCCCGGCGCTGCATGGTACGACCCGGAAGAGAATATCGATCTTATGGTAATTCCGACCGTACCTTATTGATGGGAAATTGGCTCATCCTGTACATACGCCGGTTCAGCTATAAACAGTGATATAACGTTTACCTGCAACTCTGTTTTATGTAACATGGAATTAGGGATTTAATATACTATACATATAAGAATAAGGTTGATGATTATGAAGCGTAGTAAGCTTTCGTGGAATGTAAATAATGTTTTACGAAGACTGTTTTTTTTTTCAAAGAAACGTTTTAATATGGAACTGGAACTGCAATTTCAAATGCTTATCTTATACCTATCCGTGACTAAGCTTTTTCAGAAGAGAAAAAAATATGGTGAAATGGCGGGAAATTCCCCTTGAGCATGAAAAACAGACATTATTGTAGGACCAAGTATTGTCATTGAAAGTTTCTTCCACATATATTTTCACCACGTGTAACCACGTGTAAGCTTGTAGCAGTTTATAGTAATTTGCTTCCTAATATTGATCTTCAACAAAATACGAAAATTGTGAAAAATTTCTGTTATATGCTTTTAACCTCATTCCGATTTCCAGATAAGTAAATTCGACTCATTAAGAACATAATAACGAAATGATTCGGTATATTTTAACGAAATTTACAACCTCTACAATATCTGAACGATAGAACGAAGGTTAAACTGAAACGTTAGGAAATATTTCAACCGTTAATTACAACGCTAAGTAATATTTTTATTGGGAAACTCAATAAATAACCAGCGACCTTTTAACTTGTATCGAGCTATTCTCGACCTTATCTTGACAGCTATAAGTACGTGGATAACGACAGAAAAAGTTCAGGTCCCAGTTAGAATATAATAAACCAAATTATACTTTATAAAAAAGGTATTAAAAGTTAATTTGGTTTGGGGTGAGTCAGCGCGGAGCGCGGCGCATACATAATTGATCTGATAAAAGGCAGGAGTTAAAAACCCTTCGGTTTGTACCAGCTACGGGTTTATATTTAACGATGTATAAAACTATTAATGTACGTCTGGAGATCTTGAACTTATTTTGAAGTTATAATTTTAAGTTAACATATTTTTAAAATCACATTAGCATAATCTAAAAGTATCAATAACCACATCTATTCTACAAAGTAAAATAAAGAGGCTGGTAAAAACGAAAGTTAAAATCAAAGTCTTTCTTTGGTTAAAACTATTTGTTTTTATAGAATAAGTTTGTTTTTTATTTATTTATTTATGTAATAAAAGTGCTTTAGCTACTAAATTTTCGACCTTTACAATCTATATGTTGCAACGTTATACTATATACTTTTTTTATAATTACTCAGATTAGACGATGGTATGGCATAGATTTATTTACTTTTTTGTCAATGTGCAGTATAACCTTTTTTTACACCATCCAAGTGTTTCAATATTTTTAAATAAAAAAATAAAGTAACGGATGCCAAACTGATCAAATTTATTAAATATAAAATTATATCTGAAACATAATAAAACAAACAATTGTTGTGTTTTTCTCAATTTTGAAATAATTTTTGAACTCCATTCTGTCTGTTCCCAATAACGTACAATCAACGTCGAATAAGGCGTAGAAAAAATCCATTTTACTTCACTTTTATGAAAACCATGATGGATTACTGCCCCTTATCGGAGATTATTGTTTTCCATAAACCACTCTCCGCTACGGGAAAGAAAATACTAATTTATCACATAGGAATTGCTCGCTTATCGGTGGGTTGGTAATTGATTTTATAAACCTTTGACAAATATGGATTGGTACTATGAAAATTCGTGATTCGTTATTTCAATATACATTCGTATATAATATTAATTACATACAAAAGTCAAGCACAAATTTTAAACTATTGAATACTATATGATGAAATTGAGTTTTTATCCATACTTCTAGTAAAGATTTAATTTTCTATTATTGTTTTTTTATTAATTCACTTACAAATATTTGGTTAAGTACAAGAAAGGTTCTTTGTTAAGGAAAAAAAAATTAGAGGAAATATGTAAACCTCTTTTCTTATATTATCTAGTGAGCTAGATTATTTTACATCTCAAATAAGTTTATACGAATCTATCAAACTCCATTTGATTTTAAAATCTTAATTATTTGCGGATAGAGTTTAAATCAATTGTATATAATGCGGCAACCTGACGTGCTGCCATGTGTACAACGTTTTGTATTATATATTAATATATAAATTTCAAGTTTATTATTTCAAAACATATATGAATAGACTAAAAGATGACTCAGTAGTTCTATGTCATACTATGTACCAACAGTGTACAATACAACAGTAAAAATCGCCCCGAACTCGGCATCGAACACAGCGCTCTCATAGGATAGAGTTTCATTCAAATAAAGCCTACTTCAAAAGTTTATAAAGGTTTTCATTTACAAAGTAGAGCGGGAATGATAAATCAAAATTTTGACTGCTGATCTTTCTTGACTTATCCAAGAGTTTTGATAGTTTATTATGCAACGGAGGTAGGACCAGAAAATGCCCCTGATGGACAGATAATCTTGACGGATATTGTTTTTACAAAATTAAAAGATTGATTATATTTTCAAATTTTCGTTTGCGGATAAATAGAATAGGCTTCAGGTTACACAGGACTTTAATTGCAGCACTGAAAACATTCTAAATCTTTATAAATCTTGGGTATTATAGCGATATATAAAATTCATTCATTTAATTAAAAACTTTAAATAATCACATCTTATATCCATCTTTAATTCATGTATCTACTTAAAATAGCAAGAAAACTTTACACCTACATTTTTAATGAAAAACCGCATTTCACATTTTGTTGTTTAATATTCATTTTGTAATCAGAACTATATACTCTACCGCCCTAAAAGTCACAGTTATAAAAATGCGCATAAGCACAATAAAAAAAATCATTTAAAGTCATCCAACCAATAGAGCGAACTCCCTTCGCACTGGTATTACTTAGGGTAGTGAAATTCGCCGGTTCCTCTGAGGGGTAGAAGGAGGGGTGGTGGAGCAGGAGGGGGGAACAACCCTTAATGGGTGTATCGCGTGACGAAGTTTCGGCACTGACCCGCGTTCGCCTGTGAAAGTGAAAATATCTGTACAGAGCTGTTGTTACCGTTACATTTTATGTTTCTAAGATAAAATTTCGATGGCGCAGTAGTTAACGTGTTCGGTTTGCGATGCGGAACTGAAGCAACTTTTGCAGTGGTCGGTGATAGGGTGGGTGACAAAGAATTTATTACTTCGAACTCCTCGGTGCTTCGGAAAGTACATCAAGTCGTTGGTTTTTTTTTTCTATTTATTATAAATACCATTAACATTACAATTTATATTAGTACAAGCCAAAAACCACGAAGGTTTGTCCGGGATGCACTTTCTGTGTACAATCGCGTTGAACATAAACAAATTTTAAAAAAGATCCACTTTAAGTAATATTTTAACTTTACAATTAAAAACCTTAAAATACTAAGCTATTTAAACATATCAAACACGCACCAGTAACAACCACCGTGTAAGTATTGTGTGAATCTGTATTTTGTCTTTTTAAATTGAAGTGAAAAAACATTAGTGTGATATGAACAGAGCTATAGGTAACACAAACATACACAACGGTTACAATATTCTTATCGGTAGGTAAGCGTAAACCCCACAAATGTTATATTGCATCAACATAAAGTATAAATTCACGCGTACCCCCAAGACCGGTCTTTAACAAATCGTCGACTTACAGGTTGTGCAAAAAATATGATTTAAGTTTACATTTGAGATTTGTTTTGGTAATTCAATAAACTGTTGATGATGATGATGATGATGAGTATAAAGTTAGACAAAAAAATTATCGCAATATTGAAAAAAGGAGTCAGATATTTATATTTAATAAACAGATTATAAGTAACATAGAAATTTTTCAAAACTTAATTGAAAACTTTAGCATCATTACCTATGTCACAAAAAAATATTTAAATAACTGGAACTTTTTTATATACATATTAAACAACATCACATTTCAACAACAACATAATAATCAGATCCGAGAGTCGAATGCTAACAAGTTTTATGGAACGGCGGTTTTAACTACTCTGTATATATCCCTGGTATTTCACCCCGCCACGGAAAATTTTATTATAACCAAATTGTGAGCAATATTTTCGTAAATATTTTGAAATGGAACTTGTTTGTGTACCGCTACGTTTCACAAACAGACATAAATACCAACCGCATTCTAAAATAGATAGTATATACTAACGTAGGAACGCGGTTTTCTTTGAACACTATTTGCCTAAACTTTATTTACAGCTGTAAAAAAAGTAATTGATTTTTTGATAAACTAATTCTATTCAGTAAGACAAGTTGCGTTTGCTCTTTTCAATTACTTTTATTATATATTAAATATTTCGAGATCCTTTGAAGACTTATGATATTCCTAAAATTATTAATAGAAAAATTCTAGGCTTTAATCTTAGTAATTGTATTGAGGATTTGATAGGATTTGATTAATAGCCGTTTTTCTAAAATGACTTCAGTTTGTGTAATTTATATAATTTAATAAACGCTTGAATGTTATTAAATATCTAACTTAACAGTCTCGATATATAATGTTGTCTCATTAAATTCGTCGCTTTGGTAAAGTACAACTGCAGTTTACATTATTAATACAGATTACTATGTCAAACTCCTTTGTTCTTCGAAAGGCAACCTAAGCCGGCTGAAACTGTTGTTGTTAACATCCACCAATTCGCATTGGGCCCGTATGGTGGTCATGGCCAATTCTCTTATTCCATCCATCGATAGGAAAGACCCGTGCCCTAGTAGCGAATCATATACTTCTTGGTCATGAATATTTTCAGCTATCTGTGTAAACTACACAAAAATCGGTTGTACCTCGGTGGCGTAGTGGATAAACGCCGCGGCCCGCGATCGTTGTCGTTAAGCAACCTTCGCAAAGGTCGGTCACGGGATGGGTGACCAAAAAATTATTATCTCGAGCTACTCCTTGCGTAAATACCCTCAAATCCGCATTGGACCAGCGTGGAGGGTCATGGCTCATCCTCCTTAACCATCCATAAGGTAGGTCTGTGCTCCTGCAGTAAGGACGTAAAAGGGCTGATGATGATGATGATGATGATGATGATGATGATGATGATGATGATGATGATGATGATGATGATGATGATGATGATGATGATGATGATGATGATGATGATGATGCTGCTGATGATGATGATGAATACACAGAAACAGACGTGACGGTCAGTGTTGTTTTATAATATTTCAGAATTATAGAATTTAAAATAGAAAAAGTGTTCAAAAGTTTTCTATATGTAGTACTACTATTTATTTATTCAAACAATTGCAGTGATTTTTCAGAGTTGAATCAAAACCCACCTACCAATAGTAGGTTGCTATTATTTTTTTGTAACAACAACTATTAAATACTCATTTGCTTTCTTCAAATTAATCAACCGCAGTTTGTGAAGACGCAGCTACAGTTTAAATATTCCGACCCTATCAATCATTTCATGTGTTTATTAATATCATTTCCTTCGACGTGTCGAGGTTAATTAATTTTAAAATTTATTTTTATTTGCTCTTCGTACGCTAAATAATTGCTTATTATGTAAACATATACCATGTTTTGTAATAACACCAGAATTTGTAATTACACAAATAAAATCTGAATTTCATAAAATTAGCAACTTTTAGGATTATGTTTGCATAAAAATATATAGGTATATATTTGCTTTAAGTAGTCTAAGTTAACAATTGTCATGTATATATTTTTTCTTATAAACTATTCGTTAATACAAACTTACGGGTGAATTAAGCTTTACAATCCTATTAATATCATAAATGTGAAAGTTTCTTTGTTTGGATGTTTGTCGGTCAATCACACCGAAACTAATGAACGGATTTCGATGCAATTTGGTATACAGATAGGGTGTTAGCTGACTTAGATAATAGGATACTTTTTATCCCACTAAACATTTCCCTAGGGACCACGCGAGCGAAGCCGCTGGCGAAAGCTAGAACAAAATAAAATAATATATATTACTAACTGTTTTTTCATAAATTAAAGACTATGTTTCCACGTATAATGCAGCTTAAAGAATTTTTAAATTATTTCCAGTAGTTTTGGAGCCTATTCAAAGATATAAGCAATCAAATCTTTTCTTTCTGTATTGTAAGTATATATGTTGACCCATCAAATGTTTATTTATAACTTAATTAAAATACAATACACGCTGAAATCTTTTTGTGTAATATTAAACAAACAAAAAATATACAAACAACTCTTTTGATGGCAATTCACACCAAAATTATTAATACAAGTTAGAATTCTGTAACATATCCATATTTCAACCCCCATGACACAGATACATCTACCCCCAAGGGGTGCAGCCATAGATAATATATTTTTACGACATAAAGTAATTTATGTTGAGAGAGCCTAAACAGTAACGAGTTTATGCTAATCATTGTGGCACCGACGCCACGCACCTACAGACTTATAATATTATATTACACAAATTACTTATGATAAATTGCTATATTTTTGCAATTTGTTACCTGTAGAATGTTGAAAAAGTGACAGGTGTGTAGTTATTACGCTAATAACAGTGACCAGAAATAGAAGTATATCGCTATATAAAGTGAGTTAATGTTGAAATTATAACCTACTACTAAACATAATTAAGTCGGATAAAGTGTAAATACGACTTAATATTTTTCTATGTTATTTTTATTAATTACTAATTTATGTAAATAATTTTGGTTCACTCACACTCATAAGTATTATTTTGGTAGTTTAATATTTATAAGGTTGCTGCAGATATAATAACAAAGGTAGAATGAGAACCAGAACGTCTACCGCATAACTTAAAGTCTGATTGATATGTCTAAAAAGTCCTGGATAGGACTCTATACAACGTGTCCCAAAATTCAACGATAAGCGGGCGCCAAGAGGTAGACCTGCTCATGTGTACTTATGGAAAAATAAGAAAAAAATTATATCTTATTAATCTTTTTTATTATAAAATAAAATACGAAAATTTTCGAAAGAGTTGTAGCGAATAGTAGTGCTACTTAGGTATCCGATACCAAAAAAAGATTGAACATAATTGAGAAGTTGTGGTCGTGGTAGTTGAAAATATCATAAAAGGTGTAAATTTTCGACGATTTTCGAATTTAATTTTATAATAAAAAAGATAAGATATAATTTTTTTCTTATTTTTCCATAAGTACACATGAGCAAGGGTACCTCTTGGCGCCCGCTTATCGTTGAATTTTGGGACACGTTGTATATACATTTTGTCTAACAATTTATATTATAACAGTTTTATTGAACTACCAATAAACGTGGTCAGATAAATCCTGCATTTAATATGAGAGAAATTTGTCTTCAAACTATATGAATTAATTGAAAAGCCATTTGTGAGTACCACCTACTGGTGACGCACATTAACAGTATTTTATTAAAAAAAATTGCAGCCCATGTTTTCCCTGTGGAATGAAGCTATCGTAACATCAGACTCAGTTTCAATTAGTTCAACCAAACGGTAACAGACAGACACAGTTTTCGGTATTAATAGTAATTGTTATTAAATTTACGTGTCTCTAAAATTTTGGGGAAACGAAAAGGGTGGTGTTTTTTACAGAGAAGAACTCAGAAAACTCGAAAATACTTGAAACTTCCTTGATAGATGTGTAAGAGAGTTAGTTTAGCCATGCGGTCAACTCACTTACCAAGTACACCTTTCCTGATCTTGATACGAGGCCCCAGTAAGTAGCTAATTCAATAAATTAGGTCGCTGGAAACTTTCATCAACAAACACTTATCGCGAATTTAGCTAAGTTTTATGAAATGGATTATATTAATTTTTATAATATGCCAGCTGTGCGAGCGGCGTTCGGGGACCTTCTCTTCTATTTTATATATAGGTGGCAGCACTTACGATGTAAAGACATACGTTTCGTTTTGCAGGATGGTGCGTTTTGTTTAGAGCATGTGAGCCTAAGCATTGCATTATAAAAACAAAATAATAATAGATTAAGACGAATGATTTGTGCTAATTTGTAATATTACAGCTGATGAATAATACGGAACAATAAATATTAGATGACTGCCTCTTCACCTCTTCATCGATGGTTAGTGAAAGAATTTACCATATTTTTTCCTCATATAAAACTTCTTAAAGCTATATAGATAATGATTTTATATTTCAGCCTTATGTAATCTAAAGTTCCATTGGACCCATTCGGAATTATAATGTGGATATAGTAAAAATATTTAATCAATATTTATTTTAATGTTATCAATATCATATAAGGGTTAGTTTATACTCATGTAAAATTTAAATTAATAAAGAATTTACATTGAAAGTTATAGTATTTTACGTTGTTTCTTTACGTACCTATCGTCATTAATAATAAATCATAATCGAATAGTGCAATAGTATAAAGGGTTAATAAATTATTTGACTTACTAATATGTTCTGCGATAACATTACACGTCTGTAGCCGAGGGGCTCATTTTCGACTCCCGATCATGTCAATGTAGAAAATGAACTGTACTACGGTTCTTTGCGTTATGGTCCCTCGGTCGTTCAAAATAAAAGTACTAAAAGTTAATTGTGTTTTTGGTTATACTTTTTTATATTCAGCAGAGGTGTATTATTTTAAAATTAAGATTAATCACGCAGCATCAGACTAATGTGCCAATTCTGTTAACAGTTTAAATGTGCTTTTTATTGTATACAAGTCACCGTAACTCTAGTGTGACATAGCTTCATGGAAAGGATTTTTGTGGTCGAATTAGTATTTCCAAAGATTACACCCTACAAACAAACAAAGAGGTATTACTGAAACAAAAAATGAATAAAACCAAGTTCAACGAAATATTACTGATTTTTATTCTTAATTGTGTAAAAACGTCTATCAACTAATCTATTTCAGATAAAAAATGTAATGAATGTGTAAAAATAAACTGCCTCTTATAAATTTCAATAACTATAGAATGTTGAAATGTGCTATCGCCACTTAGTACTGAAACGGAGCTCATAGATGCATATCGGCTATTTTCCCTCAGTAAGTAAGAATAACTTTCTTACTTAATTGCCGGAGCACCGTTTGCTCTCAATGAAAAAAAAAGATGAAAGTGGTTGCGAGAAAAAAAAATAACAATTACTCGATATTACGGACAATCACAGCAATAAACGATGCATATAACAAATCGATGAGACAGTATAAGTTTCCAATTCGCTCAGCGATGCGGGCCTGAGATGTTTTACAATTACGTTTTAAAAGAACGTCGATTAAAATAGTTTTTAATTGGTCGTTGATTAGTTTTTAATACTGGCTAGGTTTCTATGCTGAAGATTAGTTGACTAATGAAAATACTACTGTATACTTGATAAACAATGCTTAAAATATCCACTTTGTCCTAGGCACTTTGAGATGGGATCCTATCTCTGAGTAGTAAACCCAAATTGGATTGCTAAGCATTTTTCAGTATAGCATTGTGAAAACAAAGTTGATCAATACTTCTGCCAATGTAATTAAATTATACAATATAAGCTTTTTCATTTCCTTTGTAACAAGTTATACCACGATGTAATAATATATATTTTTGTAATCGTTTTTATTGTTGTTATATTTTGAGGAAGTAAGCAAATGTTTAATTTTTTATTGCTCTAACAAAATGTTTCCCTGCAGACACACACACAAATAGATAAACTGCATACCGACTTTCATATTATATAAGTAATTGACATCTACCCCACATAAACGGTTGTGTAGTAAAATGCGTAGCTTTCTTCGAATATTTGTTAGCTTACTGTAATTATTCGGTAGGAAAAAGGAAAAGGTAAGGCATACAAGTTTGATTCTAGGCTACAGTTGTACAACGCTCGCTTCGCTTGTCCAAAGCGCATTTTAGTTTAATTATAATATCCAACCTAGATCTATATCTCATTTCGTTATGGAGTTTTTGATTTTAGTTGGTGTTGATCGATGGAATCTCATAGACTAAATTTTCTTGTAAGTTATGAGGTTTACAAGAAACAGGTGCTAATTTTCACCCCATCATCGCGAACTTACCCCGAGAAGTAGTTTTTTATCAGAAAACCTCGATATTTTAAATAGTTCTATTATTTTACTTATAGTGCATTATTTTTAAAAGATGGCCTAGTGGTTCACATGCCGATTTCAAGGTATCGTAATCTTTGAGATACCTGGTTCAATTACCAGCCAGATCAATGCAGACAGAAAATCACTCTTCTTAATATTGCGTTGGGTTGTTTTTTTTTTAACTCTCAAAACGCACGAGATATAGTTTCTTAACAGAGGATTTGTTTATTGGTTTATGTTATCTAATATTAACTTGATTATTATTTCTAGTTTTAGTACTATTGTTGTTTTAATACTTAAGAGTCTAAGTGAAAACTAAGCTATCTATCAGAGATCCATCTAAGTGAGCTACTAGGGCATTCATGTTATGGCTTGCTGCGTTTGATAATTGCCTGTAAACGGATGAGATTGTACTGGAAAATTAATGTTATAACATTACGCGATGGTACATACATCATACAGAATGTTAATGTATATTAGTTTTATTTAGTACTGCTAGTAATAACAAATAAAAAAGTTTTTATAGAGTCTAAGCTTTTTTTTTTAATAAAACAATAACGTAGTCTAAAAGCGGATTGTAAATTTTGTAAAACCAATACTTGATGGCTGTAATAGAAAAATGGTTGGCGAATCCAAGGAATTCTTACTGAAGTTTCTATAATATCTGTACTAATATTATAAAGTGGAAAAATTTGATTGTTGTTTGTTTGCAATGATTTCACCTAAAGCAAGCTATATCATACGCGGTGAACATAGGTTGTATCCCGAAAAACAGCAAAAAATAGGATAAAATGGAGAAAAAGTTTGAATAGGGAATTAAAACGTTACAAAGGTAACCATCGTTTACCATTTAATTTGTCTTTATAATTATAGATCTGTGATGATTTGAATAGATATCCAAATAAACAGTTCCCTAGGGGACGTGGGTGAAGCCGCTGACGGAAAGCCAAAGTATAAAAACAGAGTGCTTGGAAGAAGATATTCTATTAGAAACTGTAGTAGAGGTATAATCTTTGTGCTGTGAAAGTCGACTGCAATATAATTTGCAGTTTTTTGCAATTGAAAAATGCAACCAATTTACTAGTGACAACAAGAATATGTAAATGAATTTTAGCAGTTCAACTTATGTACTTTAAATTATTAATAAGTGTTATTAGAAAGTTTACGTTATTCTTTTCCTTGATATTAATATTATTGTATTATTTTCCCCATTGCTTATAATGCTAAGGGGATCAATCTATAATTTCTGATTCCTTGCGAGTGAGATTCTAGCTTATAGATACGACATCTTAGCGATCTTATGATGATATTTCGATTGTAATAATCACACAGACCGGCTGCGACATGATGAATTAGGGCCACGGTATGTCTAATCAAGGTATACTAATATAATAAAGATGAATGATTTGTTTCTTTGTTTGCGTTATATAAGCTCTGAATCTACTCTACAGATTAATAATCCTTTCACCTACGGGAAGCGACGTCATTCGCATAGGCTATAATTTAAGCGGGTGAAGTTGCGAGAACACAACTGGTGGAAAGATATCTAAATTATTCAATACAAAATTTCCATCCAACAAATAGATTAGAATTAAAGACATTAATTATTTTTATTACTGATAATATTCTATTGACAGTACCATTTGCTTTTTCATGAATTAAAATGCCATTAAATACTTGGTCATAACTATTTAGAGAGTTTTAACATTGATAATAATCATATGTATGTTTTGTTAATTATACCGAGCGTTTCCATATACAATATTAATCAATATGTATACGAATCTATTGAATTCTTAAAGTCGGTGAAACATACGTTATAAAAAGTTGCGTCGATCAATATTCATATCTGTTTATCATAAAACATGTGGTTGGTTGTAATCGGTTGATTCTTGTTTGTATTTTTTCTATTGTGATAAAACAAATGATTGTCAGAATGTTTGTTCGCAGTTGGCACAGGTGACGTCATCGTCATCACAGAACCAAAGACATAGTATTGAACTTTTGAATCGTCCAACATTGTCTATAAGCTGATAAGAAGGACGAACGAAATAAACTCACCAACTCTTACAGAAGTAACGACATTCACCAAATCCATGCCATTTCATTTATATAAATAATGAAACAAAGGAACAAGCACATGGGAAAAACACACATAATCTAAATAACAACAAATGTACAAACATATTTTTTTTATAAAACTAACTGTTCTCATGAGTTTGCCCGCGCAAAGTATAGCCTATATTACCCACGTATGATGAAGCTTCCCGTGGGGGAAAGAATTTTTTAATTCAGTACAGTAGGTAGTATCTTAGCTCATTTAATGCAAACCGGTTTCAAAGTGTCGCTGGCCTTCATCTCTAATGTCCTGGGTTCGATTCCCGGCTGACTCGATAGACATAAAACTTTTCTCTATTATCTGGAACTGGTGTTTTGATCGCCGATTCAGATACCAACACATGGAGTTTAATTACTTTTCATATCAACATATAGAGTTTAACTACACATCTCAGAAATGTATGCGATGTTGCCTGAAACACTTATTATTTATTTTTCTAAATGACTAAAATTACAAATAGGAAAATTTATTTCTTTTCCTTTTTTCCATATTATTTTTATTTGTATTTTTTTTAAAGCCGTGAAGATTGTACTTTGATTCACTATTTATGCATGTTGTTGTTAAATAAAATTTCAATGAAAAAATAGTTTACAAATAAACTGAAAGTCTACACAGAAATGGCGTATAATATTACAGTGGAGCCGTGCGCGCGCGCAAGCGTACGTCGATCACAATCGTCCGCATTCAAATGAGCCATGAATTTATGACTCCCAGTCAGGATGAGTGAGACATTTCAACGTTCACGTAAAACAAATAGAACTGTCAGTTAATTTTAAATAACTTCATGTTACAGTTTTTATTGTTTGAAAACAAGTTTTTATATATACAAGATGTTTAACAGTTTTATTAATAAACAAGGTTTAGCGTTGGAGTAAATTTACGCTAAGACTGCGCTAAGCATTTGTCAAAATTCATATTATTAAACAGAGACATAGCAAAGGTTAACCTAGTACGAGGTTCTACGGGACTAATATTTACTTCTAGAAGGTAGTAGGTTTGCTTTTTCTCTGTATAATATGAATTTGGACTAATACTAAAATTGCAATTTTAGCGTAAATTGTACTCTGACGCTAAACTTTGTTTATTAATAGCTCTGTTCAAATGGGCTTAAACTCGACTGGTTAAGTTATTTAATTACGAAGATTCCATGATCACCTTTCAGTTCCATTATCTGATCTCGGATAAAGAGAAGTTATCTGTAGACAAAAGTTCCTGCCGAGACATACAAAAAGATCCCAAACATGATGCAGTTGCTATGTTAAATTAGTCATACTTCTAGATGGTAGCTCTAGAGCGGACCATAATAATAAGCTCCAGCTCCATGGTACGAAGCTAAACTGTATTCCAAAAACATAACAGAATGCCCCTGAAAGGAAATAAATGAGAATTAAAAAAAAAATTGACAATATAAGTCGATAAATAAGTTCTTAGCTCTATGTTAACATACAGTTTGCTCCAATCCCATATTTAACAGGTAGCCGCACCAACATTGTCACTGATAACTGCCATTAACCATCCCGAACGGTTGGAAATTGAACTAATGACGTATATAATGACTGTGCACTTATATATTATGGCAGTAATACGAAATGGACCATTTTACATAAAGAGAACATACCGTGATGATGCTAGTTTTGGAAAAGTTCATGTACAAATATTTCAATTTTTTTCGAGAGGATTCTCTCCGTGTCGTGAAGAGTGAGAGATTCTTGACTGCAGTGTTATTTATTTATTTACTTATTATATATAAATCTTATATTATCGTTTTAGGTAGCAAATTTCATATGTAAGTTCTATTAATGAGGCATTATAATTTAGTTTGAATATAAATCTTCAAAGGAATAACTAAATAACACAATTTTGGTCAATATTGATTTTAATTAGTCCGTTGTGGCCCTAAATGTGGCTTTATCCGAATTCTCAATACATAAACAACAGATAATCAAAAATAAGAGGAAGCACATTCCAATGAGTTCAAACATGGTAAGGAGATCGAAACAACACTGGCCGCAGATAAAAAAAAAGAACATAGACAATCTCACGACTGCAAAGCGAGTCTGTGGTGTTGGTGACAAAACGTTTTTACGCCTCGTTCTCCCGGCACAGTTGCGTTTTGTTTCTCTTTTCTCCTCAATCGGACCTTATAAACTTTTTTAATTAAGTTTTAATTTTATCTTGCGGCTCCCAGTGTTTAATTGAGTGCATTTTCGGTTGAAATCCATCTTGTGACCAATGGGAAGAAATATGCTTTGTGTTTCAAAATAAGTTTGTTTTTTTTTATACATCGGCTATCGGTTGGTGTGTTTATGGCTTAATTAAAGCTTTCTTGACATTAGTTTAGTCTGAAAGTCATTTTAGTATAAAATAATCACTGAGTTGGACAATTTCTGTGGCTGCATGGTTTACAAGATAGTTTAAAGGTGATGGGTTCGAATTTATTCTATAAGACAGTCCTTTCTATATTGTTTAATATTTCAGTGTTGTTTGTGTTACCTTGTTTTTTTTTTATTTCTAATGCATAAAAATTTTGTAAATGTTATTTGTGTTTTTTTTTTGCATAATATTTTACATTTTAGGCTTTCAATTACATTAGCATTCATAACAACCATTGTAGTAATGCAAATGAAATTACTTAGATTTTGTTTCACATAATACCAACAAACAATTTTTTGCATTTATTTCGTAGGTATTAGGCACACTTTTAGGTAAAGCAAGATCGAAGAAAGTTATGTGAGTTTTTGGATCCAATTTAATGATGTATTAGAAGTTGTAACTATTGAAGAAAAACCTAGCCTGTTTCTCCGAAAACGAAATTTCGTATAATTTCGAAACATTTTTATAATTATAAAAAGGTAATTTTGTGCAGATTATCCGCACGTCATGAACACCAGATATCAGCTCCGTTACATTTTGAAATGTCAAGAAAATTGTTTGAGTTGAATTGTAATAACACTTCAAAAAATATTTTATTTTCGGAGAAACCGAGTGAAGCTCACTGTTCAGTAGCTGCAAGAAGGTAATATCTCGAAAATTGAACAACCACGCGTCGTCCACGTGCAAACTATTGTTACGGGCGAGGATGCGCTTCGTAGGCGGCGTAGGGATAGAAATACTTACTTCTCGATACTACTCGTTACTCAGTACTAAAGTATAATTTCCTAAAAGTACTTGGTATCGAAAGAAAAGTATGGAGTAAGTATTTACTCGTATCGTTTCATCCCTACAGAGGACTGAAGTATGCCTGAAATGCGCCGGCCACTACCTAACGACTTAGAAGTTGACAACCTGCTAATTACTTTTTTCTATTGATGTTATAACCAGAGGTCGGAATTAGGTAGAGTTATTTATGTACTTGCATCGAAATGTTGATATTAATGTGGACCTTCCCGGGATTTCTTTATTTCTTTCTTTCATTGATGTAAGTTTGGCAACGTCGTGCGTTCAGTAGTTTAAATTATGTAAAAGTAAATAACTTTTTATTTAAAAAATCACGGGATTTTTTCTGCTCTTTAAAATTAATCTCGGGATTTGAGGCATATCCACTTTATTCTTTCGCTGTATGAAATCAGTGTAAGTACATGAATAACTCTACCTAATTCCGACCACTGGTTATAACGTACATTATATGACATACGAGTTAATGGTCAAATTGTCATCCTATCACTGCATTTGTTACATGTATTTCCTATTACTTTTTATAACAATTTAAAAAGGTCTATGTTTTAGAAACTTGATTAAAAAAAAATTATTTTTAAATTAAATCAAATCTAATCATATAATAATATACTTAATTTAAAAATAAATCGAAAGACTTCTATCAGTTAATATTGATATTACCTACATTAAACTCTGATCCACTTTAATATCATTGTTTCATAGACATGGATTGACAAAAATGTTTTGAAAATATTAGCACTATCTAGTGACATCCATTATAGGCCTTTTGTTTTTTTTTCTTCATTTAAACAGCAGGCGGCAATCTTTTCATGTGCCTCACTTTATAAATTTATTAATTTTAATGACTTCATTATTATACTATTACACTAGTGATATATTTGAAATAGAACCTTGCCAATGCTCGTAATTGCTTAATCATTTTGGTACGGTTATGAATTTATAAAAAAAATATATGATCCTTCCAATACCTTATATGTATATTTTTGCCGATAATTACTTGGTGCAGACGCTCATTATAAATACAAGGATAATTTTCGTACGATACATGCTTGATATAATTATCTTAACATCGGATGATAATTCGTTTTATGTAATTACAAATTATAATTAGGTTATATGGCATTCATGTTGCGGAACACGGGTGTTCTTTGGGAACCAATTATATGGTAAATATTTCTATCGGTTACCGTTTTCTTAAAGTAATTTTGTAATTAATCTACTTATGACTTGAATATAGCAAAAGTGTTACCATATATTTTGTGTGTCATCGCCATGAAATTGTTGAAATTATTTACAAACATATTATTAATATTTGCCTTTAAAATATGTTCGCAAAGATGTTTTCAATTTTTATTCGCATAAAGTCTAGTCATTCCAAGAATCGACATTTTAATATATAATAAAATAAACCTCTAAGGTTTATTATTATGTATTTTATAGATAATCATTAATGCTATGAGATGGAATAACTTATTAGTTTTCATAAAAAATAGGTATGAGAAATACAGTCTACGTGAAGTGATAGTAGGACTAAGGTTTAGGGTTAAGACTCTAGAGTCTGCAATATTTAGTATCTCAATTAATTTCATAGTAATAACTATCAATGCTACCTGAACCCGAATATTATTTGTAATAATATTATTTATTAATAAGTTCTTGAGAGTGTGTCAAAAAAGACGCCATAATTACATCAATGTTACCAGGAGCTCTACTTTTAAAGGAAATGTTCAATATATAGTAAACTTTTCATGATCTATCTCATTCTGTTGTATAAAGAAACGCATATTAGAGCAGGGCAAAACTATCCGCGATATAAATCACAGAAAACCTAAATTGAGGCCCAGTATCTTCTTCATTTCCTCATACTCTCGTGTCTTAAAAATTATATATATTTTTATATATATACTTTTTAGTTAAACGCTTGACTACGATCCCACCTGATGATAAGTGGTGATGAAGCCATGGGTGGTATAGCGCATTAACCTAGTAACAGCCTATTCACTCTTGATGAAGACATTATTTGCAGTTTATCTATTTTAGAATAAAATAAATATAAAAAATACAGGAGTCCATCAAGTTTGTACAAAAAGATAATTCTATCATTTAACCTCTTTTTCCTCTTAAATTTAAACTTTATTAGAGTTGAAACCGATGAGATTAATTTGCTTCCTTGAAACCTGTCGACTGTACATATAAAATCATTCATTTCCCAAAAAAAATATTATCAATTCTGTAGTTTATATAGTATGGTAAATAAATAAATGCTGAGATGTTACAAAAATAAATAATAATTGGGTAATTTCAAAATTAATCATGTATCAAAAATTACCATTGTCATTTACTTCATAATCTATTCGTATTTTTCTTATATTAACATAGATAATGGCAGGTGAATGAATAAAAAATTCAGTTCGTTGCGAATATTCTGCGAATTTTGTAATTAGGTAATTTGGATTTAGCACCGGGCTGTGGTCGCAATCTTCAAGGAAACCGACACAAACTGGTTAATACCGGATGTAACTGACACTTTTAAACATAGAGCACTGTTTGAAATAGAAAATTATATGAGTAAAGTATACTTATTATAGTTTATATATATAGTATACTTATTTAGTTTATAGGTTTATAGTAATATAGGTTTCATTTGATTTAACCTATATGGTGCGACGACGGTTATGCTCGAAGTAAAGCAGATAACTACGATTTTTCGCTAATTGTGTTTTAGACTTCGATTTTTTTTTAATAATATAGATTGAAAAGTTTACCACAGAGTAAATATTTATAGTAAGTCCAAAAGGAATTAAACAATCATGGATTGCGTACGTTCGTCGTAAATCGTTTGAATACGCGCGAATATTTCCATCAAACGCTAGCTATCGCAAATAAACGGGTACAATCAAGAGCAGCGAGACTTAAACAAGCCGGCCCGTGAGCGGACACAGTATTTACGACTGTGACCGTCAGGGGTGGCACAACACTATCACAAATTTTAACCATGAATTGTAATCGTAAACGTTATCTATTTCATCGGCCCACCTCTACGCCAAAATATAATTATTATTACTCCTTGGTAATGACGCTTAAATAAGAAAAGGTTTTTAATTCTGGAAAAAAAATGAAAAAGGTTGTACTTGTTACGTGTTAAAAACTAGCAAATTATTGGTGATAACAAGCAAATACATTTTTTTTTATCAATTATTGGTTATCTTATCAATTCAGCAGGCGACCTGCTGTGCTTCACAACTACTATCCGTCGTAAACAAAGAAATCTAGAGGAATAGTTAAATGTAAGTACTTCTGGTCGCCGCAGTGGAAATTGGTATTGGGGAGGTCTATCTTGGACTGGAAATAATCGTGAAAGATCATACACATCCTAAAAATAAAAAAATTGAAAACATACATTTCTCAGTTCCCAATTTAAGTAGCTAATTTTGAAACAACGAAGTTAACACAACACTCAGACTCGAAACAATATAGAAAAGTTCATTTACTATATTGACTCGACCAGAAATAGAATCTGGGACCTCAGAAATAGTGACACCTTGAAACCAGTATGTGCATCCCATTAGCCCACGGAAATCGTCAAATAAAGGTTAAAGATATTTATTTTAATCTCGACATATTTTATAAATCCTTCACTATGAGCGAGTAACATACGCTATATCTTAATCGTATTTCATATACAGCATGAGATTAGCAGCCCTGTGCGGCCAGCAATCAATGGTGGCGATATTTTGACGTTTCATTATATCGACCGACATCTTCATATCTGGCTGGTCGGTTATTTATGCGCACGCCTGTACCCGCGGGCGGTTGGTTTACGGTCACTGCACACAGTACTGCGACAGTTCGAAAACACTGTGTGTGATATTTAAATAAGCTATGTTTATAATATATATCTATCTAATTGAAAAATAATCTAAATTAAAGTGTACGTAAATGAGAAATTGCCTGAACTGATGTTAAATAAAACATGCCAAAATGAGAAATAGCTTTAATAAGAAGCGTTATTGAATTAATATCCGTCATTTTTTTATTAATTTATTATCTGGCTGAAAGATCTACATTTTCCATGATACATAATTACGTTATGGCATAGTCCCAAACTTATAATAACAATAATATTAAATGCTAGATAAAACTGATCTACCTAATATATCTACTAAGTGTAAAATTAATTTAAACGATTTTCTTCGGGTATTTAATTAGTCACTCTGTGGTATGTCAATTATTTAAAGTGCTTAAATTTCAAAAAAGTCCAAATGACATGGCCTGATCCTGTCCAAAAGCTCAATTAAAATATATAGTTATTATAAATTTGTAAAAATCACATTTAAAGTATATGGTGCCGATTGGTGCCGATTGGTGCCGATCACAATTCTTTAGAACATGCGACAAAATATGCCATTAAAATTAGTATGTTTAAAAATTAACGTACCTACACATTATAGGTGTTGGCATTACACAAAGAGTAAAGTAGTACTACAGCTAAAATCGCAAAAATCACAATTCATTAGCGTTCAGATACACGCATATTATAAACACAATTATTACTTGGTAATGAATCTTATAATAAAAAGATAAATACAGCTTTTTGAGTCATATTCTTGTGGTAAATAAAAAAATAATAATATAATGATTATCACAAAAAAAGGCATGACATTTGTCGAGTTCCAGAGCCGTGCAATAAACAACGTTTTGCGTTTTAACAATATTATGTGTAGGTGAGTGTATCCGAATATTGTAATTTTGTAAAAATATTAGAAATTTTATCGGAGACTAGAACATATTTTGCTTTACTCTCCGATATTGTTTTGATTTAACGTTTTAGATACCTGTGTCGCTTATTTGAGAGTATTTTAGCACCACATCTAGTGTATTTTTACATCATGTACTTAAAACGTAACACCTAAAGATATTTTTACGTATATCAGTATATTTACTTCTTAATAGAAATGTTGCAGTATTAAGTTTTGTAACATTGTTATGGTGCATTTTTTAGGCACAGCTCTATATATATTCCGGCCATATCATTTGAAAATTATTTAGGTTATTGTCTGATTTTCTAATGTTATAAATAAAAAAGATGTGCATATCAAAAATGGAATAAATAAATTTTGAAAACGGATCGGTGTTGTCCTGAAACTGAAACCGGTAATTTTTAAAAACATTACATACAGAAACCGTTGTCTTGAGATAAAGTACGAGTATAGCTATAAAGGAAAATAAAAAAATACATTCGAATGGAAAATTGCAGCTGGCCAGTCTCACGGTCCATTATCGATTGTAATCGGCTGAATTGATTCCGATCGTAATTGATTGAGCGCACGAGTCGATTTGGTGAAAAAAGTGATTAATTTTCGACACAAGTGTTAGGGTTCAGTAAATAAAGGGAATCTTTAAAGGTCTATTAATTTATATTTTAATATTAGTTCACTATTACGAATTTCAATATTTTTTATCTATTTTAATATTACAAATACAATTTCTTGTCGAAGGTAAGTAACGATTTGCAAAAACAAACCATTTAATTTTCGCTAGACCTGCAAACTTCGAGACGCCTTATAATTAAACAACTATTTTCCTGCCACTTTGACCGAGTATATTTTAGCCTATAATTACCCGCGTATAATACAGCATCCCGAAGTGAAAGAAGTTTTAAAATTGTAAAGTACTTTCGAAGCCTCTTCAAAAAAAAACATTAAGTACTGTAGTGGATAAGGGCCGGGGTCCACGGTCGTTGTTTCTAAGCAACTTTCGCAAGGGTAGGTTACGGGATGGATGAACAAAAATTACTATGTCGAGCTTCTGCAGCTTTGGAAGGCGCGTTAAGCCATTGGTCTCGGCTGCATTTGCAGACGTTAATATCCCCCAATCCGAATTACTCGTAGGTCAGTGTGGAGGCTCATGATCCATTCTCCTTAACCATCCATAAAGAAAGTCTGAGCCCCTGCAGTAGGGACGTAAAAGGGCTCATAATGCATCAAAACATTTCTGTTTTAAATTATTAGTGCAGATTATACGTTATATAAATTACTTACTTTTAAAAATAATTTCATTCTTTTAAAATGAAGTAAGTGAAACTTTACAAGATTTATTCAAACTAAAACATCGATACGCCAATAAAACACACGGTAATGAGATTAATGATACGAAAATAAAATAAAATGTTGACATGACCGTTTAAGAGATATATCTTTGGTAAAAATAAAGGGTAACATACGCGTCGGGAGTGGATCAGATAGGGGTTGTTTTAATTGAGCCGGTGCGCCTACTGATTTATGAGGTGGCCCCGCCAAAAGTTATTCTCATTTCGCGTCTGATGTTACCTGACTTACACGCCCGGAGAATGTCCAACGACAATAAAAGTCGTTAATTTTAATTTTAAATTTAGCGATAAATATAGACATTTATAATGTATCCAAGAGAATAATTTACTTGTTTGCATTGAATAGACTCCGAAAATAACAGATTCGTGATTTCTTCTGAACTGATTTTAAAAATTATTGCGCCTGCTGGATCAACTTATCTTACGCGGATAACACAGGCTACAATTAACGCAGCCGCAGGCGATGTCGAGGTAAATACATCCATCCATCGATTTTAAATTAAACTTATAAAAAAATGTTTTTCAACCTATTTTATGGCCCTAAAGTGCCATTTTTCATATTTTAAAATGTATATAATAAATTCTTATAGGTATGGATTCTGTGATAAGTTTTGAGTAAGGTAAATACTTACATATTATTCATGAAATTAAGAATTAGTTTATTTAGTTTTTCTTAGTAGAACTATTTGACGTTTGTGATAACCTATTTACTATAAAGATATATTTCCATATAAATAAATATATTTGGGTAAATCATTACCAAAGAAACATTAACCGTTCTCCAAAGCAGTGAGTCAATGTCAAAGATCTTCACGGCTGATATAGTCCTGGTACTTCCAACCTCTTTTACAGTTTGTTTTATTCATTTTAATGTTAACATAAAATATAATTCTGTTACGATTGAATTTTCATCACCTCGATATAGGCGTGATGCTACCGCATCTTTCAATGCCACCGATTTATGTATTTATTACGCAATTAAACTTTTATAGTCGTTTTGCATTAAATTGGTAATTTGAACTCCTTGTGTTGATTTATGATTCAATTTTTATTAATCAAATTAATGGGTGATGCCAGTTGTGTTATTTAGAATATGGTTTATTATAATTCAATATTTGAAAACTGTATGCATTTAAAATTAAAGATAAAGTTTATCTGCGTTTGTCTGTAACTTCAAAAACAAACTTATTTTTATCAGTTTTCACTAATAAGTAGATAAAGTAAATCGTAAATTCTTTGGCATATGATTTATTAAGGTTTTATTTTAATTAGAGAATCACTAGGAACATAGGACTGATAAGACAGATAGACGTATTTAAGTTGAATTTTACCACCTGATTTCAAATGCTGTTAGTTTTCTCAGGTAGTGCTTAGATTTTGGTCGGTGTGCAGTGCTGTCGTAGAAATTACATTCCACTTATTCAAGATGCATGTGGGCTATGTTATTTCTCATTTTATTATATGAGCAAGGGGATGTCCTGAATGCTTATAAGTCTATTTTTTTTTCCTATTAGAAACATTAAAAATTGACAGAATACGTGTCTGATTTGTAACACTTTTGTAGATATGAAAGTGGTTTCAAGAATTTCTTCAATGATATTGTTTTTATTATTTAATTTAAGCTATTTAACGAAAAGCAAGATAACTTATCGTGATATTATTCCGAATTGTTATTTCTTTTTGTATGAAAAAGGCTGTTTTTGTGCCCTTTGTGTTTGTTGTAAAGATGTTGAAATGACTATACTTCATATTGTATGAAGGTTGTATTTAGTTTGTGTTGTTGTATTTTGTTTGTGTTGCCGGTGCGGCGTGACCTGTCGGGACTACTGTAGCTTACGGCGGGCTTACATGGAGAACGCACTTCGATAATATTGTCACATTCCACCTTTGCTATGAAAATATATATAAATGGAGTATAATTAATTTTATCGAGTTTTAGTATAAATTAAAAGTGTTATAGTAATAAAATCTAAAAAGTGTGATAACAATTATTTCTTGTAAATATTTTTAATGAAAACTACTTAAAAAGTCCTCCAACCCCTAGGTGGAACCTGAATCCTTTCGCAATAAGGGTGACTGCTCTAACAACTGAGCTACCCGAGACCCAAGACGACTAACGCACTAAATTTTTCATGCACTTGTTGCTCGCTACTACAGAGCGCATTTTGTTTAGGCAATCCACCCAAATAGCCGAAAAATATATTATTGCAAGTATTTTAAGCTTTCGATAAGACGAAAATTTTGTTCTAATTATTTTATTCGTTTTTAATAAAAAGTGAACTTTTTAAGCATTTAAAAAAAAAACATTATGAATGCAAAATTGATCAGATAAATTAATTGTATTTTACGTGTATATTCTTAAACTTTTTTTTTCTCCTAAGCTATGGCTGCAATATAAGGAACAGCGTAGTTTTTCATAATAATAATATGAGTAGGTTTACATATAACCTAAATATATTAGTTAATAACATAACGTATAATTATTTTAAGCAAGAAAATGTGACATACGTCACTTCTAAAATGTACAATTTTCATCTATATATTTAGATAATTAAAGAGGCAATATTAAAGAATATGAACTTTATTCTTGTATCACATTTACGAAACGCGCATATTGACGGCATGTAAACCCAACCGTTGTGCTGGGTGTGAAATCAGTATAGTGATAAGCTAACGACCGCTTCTCGAGTCGCTCGCCACCGCCTGGTATCAATTAAAAGCCTGTCCAGAAGTACGAGAGTCGGACAGAAATTCGTGATACATTGCTTGTTAATAAATAACCATTATAAGAGCATAATGTCACCTACTCGATGGCGTAGTGGTTAGCGCTTAGCTTCTGCAATTGCGAAGTTTCTCCAACCTTCAACCGAATCCGCATTGGACTCATATACGTATATATCATCGAAGGTCTGGACCCCAGCAGTATTAATAGGCTGATAATGGTGAATGTCACATACGTATATATCGATGGTAATATTGGGAATTTTATTATTGTGTTTGTGTAGTACCACAAGTATTCTTTGAAGATATTTATTTACGCTACTCACTCTAAGATCCTTTACTTGCTCTAGACTTAAGCAACTACATATAATATTCTTTTTGGAGTAGTCTGCCGTATTGCCAAAGGTCATGGGTTCGAGTACTCTGAGTTGGGGTACCAGAGACAAAATGGATTTTGAAGCATTTTTCATTAATAATATTTTTCAGTAAAGCATTGTGTATGCAAAATTGATCAAATATTATAACTTCTTTAAACATAAGAAAGAGTTGGTTTATTTACATATCATACATTGAGTAGGTTGAAGTGGTTAAAGCTAGAAATTGCAACCCAAACAGAAAAATGTATCATAACAACTCAAACTCAATACCACCAATAAAATAGTACACCAATTTTAATACGTCATTGGATCTAGTAGTTACAGGTTGTTAATTTGTCTCTTATATTAATCGAAAATTCAAGCCCATTATACGAATATTATGTGGACTAAGATTTCAGTTACACATTTCTTTTTTTTATATATTGAGTCCAGCTATACTTACTGTTAAAATACAGCCAAACGAAGAACGCTTGCATAGCATAGACACAGTAGAGCCAAATTTATTTCTAATCTCGCATAGAGCTTCAATGAGAAAACCTTTATTACCCATTGAATTAGATTTAACTTGATTTAATCCGTGAGCTATTTCATCGTTTCAATAATAAAATAGTACTACAATTCTGGATAGTATTTAAGTCACATATAAAACACGAGCTAGCAATTTATATACATTCAAAGTCGTTTAAGTAAATTTTAATAACAATCAATTTTAACACCCCACGTTTGAACCATACGACAGCCAGCTATCAAATGAACACATCTCGTGATTAGCGCTCTTGCGTTCCGTTTCACGCAACTGACGCTCGTGACAGTTGGTGCAGCATAGATAATCTGCGTTGTTCAGAATCGTAAGTAAATGTATTTTATACATATTCTTAATTAAGCTATAAACGAATGTTATTACATGGGCGTTACATTTCTTGTTTAATTATAGGTACATTAATTAAACAATGCTTTTGTGTTATATTAAATGTTACTTGTTTATTATAATTGGATATTAACTTGGCTTTCATTAACAGTAATACCAGTCTAAATGAATAAAAGTGAGAACAACAATTATATTTGTAAATATCTTTTTAAATATAAACTTTATTTTACCTTTTACTTTATATAGCTTTTTGGAAGAAATATTGCAAAAAACTTGAAAAGTTTTATTTCATTTCATATAGTCATTATACGACAAAAAAACTTAAATAATTAAAAATTAATATCCGGTAGTTTTACACACAAAAGTTGAAATAACTTTTTTCAACGACAATGCAAATAATTCAATACTTTTTTTGTGGATGATTAAGGGTGTCAATATGGCTGGCTACGATTTTGAATTAGTATAGAAATTATCTACAAAAATAATCATGACTTTAGTATATATAGTTTTTGTTACTGATCACAATATAACGCTATAATAACGTTATTATTTGTAGAATTGTGACCCAGTCTAATCTTAACTGATTAGGCGGATTCAAACAGACTGTGTATGTAGTTTTGTTTTTAAAATTCCTTCTAACACAGGAGACCAATAAACCCGCGCACACTTCTAAAGCATTCGAAACATTTACAAAATTGTAATTTTAAATTTAGAATAAAGACTCCAATAACTCAGATGGATTCCCACAGGGAACGCTGACGTCCAATGATTTAGGACCTCATCGATGCCTAATTAATACGGCACGAGAAACTAGCTACATCTCTATCCGACTTACGTATTTCTACAGCCTTGGTTATCTCTATCTCTGTCCAACGAATGAAATTGCTTTGAAGAATATTGAGACATCTTCCTTGGGAGTGATTTATTCGATGTCGGTGAGAAATTTTATCGATTTGTTTACTTTAGGAATTAGTGGCAACTAAGGCGCGTTTAGCGATTTATAGTGGTCAAGTTAATTCGTTATCACATGCTTAAGGTTTAAATTATGAGTTTAAAAGGTTGATATCAGTGAATGGTGTTTTTAACTATTTCTAAATAACACCACTGTAGGTTAACGTGTACTACGTTGTATCTACTAGAAGCACTAACGAGATGTGCCGTCTAAATATAAAACAAAAACTAACTTTACCACCAGGTTCAAATTATTATTCGGCCATAATAAGTTTGCTTTAGGTGGGTAATGGTTATAATGTTTTTGTTTATCTACATACTATAGATGTAATAATAATAAAATCTTTATTTGCGGAAATATGGTAATGCTAGTTATTAATATTTTTTGTCGTCAAAATGACGTGCAAATATTATCCTGATTTACATATATATATACATATTGTTTGTCCTTATTTTATTTTGGAAACACTTCCATATAATTTTGCACCATTCAAAAAACAGCTCGATGGTGTAGAGGATATGCTTCGTGGCCCGCGATCTTTGTTGTTAAGCAGCTTTCGCCAGGGTCGGTCACGGGATGGGTGGCCTAAAAATTATTATCTCGACTACTCCGTGCTTATAAAGGTATGTACGTTAAGCCGTTGGTTCCGACTGCAGTTGTTTTTGTACAACTGTGCATTCACTTCGAATTCAATTCGAATTTATTATTCCTTTCGATTTTACACAGCTTCAAATTGTGTGGCAAGTATTAATTTTGCACTTTTCACAGAGCGATAGAATCAATTATTCTGTTAATGATAGCCTCAAAATCAACGACGAGCACAACACTGTCACAGCATTAGAGATTCAATCAAATCATCACTGAAGGGGCTCAGGCCTTTCAGGATGGTTATGGAGGATGGGCCATGACCCTCCACGCTGGCCCAATGCGGATTGGAGGGTATTAACGACTACAAATACAGCCGGGACCAACGGTTTAATGTACCTTTCGAAGCACGCAGTAGCTCGAGATAATAATTTTTTGGTCACCCATCCCGTGACCGACCCTTGCGAAAGTTGCTTAACAACAACGATCGCTGGCCGCGGCGCTTATCCACTACGCCACCGAGCTACTCAATGGGTTCAGTATATTCTCTATAACCTTGTAACAAAGGTACGCTATTTTTATCAAATACATTTTTTATAACTTTAACAAAATGGCGCCACTGATGTGCCATTGTATGTACAAATTTTGGTAAAGCAACTTATCTAACATTACCGTATAATAATAAATTTTAAGATGAATAAAGATAGAAAAATATGATTGCAACAACTTTTTCTGATCACAGAAAACTGAATATTATTTCTATTCACTGCACAACGTAAACATTTTTTTTATTTGTATATTATGAACTTACTGACCTAATTTCTTTACAACTTAGTTAAGGGCGACTTTACAATTTTTCTTTGTGTTTGCTCATAGCGTAAATGAGCGATATATTATGGGTTTGCGCCTTTTGTCGCGTGTAGTAACCCTAATTATAATATTACTTTGAATAAGGCTGTTGAGACGATTAACTGTTGTAAGAACGATTAATTATGGGATTGAAATCCATTATATCTTTTCTGACTTTCGTGAACTTTTCTATGTATTTATATTTAGAGTCTGGATGATTGTGGTTAAGGGTTATTTATTCAACATAAGTTGATTAGAAAATATTCCTGCTAAGCTATTGCTTAGGCCGCTTTTTGTTTAATCGATCTCTTGAATAATTCTTCCTGTAAACTGTATAATTTTTTTTTTTCAGTGCAATAAAGGGTATTATTGATTATTGTTTTCTTTTCTATTAGCAAATGCTGATGATTGGCCGAACAGGAGCTATACCAAGTGAGTCGACAGATTGTGTAATGATGTAGGTGTCTGTAATTATATATCTTAACATATTTTTATTACATGTTTTAATTGTTGCTATGGGTGATAATTTTTATTAATTTACTTATTCCTAGTATAAACCTTATTGGTGTTTGTAAATGAGCTGAGAGGTGCATAATTGAATATTGTATATATTTTGTAATCAATTTCAAGAAATTGTCGATTCAATTTTATTTATTTAACATTGTTAAAGCAGTCGCCCAGAGTCAAAAGGTTATTTAATACGGATTACGAGTAGATTATAAGTACTTACTTGATTATTATCACTTTGACAGTTCACAGGTATTTCATTCGTTAGACTACGGTCAGATTGACGACAGATTATAGATTCGGATTATTAAATTATTTTTCTATAAAACTAATATCTTACCTTAGCAAACTTGGCATGCAATCTGTTTGTATATTGCAGTGCTCAACTCTAGCTATGCGCGCACTGGCGACATTTCATCACTGTAACTTTTTCTAAACGTCAAGGTAGCAGGCACACCAACGAATATTAGGGTCTTGATACTGATCATATAATTAATGACAGTGTGAATTAAGAGACATTCAAATATCTTAGTGTGCTGGCACACTAGAAATATGACTCGTATTAACTCGAGTGATATATCAAAAAATTGTGACTAAGTAGTGACTTCTATTCTAGATTTTTCTATTCGAGATATCTATGATTGTATGTGTGACTGCTCTCTTGATACTTAAAGAAACGGCATTTCCAAAAAAAAATGGACGAGAAGTTAATAAATACACAAAACAATTATGACTGAAATTATGATTCTTGTTTATATAAAAGAATTCTTGTTTACTTATTTTTAAAATTAAAATTCTACTTGTTCATACTATAGGTTCATGGATACGCGTGATGAATTTTAAACGTTCTTGTGACGCAATAGGGTTCAAATGCATTTTTAAAGTTGTACCATCGAGCAAAGAAGTATTCTCAAAATTTCTTATTTTTAACTGAACATGATAGAAGCATGGCTAAAAGAAAAATTGATAACATGGTAAGATAATAATTTAAATGTATGTTTTTTTTTATTGACCCTCACATTTGTTGATGTGCCTGCTACTTTGACGTTCACAACTTAGTTGCAATGAGGACACTGAAACAATAAGTTAGACTACGCGCACATTGGTGATATTTTTTATCTGTCACCGTACTCCTGTCATTTGTATGGAAGTCAACTAATTGTCAGGCGTAAGTTCTCACGCCACCCCAAGGATTCTCAGGGTGGTGGCAAAAAGTCACGTGTGCGCGTAATCTTACGATGACAAATAACAGATTAGTCAACAGTGCACGCAAAGCTTATAAAAAGAGTCATCATACTCGTATGACTCGGAAGATGACCTTTGCTGGACACGAGACAAAGAATACAATAACATATTTCACATTTTCTCACCTTTTAATCTATAACCACTCATCATAAAACCTTTACCATCTGACCTCTATCTAAATATAACAACTAATAACAATGGTATAATTAAAAACGAATGTTAGGGGCCATATGGTGCCAACCGCCACCAATATGGCACCCCAGTAAGCGGTCACCATAATGACCAGCCATGCAGAGAAAAAAACTATAACGGTAGTTGTTTTTTTATACGTAACTTTGTTTGCGAAGAGGTTTTGAATGTGGATTGGACTGTTTATGAGTTTTTGACATGAATCCATTATATTCTTCAGAAATCCGTCTATTTGACACAATTTTAATATTTATAAGGGGCTTTGAGGACTTGATCACATACAAACTTGATTCGGGATTAATACTTTTGCGTACAATTCTTTTTTATTTTCATAACAAAAAAGGATTCTTAACAATCCAGAAAACAAAAGATCATTGATAGTTCTAAACACTGGCGTTTGGACGAAGTTACTAAATTGTTCCTAATACTTCCACGGATATAATAAAATGTCATGTATTATACATGTTAATCTTCCTCTTGAACCACATTGTAGATTGACAAAAACCCCATTAAAATTCGTAGTGTAGTTTAAAAAATCTCAGCGTACAGACAGTGGGAATCAAGTGACATTGGTTTGGTAGAGATGTTATACTATCTTATTATTTTAAATGAACTTTTAACAAAATCTACTTGCGTATTTAGTACTATTAATAATGGGAGTGATTATAATCATTTAAAAATCATAAATTATAGTCCTTACATATTAAATTTGTGTTTCGTATGAAAGGAACAAAAAGTCGAATATTTTTTAATATAATATATTTATATAAACAAAGTATAAACCATTGTTATCAATGCACTTTTGCCATCTCATAAGTAGTTCATTGATCCACTTACTAAAAAAACCATTCGAACGGGGATCAATAAAATCTTTGAAGGCGATTGGCGCTGTTCCATCGGAGTTGATTATTTCCATTGCAAGAAGTTATGCAAATTTCTAAAAAAGTGGTAATCTGTTGGAGCAAGGTCCGGGGAGTACGTTGGATGTCTTAAGCGGGAAATACACTAGACAGGCACGCCCGCGGGCAAGTCTGCCGGGCATGTCTGTCGTTCACAACACACTACACAGACTCGTCAGTTAGTGTTCGACGCGCTAAGCGACTGGTTGGGTTATCAGTGCATATTACAATGGCTACGAAACGGAAAAAAATAGCATTAGTTGCTGCTGCATTAATTCTATTTGACGAAAAGAAAAAGAAAAAAGTTTGGTGTACACAAAAACAGAAATAAGTTAAGCCATATAAATTTACTTAGAGAATTAGAAACTGATAGACCAGGTGACTTATACAATTACATGCGCATGGATATTTATAAAATCTACCTAACATTTTTTATTTTCACTAAAACTCATTTTGTTTCACGTTGTCGACGTCCGTAACGCTTGCCGGACAGCTCGGGTCTGAGCAGTCGGCCCGCTGTGAGCATTCACCTACAGACTTGTCTGTGCCCGCGCAGACAAAAGACATCTCACGGACAGGCGATGGGCAGACTGCCTGTGACGGACCTACACTAGGCAGACAAAACACAAACCTATAGTAACTAGGTCTGGCACGCATGTCTGCAAACTTACCCGCGGGCATGCCTGTCTAGTGAATTCCCCGCTTTAGACGTTCCAATTGAAGCTCTTCTAATTTGGTAGTCGTCTGTTCAGCAGTGTGTGGTCTAGCGTTGTCGTGAAGTAGCAGTGGCGTAGAGCGATTGACTAGCCTCGGTTGTTTAACAGCTAGTTTTCCCAGCATGGTTTGCAATGGCCAGATTTGAGAAAACTGTAATGAACGACACTGGCACTAGTTCACAAAACGCTTACAAGTAACTTTTTGGGGTAAATTTTTGCTTGGGGCCGAGTTTGGCTGGCATGCCAAGGTCCAACCATTGCGATGAGCGCTTGCGATTATCGTAGAGAATCCACTTTTCATCACAAGTAATGATTCGATTTAAAAACCCATCATTATTGTGCCGTTTAAGTAATGTAACGCAGCAGTCGTAGCGCGTTTGCGGGTTTGCTTTACTCAATTCGCAAGGTACCTACCTTTCAAGCTTTTTAATCTTTCCAATTTGCTTCAAGTGGATTAAAACAGTTTATCACTAACACCACAGCCTGCAACTAACTCTGACGTGATTTGCGATGGATCCGCTGCCAAAATAGCTTTCAATTCTTCATTATTAACTTGGATCTCCGGCCGCCCACGGGACCTGTTCTGCAGGTGGAAATTTCCAGAACGAAAACGTCGGTACCAAAAACGCACTGTGTTTTTTTTTAGCGACACAACCGCTTATACCACGGTGGAACTCGTACTCGTAAATAACACGATATTTCAAGATTTCCATTTTTTTATACTGGGTGACTTAAATAGGACAAACAGAAGAAAAAATAAAAACAAATTAAACATACATACGAAACGAAACACAAATACATGTGTAAATGGCTGTATAAATTTGAATTTGGAATTCCCAACCAAGGAGGAGAAATTTGTGATTAAAGTGGCCAGTACGACATAACGCCAATTTCATGTGTAAGGACCTAATATATCAAATATTTTTCAGTACCGCTTGATAAGGTTTAAAAACATTATATGTCATATTATTTTTACGGTCATTTTGCATTACTTAGGTTTCAAGATATAAAAAAAAAGAAAACCTTATGTTCGTGACACCTTACAATAAGCTTCCGACTTGAGCAAGTTTCTAAGTGTTAAGCAAGTACACACAGTTAAAGTTAATTTCGATTTAATCGGTGAATATGGTCAAGCTTACAATGATGTCTTCATTATACTTGATATGTTACTAGCTTTTTTCTCGTGACTTTACACTAAATTAAATTATAGTATACATCACTGAACAGATGAAAGAATTTTTAAAGTCAGTCCATTAGTTTTGGAGCTAATTCCTTTTTATAATATTAGTATAAATATTATATATAAATATATTATTTGAAGAAATGGGACCGAAGAGAAGAATTGCGTCAATAAATTCGTCTCAGTGACTATCGATGATGTATATATTATAAGAAAAATGACAGAAAAATATGGATGTAATCAAGTCGAAAAGGGAGAATGGGCCCTGACCCACCATGCGGGTCCAATGCGGTTGGAAAATTTTAACAGTTTGGACCTCCTCAATGTTATCGGAAAAATGTATATTTTTAAATAATTTCTCAAAAATCATTAAAATTATTATAAAATAAAACGAAATATTGTCTTATCATCGCCCACTTGTATCCTATGGCAAGAGTCATGGCTAGAGACTTAGGCGGTAGAACCAGAGTACAAATATGGACACAGCGAAAGAAAGTCACCAACTCTAACTCTATTTATGATAATGTGTGTGAATATATAATTTTTCCTAATTTTATTAAATATGAATGATGTGATAAGTACTATTAGATTCAAAGCTTTTCTATTGCATCTCTACTATCACGATAAAAATAACATTAATGATAGCGATTAACAAATGTTTATTACTCGTAATCCGTAGATGAACATTTTTATATTAAAAAACAAACCAGAATAATACTATTCCTTCACTACTGTCACTACGTCGGTTCTTAATAATAATATAATTTAAAGAAATTCTTGAATAACTTTTGTAAGGCGTTTTTAAGATTTTTTTTTTAATTCTAATTGAACTGAACCGCTATTTTCCTGTCTCTAGTTTCAAATACAAGTTCTTCACAGACAGGCTTTTGGAATTGTAGCACTTAATGGTGCTTTAGGATGAATAAATAAACAATAAGACACATCTAACGTCGGAATAAATAAATATTTAAAAAAAAATCGTGGAGGCTGTTTTGTTTAGAGCACTATTTGTTTAATTGGAATGCTTCGCTGGTTTCATTTGACTCAGGGAATTATATTTAATGAATCATTAAACGCTACTATGAGAATTCAGAACATAAAATACAAAATAGTGATGTACTTTATTATTTATTTTCTTAAGGCCTTTTTATATTCTAATGATTTTTTAATTAAATTTAAACGTTAAAATATCACACAGATTAAAATCTATGCTGATTTTTTTGTATTTTTATGAAATTTACGTCATAAAACTCTTATGAAAATTTTAAGAGGTAAACATTAAAAATACTAATATTTGGAAGGATTATGTGACGTCAAAGTTTCGATATCTATGAGTTCCTGGGTTCAATTCCAGTCGGATTAATGTACAAATTTAACTTTTCCACATTGTATCGAGTTTAGGTGTTCTGTTAATTTCGTTCATTCAGATTTCAAAAACTGTCAAAATCTAAACTATCAAATAACTATCAAATGTAAGTTTCTATTTTTCCTGATGTTATAAATGAAAAAAAAAAACAGAATTTACGTATACTGTCATATAAGCTAAATATCATGGATTAAAACCATCTTAATCACAGATAATGATTGAATAAATAGTTGTTAATCGTTACATGTGTGAAGTAGCAATCAATATTGATTTAATGTGACAACATATGACATTACACGTGACATTATAATAACACAATACTGTCAAATTAATGAGCTTATAAATTTTAATCTTGGCCTGCTCTTGTGAACTATTTCTTTAACTGATTTTTATGTAGAACTTTGTCTTGGAATATTCATATATGTATCAACTGGGTGTTTACATGTTCACTTATTGAGAATTAAACTAATACCTAATATGCTTTAAAAGTACATAATTAAATCAATATTAATATCATAAGGGGGAAAGATTTGATTGTTTGTTTGTTTGTCTGCATTGAATAGGCTCCAAAAAAAACGATTTCTGAAATTCATTCACGAACGGGTAGCTACATCATACGGGGTTGACATAAGCTATTATTAAAGCGTGCGAAGTCGCGGGAAGGCAACTATTTATAAATATAAAAACATAACAACGATGTATGTTATACTGTATAATATATCAGACAATATAACATACATTGTTCTGACTCGAAAGTATTAAAGAACTTCTATTAGAACGTCTGAAATAACGAAGGTACCACAATGTTAAGACCCCTGACAAGTTATTTAAAAGCTTACAGTATAGAAAAAGCTTATAGAAAAATCGAAATCACGACTCTATGTGCTCTCCTTATCTGTAACCACTCAATAAAAACACACACGAACGCATTACAGTCACAAAACGTTAATTTACATTTTCATTGGGCGCCATATTGGAATCACCATTCATCCACAACGTATGTACTTGAATTACTAATAATAACCTTATTGAAGCTATTCATTATTAATAACTGCTAATTGTATTTGCATCATAATTGTCCACATATTATCATGGCGTACGTACAGTTAGAAATCATAAGAAAACTGTATAATTTTAACTGTATGCTTTCACCGTTTCTCGATCTTGACCATCTTAATTGCTATCAGCGCCATCTGTTGGCACCTGTTGGAAAGAATTGATAGAAATCTGTATTTTAAATTCCTCTTGAAAATAAGTTTGCTTTTTACTGTTTTATTAATATATTCTATATTACTTAAGTAAAAGATATGAATTTATCCAAAAAAGGCAAATAAGACTTTAGATTTTTTTTCTAGTCAATCTAAACTCTTCAAAATATGGGGCAAATACAGTAGATTAATCCAGAAAACATGTAAGTTAATCCGGTGAACAACTTTTAATTCATCTCTACATTAGTATAAACAATCAACTACATTTTTACAAAACACCTAAATGAAATTATAAAAAAGCTAAACCCCATAAGGTAAGGGCTTAATGACGATCATAAAGGGTGATAAAACCACAGCGCGTACGACTAGTGACGTAACGAGTGACGTTATCGATGTATCGACCCGATTGGCCGTTATCTCGATTGGTTGGCTAAACAATAACTCGAGTTTATATCACGAAAAGTACCGAGATTGGTATCGAGTAGAAAATTTATGGTTAGTTCATTGTTTATCTAAATTGTTTGCTGTTTTAATTGGTCGAGGTGAGGTGTTGTTACAATTTCTTATCTCTCTGTGGTTCTTGTATTCGTTAGGTGTATATACGAAATTGGTTTCAATTTGAAAAGAATTTGGGTTTGGAAATGGGTTTAAATTTACTGATTTTGTGAATACACACTGTATACATACACGAAGTATAGTATATAATATATATATTCTTATCTAACTAATATGGAAATAAAAAAATGACACTTATACCCTTTTTTACCTGTAAATTAACGATGAATATTTTTTTATTAACATGCATATCGTTTTTATTACGTAATTAAAATAAATTATAAAATATTTTAAAAGTATAAAAATTAATATTTAAAAATTAAACAAATACAGGTCCTTTTTTGTGAATATGTTTTTAATTATACTAAACAGTGGATAAAATATGAACTATTTAATAACTTACACTGCATGATAATGAACAGATAAATAAAACAAAGGGTGATTACTAAAACTTTTATTTCATATAATTTATTTGAACTCGGAAGTGAGGCTTGGCCTCTCCTGGCCTCTAAAACCTTCCAGTTTTTCCTTGTATGTAGGTATATCAGCTGCGTCGTTCTTTTGTCAACAAGGTCAAACTTTCTATATATCTGGCCCACGTAATATGATGGTAAACTTAACTCTTCACTAATATTATCTTTCAGGTGAATTCTCTTTCATATGCATAATTTCAATTCATAAACTCCGCCAATTTTATATAACTATTTCCACTCAACTGTCATAGTTATGCAGCTCTTACATCCGAATGTAAGTATATACCAACAATAACATTGGCATCGGTACTGAGTTGTGTATAGCAAGCTGCAATTTCACAACCAAGAATATATTTCAACTCTCCGTTTTGTTCTTTCTTGGTACTTATTTTTCTCTTTATCTCAGTATTCTACCCACTAAAAAAGAGAGAGAAAACCTGCCGTCGCTGCTGAAAGCACATCTAAGATACAGAAACTCATCTACTTGTGACACTTAACTCGTTATGGTGTTGTCGCTTTCAAATACCAATCTTTGTTTTCTACACATTCAATTCTTTTCTTTCAGAAAGTCTATTTATCAATTATTAATTTTAAATAAGTTCTTTATCCCTTTTGTCTTAAATTAAACCTAAAATCTATGACTTATGTATCTTTATGCTTCTAATTGTAATCGGAACCTATTAAAAATTACCTTCTTGGCAGATAAAAGAATCTCCTCGATAGAATAAATAACTCCGTGGGCCAACCCTAAAGCACCACATGGCGTTACTCACGTGTGCCGTAATTGGCCCGGTCGAATCGACCCCAAACGCCATATTGTCCGTCGTCGTGGCATTTGCGAAAGTGAAAATCGGAAGATAATATTTACATTATGCACATCATATTGACTTCTGCTACCAAGTCATAAGGTCGATATTCGAAAATAAATGTCTCACATCGTGTGTTTACTATTGTAGGTTTGGTTAGAACCTTGTTTCGTGTGCAGTGGGCTAATTTAACGACAACTATACGTAGTGGATATTATTTTCAAGTTGCAAGCGGAAGGATCGTGAGATCGACTCCTATGATAGTTTATGGTATAAATAAATAATAACATCGTCTATTAGAGTGATTACATTATTTCGATTTAAATAATAATTTAGTTTTTATTTTTAAGACAGAACGTCGCGGAATTATTACCTTATACTGACTATATCCCTTTATTATTAGATGACTATTTTAATACATTTTCTTTTTTTAGATTAATGTTTTATTGAAATATTATGTACTAGCTTTCGCCAGCGGCTTCGCCCGCGTGGTCCCTAGGGAAATGTTTAGTGGGATAAAAGTATCCTATTATCTAAGTCAACTAACACCCTATCTGTATTCCCTATATTATTTAAGCGTGATTGACGTACAAACATCCAAACATCTAAACATCCAAACAAAAAAACTTTCACATTTATAATATTAATAGGATTAACATTATATATTATATTGAAATCTTTGGAACCAAAATATCGTATACACCCAGTCAACAGTTACCCAGAAACGTTATTAAAATTATCATTGGTTTAGGTTGAAATGACATATACAATTTTTCAAATTTAGAACATTGACAAAAGCGTTTAGCCTGCTCTTCTATTTTCTTTTTACACTTCTCGCTTTCTGGTTGTCACTTGTGTTTTGAGCATTTTGTTTGTCTCTATGTACTTTTTTTTAATGATACTTTGCTGTTGCAACTGTATTTGGTTTTATTTTGTATTACTTGATTTGTTATTTTTTTATGCACAATCTGCCATCTAATGTTTGTTTTTTTTTCCATCCAATGCAAGGTTGCCTGGAAGAAATCGCTGCCTAGCGATAAGGCCGCCTTTTGTAAGTTTTCATGTATTCATTTATGTTTGTTTATGTAATTTTAATATGGTTTGTGCAATAAAGAGTATTTATTATTATTATTTATTATTAAAAGCTTGATGTTATCATTAAACCTTAATGGGCGTCTGTGCAACTGGGTATTAGTAAATTAAATCTTGAAAGTCGTAAAGTAGACTACGATTTTGACATTTTTATCCCTACTTTTAAAAATCTTTGCAAAGTCCATGATTTTTAGATAATGATGTTATGGTTTCAAATTAATAATATCTAAATAAATAATACCTACATTTGCAATCACATAGCCAACAAAGAATCCAAAAAGCTTTAAAAAAAAATTCTTTGAAAGATCCTAACTGTTGTTATATTATTAATCAATCATAAAATTAACATAGTGAAATGAAAATTGAACCTTTCACGCTATTCAATTTATATCTTAAATAATAGTGGATGTAATCAATCCATTATTATTGAAAACTATAATTAAAGCATTTCTCCAACACACGTGTTTAAAAGTGGCATTTTATCTGCTAATTGAACTTTAAGTCTAAGAAATAGAGATCAAAGTTCCATTAATCTGTTAGTTTTCTTAAAGATAAGCATTATATCAATCATCTTTTCTAATAGACGCAGAATAAGAAACCTTTTGGTAATACTTTTTATGAACTATAGTTGTGTGACGACTTATATGGTTCAAGTATTGATAAGTTACCTATACTTAATTATAAATTACTTACTTACTGAATGTTAAATGACTTAAACTATCAATTAACTAGTCGTTAACCTTTTGCTTTTGTTCTTATAAGAAACTAGCTTTCGCTATCGGTTTCGCCCGCGTGGTCCCTAGGGAAATGTTTAGTGGAATAAAAAGTATCCTATTCCCTAAATCAGCTAATACATAGGGTATTATAGGTTGTAGCTAATTTCATCAAAATCCACATCCATCCAGACAAACATACAAAGAAAGAAACTTTCACATTTATAATATTAATAGGATTAACTCAATTAATTTTAGAATTATTCTTCAAGAAATTCATCGTTCACTTTATTAGAAAGAAATATTTTAAGAAGTCAAAAGCCTGGGATTGTTGTTGATGGGACATGAACTCGTAAAGGAGTGTCTGTTGCTATAATTAAGCTACCAGAGGTCTAAATGAAATGGGCATTATTACTGCTTCTTTCTGTCACAACACTACAGCACCAGCAATCAAATTAAATATTTTTTTTATTAACATTAAATCCTATTCACGGAGTAGTGAACAAAGAGTAAAGTAATAGCGAGCATAGTAGTATTTCAATATGTATTTTTTTATATTCTGAATGAAAAGAAAGAAAATTAATTAAAAATTAAGTTAATAACCTCACCTAAAAGGAATTAATTTCCATAAGACAACGTGTTCGAATACTTACTAGTTGTACACTTACTAGTTGTGTTTTACTAGTGTTAGTGCTGCCACTTACACTAAACTTTGAGTAATATTCCATATATTGAATTATCAAATAAGAAAAAGGTACTTATTATTACTTGTGTCACTTGTTACCGCGTTTCTAAGTCTTGTATTATTTACCCCAAACAAATATTTTCTTTGTAGGTCTATGGTAATCGGCTAATGGGATATTTAATGTCGTTTATGAAAAGTATTTTTTTTGTTAAATTGATACAAAAAAATATATATATCTAATATTTTTCTATTATCTGACTGACGGACTTAACACAATTTCTTTTATTTTTACCCAGTCATCATCCTTTTCAAGATATCAATCTCTACATAATGTGCAAAGAGGCCATACATGTTCTGGAGGGTTGAAAATATGATGTAATAATACCTACCGATCAGTGCAAGGGAATATAACTCTTCCGATGGTGTATTCATGGAGCACATTTCCCTTCTCACTCTAAAATACAGCATCCCCTTCACAAAGATGATATGTGATTTGTCCCATGATGCAGGCCACGCCTTTCAATCTACGCACATAAAATCAATGGATACGCAAATATGATATCTATGGAACACGAGCGCTATCGTATATTTTAAACTTTTAAGTGACGACATCTGACAGGCATTATAAAATAAAAGAATATTTATAAATACGTTACATTGAAAAATATAATCTATTTTATGGTCCTAGTTACTATAGAGCTTAAAAAATCATTTAGAAATGAATAGAACAACATTTTTATATAATTAATTGCATATTACAAATACAATTATTATAATAAGGCTAAATACACATTATCCTCATCTACCATACCTAATCAGAGATCAGAAACGAATTTTAGAATTATTTCTATAAAAACGTACTTGAACTTCCGCACACCAGTACACGCCGAATCGTCAGAATTTTTTTACCTTCAAAATGGCAGCAGCATGTGAAAAGTCCATTTCGTTCTCCTCTTTCTTTTAAGTGTTATTAAATTATTTATTATTTTGAGTTATAAAAATAGTAGGTATTCGCGGATAACTGTTTTATTCGATTCTTGTTACGAGTACTTCAATTACATCTTGATTGGTGCAAAAGGAGGTTTCACAGAAGTTAATAAGAAGCAGGTGCCTTCTGGACTTTATGATACCGTTTTTACGTCACTCGGCTAAAGCTGTGGTCTTGAAAATAGCGATGAAATGATAATATAAAAATCTTAAACATACTCTTTATTAAAATCATAATAAAATAAATTCTTAAGAATAGGTATTAACTTTAATCTAAATTGCTTTTATATTATTAGGTACTCATTGATGCAATAATCTATTACGTATTCCCAATGTAATCGTACTTACAATGGGAATACTTATTATATTATTAACGTAATAATACAGTACGTAGATTTGGATGCAGCGATATATACATATTAATATCGTTTAAATTAAATGAAAAATACAGTAAAAGTAAATCTCCAAGGTTCCTTTCCTATTTATGTTAATACATTCTTGAGTTTTTCAAAAACATTTAAAAAAGAAAATTAGGCAAATCATTCTACTTGTTTTTTCTTGAGCGACTGTTTACTATAGGAAAATATAAATATTTTCTTTTAAAGTCATTTTTACATATGATGTACTTGTACATTTTATATATCAGAATGACCATATCCACTTTATTCATAGCCGCGTCTCAACAATTATCAAGTAGAAAATTATATTTGAACTTACGGTATTATTTCTAAAATGCATGTTCAAGATAAGGCTGGATCAAATGTCGGCTACATAAAAGTGTTTACTTTTAGAATTACCGACAAGTCATTTATTACTTTTTTATTTGATCTATAATTATAATGATATTTACCTTTGATAGATCTAATTAACAGTTAAAGCCATGATAAGTTTTACAAAATTGGCATATATCCTGATTCGTTGATAATTAAGGAAGTTTCTGGATTTCTGAAAGTTTAGTAAAGTGGTGAAAAGATGATTCAGATTTTTTGAAAGAATGAAACATAACCTCTTTTGATGGTGAGAAAGCGACTTTGTTTATTCCACGTATTATTGTTTACATGAATACGTAGAATAAACAAAGTCACGTTCTGTCTGTCTGTCCCTATGTATGCTTCATCTTCATTATCACGTATCAGACTTCAAATTGAATAGGAAGAATGGGCCATGGCCCACCACCCGGGCTCAGTGCGGCTTGATGGGTATTAACGAGTGCAGATGCAACTGGAGCCAACGGCTTAACGTGCCTTCCGAAACACAGAGGATCCGCAGACTGAGCGCGCTAACCACTGTGCCATCGAGCTCTGTATAATACGTATGCTTAGATCTGTAAATTTTGATGCGGTTTTTTGTAACATATAGGGTTATACGAAAAGAGAGTTTTATGTATAATACAGGACAACGCGGGCAAAGCCGCTAGCTGAAAACTAATAATATCATATAATACTATTTTAAAACTGTCTAAACGCTCCAATTAACTTGCTTGTCTTTTGTTTCAGTTGTCATGCACAAAGACAAAGAGGACATCCACGGGCACAGGCGGGAACATTCACCGTACGATCACGCGATGCCGGACGGCGAGATGTTCCTTCAGGTGAGACAATTATTAATGTTAAGCAACTATTGGCGTGATCAACTTTGGATGGGTGACAGGTGTTCTTTTTAATTATTAACCGTTTTTGGTCAATCAAATATTACTGCAGATGTATCGCACCAATTTTTCTATATAATGACGACATTTCAAAACAGTAATTTCAAATTAATGTGAAATTTAAACACGAGACGCTTAATAATATCAAAAGCATTCGCATCACGTTTTTCCATCATATGCTTACAAAAAAGATGATAAAACATTCAATAAGTCAAAGATGGAGTCGATGAAATTTCATATCATTAATATATATCAAAATTTCAATTCAGTACCTAGTATACCTACCTTAATAGGGTAGATATCAGAAGGCTGAATTCTGTTTGTTGAATATGTGGAATATTTGTTCGATAATATATCAATGTGAACGGAGGCTATAAATATCAGGCTTCTCAGTCTACGTATTTCATATTTAACGTTTTCGACTTGGCATTCCGCATGCATACGTTTCCATTGTTAAAAGACAGCACGGTTTTCGCATTACAATAAAAAAGAACAGATTTTTTTAAATTCAAAGAGTTAGTAATTACGACGCGCTGGCGAATAATGGCACGAAGAGAGAAATGGCAACCTTTATTTTAATATATTTTAAGATTCTCTTTGCCCTCTGTTGTCGAAATAAAATAATTGTATTATATAAATAGTACATATAACTTCCCTTTTCTTAGTTGGTATAATTTCCTTTAGCCAAAGGTTATCTAGTAGATTTATATTGTATATTCTTATTTCTATGTATGTCTTTATTCTTTATGAAATTATTTCACTTTGTGTTTATGATATAAGAAAAAAAGAGAGTAAAAAGTCACACAATGGACTAACTTAGTGCCGCTTATTCATAATCAGTACATGATATCAAAAGGCTTTACTAAATATTGTTTTCTTAAATTTTCACGCGCACTATCCATAAATGAAACAACTTTGAAACGGTTTCGTTGCATTTGTATTTTTCTTTTATTGACGTTTCGGACTCTTTATAGGTTCCGTGTTCATATTAGACTAAGGCGTTGATTGTCTTTTTAATTAAGAGTAAGTATAGCTATCTTCAAAACAATACTATTGGACACATTCATAATACATTTTTTTTTTTTTATTAATGGGAACGCAATATTTTTCAAAAATACAATTTACTTATTTATTTACCCATGGCTACCGTAAACTACCACCAGTTCCTTTAGGAGTGTTGTGTGAGATGAACTGACTAATCAAAATCCGACACGAAAAGTGAGTTGCTCGCTTTGATATAATATTTATTTTACTAAACGTTAATAACAAGGTATCTAAAGTCGGATGGATAATGGAAACGAGACACGGTATTTGGAGAACTTAGTTCATGTTAAGGCGCGTCGCGGGCCGACTTTCTGAAAATTTTAACCGACTACAACATTGCAATACTATAGTCCGAAACTTAGGTAGCAACAATTTTCAAAAATATACTTTATCAACTTTAATCTATACTATTTAATTATAGTTTGGGTAATTGATCGCGGATCTTCAGAACTCACATATTATATGACTAGAGGTTTCCTCGCGACTTCGTCTGCATAAATTAACCGCATATGATGTATGTTTTCGTAGATGAGTTTTCATGGTAAGGTTAATATTTCAGAAGATTATCCCCTACAAAGCAAGAAAGAAAGAATGTTAGAAACTTTACCTGTGAAAATATTAGTATAAAAGATATTCGACCTTATTCGCCCGAAGGAAAATGTGTCGCTTATAAAGCGTAAGACATTCGATTTGCACCTTAAGGATGAATAACAAATGACGTTTTTTCGCTAAATACTGATAAAAATTTGGGTTTTTTTTATATTCCCTAAAATCGTTTACTTAGTTTTTTTTTTATTTAAGAAGGGAAAGTCGGATTATAGTTATAAGTAAAAATAAGCAATTATGGTAATTAATGTTTTTTCAAAAAATGGTTAGTTTAGAAAGAAAGATGCATTCTATTAATACTAAAGTATCGCAAAAAATAGATTAAAAAGTATACCCTAAAGCAGCGCTGTCACGTCTTTGAGCTTCAATGAAATAAAACCTTTATTACCTTTCAAGTTGAGACAGCGCTGAGTTCGTCGACGAGACAGAGGATGTTTTTATAACAGAACACCATAAATACTTAAATATTCACCAGTCCCGGTAGTAGAGAGCCAGATAGTGCATTTTTAAGTGTTACATACTTATATAATAAAATATATATGTTTTTATTTGGTTCAATCATTTGTATTCAACATTCTGTTATCTAGCATAATAATGTAAATAATGCCATAATATCTTCTCATTTCAGGCCCTCAATGGATTCCTGATGATTCTCACGTGCGAAGGCGAGGTGTTCTTCGCGACGCATAGCATCGAGAGTTACTTAGGCTTCCATCAGGTAAATACTATATTATTCTTCTATACATTCTTTCAAGTAATATAAAGTATATACAGCTATTACATCACTACTTGTTCCCAGATACCAAAACTTTAATTTGAATATCTAATATAAATACTAGAATAGTACCCTGTAGAGTCTACAGGCAACTGTCTACACTGTAGACAGTTGCTTAGTGGCTTGCATGCCGATTCCAAGTTATTGCCATTGTTTGAGGTCATAAACATCTTTTATTTAAGTCTAAACGTGTGATCCATATATGACCCTTAACGATAAGACAGAGTTTAGAATGAAATGACATATACAAACTACATTGAAAAAAATATCAATTAAATTGAAACTTTTTTTATTCTCGGGGATAAAAAACAGAGCTTTATTATTAATGAGTATTAAAACAGCTGATTTTATCTTAGCTTGGACGTAACTTGAAGTCAAACGAGATGTTATATTACGAAAAAATCATTAGTGTTCGTAATAATATCATTAAATTATTCTAACATTTCTTTTTCGTCGTACATTAAAAAAAGTCACCCATTCATTACAAAAATTACGAAAACATTATAACGCCTATTAAAAAATATACGGCAAAGTAGAGCTATTAATCAAAAAAAGAATGAGATAAGAACTTGCGGCAAGCGCCAACCCCAATTTAATTATTCGGCGTAGTTGATTATTGTATAAAAATATTAATTACTCACGATAACTGGACCTTAAAAGACTTTAAGCTTATTAAAGGATCAGTTACTGGCTTATCGATGATGTTTCCGTTGATTATCCAGATAAAAAACTATTTAAATAAAGATTCTCCAAAATCGACGAATTGACAGTGAAATAGGCAACCTCTTTTAATCTTTTTTTAAGGTAATATAAATAACACTTTTAGCATATGTTCTTAACAGCTATCAAAATAATGAAATACAATATACTCAAATGCCTAAATTATTCTGAATAAATGAAATTTACAACTGCATAGACAACCTATTAATAAATAAAACAATTTAAATGTTAGAAAGAAGAAATATTTCTAGTTTTGTATAGTTTTAGAATATATTTTTTAACACGAGTTCAAAATTCGTAATTGTATCCGGCTTTTACATTTAATCAAATCGAAAAATTCATAAAACGATCAATGGCGAAGGTACCCTAACGGGGCGCGACATAAAAAAAGCGAGCATTAAAAGGCTCGTTAATAAATGCCCTCGCATTAAAGCTAATAAAGTTCCAGTGAAATATTGCTATCAGGAGTAAAAAACCCCGCGTTGGGTGATTCGTTCACTCTATAAAACTTTCAGTTGCTAACATTATATATAATTCTTTTTCTACCCTAAGTCTTTTGTTCGATGGCAACCGAGTGACTCTGTTTACCTGAGCAACTGTTCGATAGATTAAATATTGTAGATGGCAAATCGAGGAAAGCTACGTTTTTAATGTTTCTTCTTCGTTAAATGTTATACAATTGGACTATTTTTTTAGTTCTGCTGATATCAATAGTAATAAATAGCGATATGCTTAATTAAAAATATCTAATTAGTCCTTTAGTTAGAAAATAGAAAAATATCAGATACGTATTTTTTATTGCTTCAATTAAACAAGAAATTGCTTAGTTAATAGGCATTAAACTTGTAGAGTGTGGGCTGGCTACGTCATAACTATGTAGGAAATGTACAAAGGAGTGACATCGTGCGACCTTTCAATTCAATGTATCGCAGTAATTTATTGATTAGCCGAAAAAAACGTGTTTCAATATCCTTCAATGATCCAGCCGACAGACAGACAAACTAAAATTAGTCATCATCCCTATTGTAATTAGACAAAATTAAAGTAATTTTTATATTATGCTCGAAAAAGTGACGCTTTAGAAGATTTTTTTCATATAAATTTTCATTCATATAAATATAAATTTTATATTAAACAAAAAAAAAAACGCTAATTGGTGGAAGGACCCGCTTCACTATTCTGTTAGAATAGTAATATTATTAGTTTCGTCGAACACAGCGCTAACCTATTTTTATTTAATTGAACTTTTAATAATACGACAGCACCACGTTTGTCTCTGTATTTTTAATAGAATTGCATTGCTAGTACTGACTACGTACGACATAGATTCTGTAATAGAGGTTTAAAAAATAATTGATGTTTCGAACACTTATTAACTTAATTACGAAATCCTATCCTTTTTTTGTTTTATTTGAACAAATCGCACACTAATACTTATATAACTTATTTACTAGTTTCTTGTTCAAGATTTGCATTGAATCTGCATAAAAATTCACAGTTAGTGAATTTTCGTGAATTTTAAAGTTAGGAAATCTTCAATATATAATTTATTTTACGCTTTTTCAAATATTGACCACATGTATCTATGAATGGGCTTTATACCAACTGTCTTATCTGCGAAAGGTGATATATATGAATCTGTGCGGTATGGGGAGTTGACTTGCGATTAATGTTAATCGATTTGGGAATCATTAAATGGAGCTTGGTACTTGCCCATCGGTTTGGACACGTGTCGTTTAACATTGTGTACCACCATCACCTGCACAAATCAAATGACAGAAATTTTATATTAAAATTAGGGGCGTAATTTTGCTATTCTCTGTATTCCGTGTTAAAAGTCAACATATCTTTTCTACTCTACAAAAATATTCATTAAAAATACCTAATTATTTAATTTATTGTTTAAAAAATTGAAAATTATTTTAAAAATATGTTATGAACTCCATGACTAAGTGGTTCGTACAATGAGTCTCAGTATGTGGGTGTTGTGTTATCTTCACCGTTACAAATTTTCATAATGTTGATATAATGATTAATTTAATACAACTGTTATTTTGTATAAATTTAAACAGTTAACATGCACTTAAGTTTAAATGCTAAACATTGGGTAATTAAACAAAATAAAAACAGTAAAGTAAATATACCAAAAAACACAAGTGTCAGTGAAAATTCCAGCTAGTCTTTTTCTTCCTGTTTTATTTTATATAAAACATAAGCAGACAATTATTTGGATGTATAATGATATAATGACTTTAAAAAACCTCATTGCATCAAAACTCGTATCGTATCAAAACTCAAAGATAATACTCGTATATCAAAACTCTATACTTAGAAAAAAAAATATCACTGCTAATGAACACTATTAATTTTCATTGCCCGTATAGTTTTATCTGCGCCCTAAAGGCAAAGTGAATAGATTAGCTTGAAGCGTACACCTGGTGTTCGTAGTATTGATCCGTACCTACCAAGCTTTAATGTTTCACTTCGGCCTTTATAAATGGATCTATAATTACGAGGGGTCAATAAATTCTAGCCTAGCCTAAAATATGTTAAATTGACACTTCTAACATCGGTTGTATTTAAAATGTTCTTAAAATCTAGTCTTTCTATCCAAAATAAGTATATTATTATGTTATTCGTCAAGTCTTAATAAACTTTTTATATTTTTATCACAAAATTAATACTTACGAATAAAGAATAAAATATAGAAAGACAAAAAAAGAATAATTTATAGCCTACATAAAATATTACCGCATAAAATGTTTTGCCAAAACAATGGCATATCAACAAAACATCGGCTAGTTACGTAGCAACCGTACCCTACCCCAAATGGAGAACAAAAAGCAATTACCTAACAAATCATCCTCTGACATTTAATGCCATAGCAATATGTTCCAACTCACATCGCCCTGTTCCAAGGAACCCCATTTCCTATCCACCTTTACCGTATATTTTAGTATACTCATGATTCATTTACATGTCAACGTTGAAAAGAAGGGGGCCTAGTTCAGAGCCTTGGGCAACCCCAATGATTATCAATTAGTTTTGTGCATGCATCATATGCTGTTTGCGCATTATCCACAGTGTTTACACGGCTCTTTATTATATGACGTGTTAGAAATGGATAGCTGTTCGTTACATTCAAAGGTGTACTCTATCTCGTCGATACAATATTGTCAATCGCTTGAATCAATTCAAAAATTAACTTGTCCATCTTCGTTACACATGATATTTTAATGATCATATCTAAAACGATTTTAAGGTTATCGCTATAGGTTATTGATTTATGGTGTGCTTGATGACTTGCAATTTTATGACAACTATCTATGTTTTTAATTTGTCAAATGTTGTTATCATTATGATGAATTTGGATTTGTTGTAAAATAAGTTTATTTTGTTATAATAATAATTTCGCAATATTTATCAAATCTTTCTTTTTTATTATCCAATCAACCAATTAGAGACCAAAATAAATTCTTCATAAATTTGGATTAAAGTTTTACCAAATATCAAAATTTACTAATTACAGTCAGATATAGTACATCAATCGGTATACGAGCTGGTTCACTCGGAAGATCGGGAAGAGCTACAGAGGCAGTTGCTCTGGAACTCGTTTCTGCCACCAGAAGTGAGCAACTTGACGCTGCAGGATGTTCTTCGACCGGATCGGACACATTTGCTGGAGAGGAGTTTCACTGTCCGGTTTAGATGTCTTCTAGATAATACTTCAGGTTTTTTAGTAAGTTAAAAATTCCATTCTGTAATTATAACAACTAAAAAAAATAACATTATTTTTCTGCCGATCCATGGGCTTTCACCAAGTACCAAATACCAATCGACTATAACAATTAAAATTTTTCAGCTAATTACTTTCTTTTGGCAAGAAATCTCACAGCTCCAAACAAATATATATAATACTGATGATGCACAAATATATTTGGTGGACACTTCCATTTTTTTTTCCATACAATTGAACATATTTTAATCGTTCATTCACTTCCAGAGATTAGACATACGGGGTCGGATCAAGGTGCTCCATGGTCAGAACAAGAAGACAGAGGAGCCGCCCTTAGCACTCTTCGCAATTTGTGCACCCTTCGGCCCTCCTAGCTTACTTGAAATCCCTCAAAAGGAAGTCATGTTCAAGAGCAAGCACAAGCTCGATCTTTCTCTAGTCTCGATGGATCAAAGGTAAAAGAAATTAAATGTACTTACTTTTATACCAATTATAAGTCGTGTCCTAGTTATCATTAGCTGGCATCTTTCAATGATTTTTGAATACCTTGTAATGATCATTCTGAGCATTGGGTTGGTCTAAGAAAAAAAAAAGAAATTATTAGTTAGTAGACAATTCGTTTCTAAAAATATAGCTTTGTAATACCGACTTTGATGTCACTGAATATATATGTATATAAATGAATAAAGTGTTATAAACCTATTATTTATTTTCAGGGGTAAAATGCTATTAGGATATACTGATGCAGAGTTAGCAAATATGGGTGGCTACGACTTAGTACATTATGATGATTTAGCTTATGTCGCAAGCGCTCATCAAGAATGTAAGTACATTTAACACATTTGTTTCCTATGTAGACATTTAAATATATTTAGGAGATTCAGGCAGGCTATAACTAGCCCTATCACTCAGGAAATAAAAGTTTTACTTCATAAAAACCTTGTTAGTAAATAGATATAAACATTTTTAGTAAATAGAGTGATTGTTTTCTTACTTATAGTATCTGTATGTAAAGTACATTGTGAATGCAAATAATAAAAGTAATTTTCAGAAGATAAGCAGTTTGTTTTTATCTTGTTTCAGTATTAAAAACAGGTGCTTCCGGGATGATTGCGTATCGCTTCCAGACGAAAGATGGTCAGTGGCAATGGCTACAGACTTCGTCGCGGCTCGTCTATAAGAACTCCAAGCCAGACTTCGTCATCAGTACGCATCGCCCTCTTATGTTAGTATATAAAAGTCCTAAATTATGTTATGCCATAAAAGTATTTACTTAAAATAATTTCATGAAAGGTCTCACTCATATCAAATAATCTTATTAACAAAGTACAATTTGAGTAATATGATATTTGCCTATAAAGTTCAAAACCAGGACCAATGGCTTATTTAACGTTTTGTTTTCTCATTAGAACTTATTGAAAGTTCTTCTTAAATCACAGGGAGGAGGAAGGTCGAGATTTACTAGGAAAAAGAACAATGGATTTCAAAGTTAGCTACCTCGATACCGGCCTGACCAGCTTATATTTCTCGGAGTCGGAGCAGCTGTCCGGCTGTGAAACGGGCATCACGACGCCACCGAAAGCGGCGCGGAGATACAAAACGCAGCTGCGGGATTTCCTGTCGACGTGCAGAAATAAGAGACGGGTGCCGACGACGCCGGCGCCCCCGCCCGTCGACTATCTAGCGGCGGACGCCGTCGCAGCGGCGTACACGAATCTAAACGGCGCGTACACGGCCCCCTACGGGGAGTACCCGCCGGCGCCGACGCTGCACTACGCTCCGCCGCCGCTGGACGACAGATTTTTAACAGCGGACAACCTCTTCCACCAGTATAAACCTCTTTCGTACCACTATACACCTTACGCGCCGAACGGGTTTTTAGAACCGGCGCCACCGCCCGGGTATGAAGTCGCGCCGTACCACAGGCCGCCGTCGCGGGAGTACACTTATGTGGACGGAGGAGGGAGGTACATGAGCCCGGTGACGGGGCAGGAGCGGCGGTCGCCGGGCGCGGTGGCGGGGCCGAGCCCGGGCGCGTCGGGCGGGTCGGGGGCGTCGAGCGGGTCGGTGGAGCAGGAGCGGCTGCAGCAGTCGCAGCAGGCGGCGGAGATGCCGCGCCAGACCGTGCTCATGTGGGGCGCGGGCGGCGCCGCGCAGGAGGTGCCCGTCGAGTACTCGCCGCCGCAGGTTTGGCGCTACCACCCTTCGCACTACCACACCGCTGAGGCGACCCAGTGAACGCTTTAGCTTCTTTTCTTTTGTGCAATCAGATGTATTTTAAGTCGAGGACTTCGGAGCTTCTCCCGGTGTCGCCCCGAAGGTCATTTTATCTTTGACCGTATCGTTTCGGTTTTCCGAAATCCTAAATGGTTTCCTGCTCGGTGGTTTTTTCTTATAGTGCTACTGCGACGGAACTTCGTAGTGCTCGTTCGAGGTCTCGTTGAAACAGGGTCTTTCCATATTCTCCGATGTAGATAATGAATCTATTTGTACATTGATGTAGTCGAAAGTTCTATCCGAATATTTTGAAACGATAGTCTATTTAGAATTTGATAGTTATAGTTTTAATCACGCGATGCGACGTCACACCCTGTAGGATTAGTGTTTGTAAATAAATCTCGTTCGTAATAGTATAAAAGCTTTAGTTTATTTTCGTTTTTAGAGGTAAGACAGTCCACTTTTTATTTTGATGAAATCAAATTTAATAAAGTGATAAGTAATTATTGAGACCATTACGTTCCTGCCAATACTTATCCAATTCACCTCAAACGTGGACCATTTAAATTCAGCTTCACGTCACCAAATAAGTTTTCCAAAAAAATAAACATATCAATTTTGAATCATGCCAAACGTTCCCAACTACTAACATATTGATTCAACTATGTTGGAGTAACACATATACAATTACTGTGAATATCAAAGAAGAACAAATTTATTGCAGAGGATTGGGAAACGATTCCAAATGATATAAAGTATTTTAGTAGAGATTATAATAGTTGACCTACATTAGCTTTTCCCAAAATTTTAATTTGAAATTTTGTTGTACTACGAATCGTATGTTATGTTAAGTGAGTTTTCATTTGTTTTCGTTTATACTGTTTTTGTTTTAGATCCATAAATACACAAATCATATTTGTTTGTGGTTGGAAACCGTACCGTACTATTTCAGCCATGGTTCCTTACCATAATCTTATATATAGGCGGTTCCGTGATAAGGCATGTTTTCGTTATTGACTATTTAACTGCAGGTATGTTTTCCAATTAGACAAATGACATGATAATACATTAAAACACTACAGCCAAATTGATTATGTTTGAAAGTTTATATTGAGAGTTTATATTTCAAATCAGTATTAAGTATAAAATTCGATGAAGTACCGTATTTCTGTTCAATTAATGATGCGTCTATCACGGGGCCATCTAGTCTGCACTGCCGAGCCAACGTTTGCAACACAAATTGTAAATACACTTTGCGTGCCTTCAACACCTACTCCCTAGCCTTCCATACATTTGTTCATAAAGTAATTTATATAAATAACTGTAATTTCGTTGCTGCAGTGACCAACGTTGGCAAGGCATGGCGCAATATCTTCCGCCGTCGAGTTAGTTTTAAGTATTAGTGTAATAACATCTTTATATATAACACTGCCCTTATATTTACTAAAAGTAATGGTAGCATATTCCTTGTTTGTAAGCTTTATATGTTCCTATGATTTGTTGATTTTGTATAGTATTTTGCTAGCTTATTTTTGTTGTATAGGATGTTCAATGATCTCATTGATTTCTTCAATAATGTTCGAATTTGATATTTTATCTATGCTACATTTTAAATTCGAGGAGTGTTTGTAATTATTTTATATAAGTGAAATGTATGGGGCAGTGTTATCTGTAACGATTATAAATATAAATTTTCAGTCTTCTTAAAGAATATTCCTTAAATATATATATTAAAAATATGTATAAAAGAAATTATTTGTCGATACGTTTCACTCGGCGCAATTAGTTTTTAAAATGTATCGATTCATTTGAACGAAGCATATCTTCCATATCAGATTTTTTTAAATTTGTTAATGATTTATCATATTTATCTTTTTCGATTTTATTTTTAACTAAAATATCTTTCTAATTATTATACCCAGATGATTATCCATTTTAAAAAAATATTCCGAATTTTGTAATTTAAAATAGGTGACAATATTTTAATTAGTAATTTATTACCAACAGCAATGTCTAATTAAAAGATAAGTCACCGTTATATTTACTTTAAATACAAGTAATTTATTAATTGAATTGTAAATAAATAAATAGGCTAGAAGCTTTTATGTATCATTATAAAATTACCCATTATTATTTAAACGAATTTGAACATATAAATAAGATGAAGAATTATTCGAACAATTTCTGTATTTATTTTAGCATAGTATTAATAATGTAATTAAAAGAAACTCAAATAAATTTTTCATGCCACTGATATGTACGGGGGTTTATTTATATTTCCTTAAACTCATATGATGTCGCGACAGTGAATGGAATTATCATTTTTGTCTTTTTTTATCTTGATAAAAAATATTGCTTCAAGGTTGTATCTTTTTATTATATATTAATTTAGTATATTCCAATATTCGTCAGTATAGATTTAAAACATTGAGAATATAATTTAAATTTTGAAAGAATTCTCAATCGCTAATTTTAAGTCAAGCCCTAAATTTAAACAGGTAATGATTATTGAAAGCAGGACTTTTTGGTGTGTAAAACGCAAAAAAAAATTAAGTTATAGAGAATAATCAGTTGATATTTTGAGATTTTTCTCAATTCAGAAGCCGGCCGTAAATCGCTTACTTGGAAGCATAATTGTAACACTAATTATTGTTTTCAAAAACATGTGTTATTTATAACTGGCTTCTTCTGATGGACCAAGCGTGTGTTGGTTACAATAATAGTTGGACGTTTATGTTTTTTTCTTATTCAAGAAAAAGTACTAAGTAAATGATAAAGAATAATGTTCTTGAGTGGAGAAAACTTTATATACTCTATGATGAAGACAGAGCCAAATTAATCCATTATTTTGAATCTTAAAGCACACAACCTTTTTAATTAATCTGAGCTTACAACCTTACAGTGATATTAATAAACAAGGTTTAGCGTCAGAGTAAATATATGCTAAAATTGCAATTTAAGTATTAGTCCAAATTCATATTATATAGTGAATAAGCAAACGTATTACCTTCGAGGAGTAAGTATTACTCCCGTAGAACCTCGTACTAGGTGAACCTTTGCCAAGTCTCTGTTTAATAATATGAATTTTGACTAATACTAAGTGCAGTCTCAGCGTTAATTTACTCCAACGCTAAATATTGTTAATAAATAACATTCTGAAAGTCTAGTTTTCCTCCTATGCGTAAAGTAAGCATACTAAATCTACGAACCAAGAATTTTATGATAGGTCCACTGCCATCTAGTGGCATATCTTTGAACTAAAAGGTAAATACTACGCACAATTTCTTGGAAGCAATTCTAAAGTAGCAAACAATTTATTTTATACTGCTTCTACGAGAGGACGTCCTAGTTTGTAACTTGAAAAGATCGCAAAATACCGACATAAAATTTTAATAATTTATTTATATTTACAATAAATTTAGTAAGTTGGAATAAAGGAGTTCACATGTTAGAATTATGATATAAAACATGAGATTTGTTTAAATTTTCACAATTCTTCTATATGGACAATGACAACTTGGGTGCTCGTGTAAATAAAGGACCACGTATAATTTTTGTTGTTTTATTGCCTCAAAATATATATTTTTGTTATTGTCTCTTTAATTGTAAAGGCCGTTGTTTATCTAAGCAAATGCTTACTAAGGCATTACCTAATGTTACAGGTTTGGTGAAACAACAAATCTGTTTACGCTATTCTTAATAATAAGTGATTTCTAGTTAAGCTACGCCTTCTATACTCCATTCACTATAACATTAGAAAAAAGAGGGTCATAGAAGCAGCAGTGCAGAACATTTTATTTTCAAGATAAATTTAAAAAATCTATATTAGTTTTGTTGAAACTTTGAATGTTAGGTAGTCTGAAAGAGCTGGGCAATTTTCCATTTTTTATGATACCTCGGGGTTGAGATGAGGCCAGCATTTTATAAATTCATCTTTTAGTCCCAAGCCAACATGGAACGAAAACTGAAACTATCTGTGTGTTTTGATAAATTCTAATTGTAAGTGTAATAAGTTAGACTATTGATGAAGACATATTTACCAAAACTTAACAACAAAAGTAAAACAATAACATCACGGAAAACGGCTAAACAACAAGAAAGGCAGTAGCATTCACAATGGATGACAATCACAGATTACGATTTTAACAATTATGAATAAATAATAGTCTGACAAAATTAAAAAGCTGTAGGTACTACCGAAACGATTGAAGGGGTTAGGCAACGTTTTAAATTTGGTAGAGTTATAGTGACATGAGAATCATGCCGAAACTATCTAACCCTGCTTCTTTAGGTTCTTTACGATGGACACTTTTTATTGTAATACTTATTAATTCATTTAAGTTAGTCATATACTCATAAATTTGTTTAATAGTTAGCTTAAATGACAACAGTTAAGTATAGCAGCTGATATTTAAGTGAATATGTAGCAAATTAGCCGTCAGTCTTAAAAGTAACATGATTATTGATATTTTGTCACAAAGTATACCATAAAAAGAACCTTATTTCACTTCTGTCTAATGCTATAATGAATGGAGTATAGGTTAGTGAAAACGGGCCCATCTTCCATGTATGATATAGCTTGTCTTGAGTGAAAGAATTTCTAAAATAGGTCCAGTAGTTATGAAGCCTATTCAATCAATGCAAACAAACAAATTTCGAAACTTAGAACTTTCATTAATATTCGTATTTAATCGGTAACAGGATTTAACCTGGACAAGCCGGTATACATATTTAGAATTAGTTTTAACCGAACCTAACAAGATAAAACAAAAAGAAAGGGTTTCAATATAAAATTACATGCCAATTACCATTTTAACATTGTCCAATCAAAATTGCAAATGATGCGACTTCTTTACGTTAGTCGCATACGAACTACACAATGACTAACCCGTGGTCAAGCGCCACAACAATGTCCTTTAGTATAGAGAGGTGTTGGTAACTTCCCAGTGATTAGTGAGTATTGGATATATATGATAAAATTTACTAGAGCTTCTTTAGACCATACTGAGCAATGACAGCAGATTTACACTCCGAACAACGACGACGATACTCGTAGCAAAATGGCGGCGAATTGTCAATTAACCGTATAAGGGCTATACGATAACTTTGTTTTAACACTGGAAGACTAAACAGTAAAAATTTAGAAACCTCCTGGCATTCTCTAAACTCGCTAAACCGCTTAAGCTAAAATTAAATCAACCGCCTATTCTACGAAAAAAAATGCTGCCTCCCGAAATTTTAATAATTTTCGAAGTTGATGCCAAAACTGTAACAAATAATCAAAATATTATGTATGAAATTTCAGAGGTTAGTTACCATTCCCAACGAACTGTGACTGACCAAACGATTGAGCAAAAATATATATATGCATCGTAAGTATATGCATTTATATACATAATGGCTCCTTTTTTTATGAGATAGGCGGCAAACGAGCAGACGGATCACCTGATGGTAAGTGATTACCGTCGCCCATGGACACCTGCACCACCAGAGGGGCTACAAGCGCGCTGCCGGCCTTTGAGGGACGAATATGATCATAGGGAGGGGATGGTTGAGGGGTAGAGGGAAGGGAATGGTTGAGGGGTAGAGGGAAGGGAATAGGGAGGGGTTAGGCCTCCGGTACCCTCACTCACACGACGAAACACAACGCAAGCGTTGCTTCACGTCAGTTTTCTGTGAGGCCGTGGTATCACTCCGGTCGAGCCGGCCCATTTATGCCGAAGCGTGGCTCTCCCACGGTACCCCCCAATATACTTCATAAGCCTTTACTCCAGCATTGGAGAGATTGTGAGGCTGATGATGATGATAAGCCATCCCCTCTAAAGTAATATCAAATAGTCCAATTCAAAATATAATTATTTAATATTTACATGACAATCTTCTCTATTACCAAGGTAAACCTTCTCCATTCCTTTATCGACATTGGAACTCCCCCTTTACATCTTATTTATAAATTTTGAGTGATGATTTCTACATGCAATAACTAAATAGGTAATAACATAATTAACAAAAATTAGCATAGCTTTTATAGTTCAGCAAAACAATCTTTACCTTGCTTGTAGTTTTTATGAATTATTTTATGAAGTCTGTTAAAAAGAAACTATTTTGTTATTTTTAGTGACAACGGCATCGTCAAGATAATTCAGATGTAGATTTTCAAATTTTTTTGATAAACAAATAATATTCGGGTACGATTTCATTATAATGGGACCTCTTTCAAACAAAACAAAATCATCAGAATAGGTCCACTGCTGGCGAAAATGAAGTGGAACCTAAACGCAACAGTCAACAATTATCAATAATTTAACATGAAATAAAGTCATTGATTTTTGTAGATATTGTAAAACTTCAAAACAATTTGTATGGGTGTAGACAACTTATCCACAAATGAAGGAAGCATTTCAATTCAATGAAATTCCTATCAAGTCAAAGCCAATGTTTTTACGTGATAGGCCTACTAAAACGAAGCATAGTTAGCCCAGAATAAAAAAAAAGCTTCAAATGCCAAGAAAATCATATAATTTTGAAGATTACCAAGCTAAAAGAGCTACTATAATTCTTGTGGCAGCTTACAATTGGTTGTAATCTTTTAGATTGCAGTGAATACAGCTATATTATTCTGTGATAAAGTTAACTTCAGACTCAACGTCGAGGTTCATTGAAATAAAAACTTAATATCTTTTGAATTAGATTTTATTATAGAACAATACTTATGAAACATATTGAACTGCCCCGAAACTTGTTGTAATTTGTGTTAGATCAATATGATATCATAGTGATCGTATATTATACGAAAATTATTACACTACGTTTTACTAATAATACGTATAAACATTACGCGATACAATGCACTCGATTAGTTTATCGTCGGTGTTGTGTTTCTGTAAATAAATAAACAAGATGTGAGAGTGGGTGACGCGTGCTCAACCAATATCTGGGAATGATTCAGAGCTGTTAATACCCCATCAATATAATAACTATATAACCTTTATAAACATATGTTTGATATTAATATTATATGTTTAATATTCCTCTTTTTATTTTTTGTAATATATAATTTTATAATAAATCTGAAGTGCAATGTTTGTCGGTACATAAGATTAAGTCAAAAAATAAAATTCGATTATTCAGTGTGCAAACATTAGTTTTTCCCTATACTAATCTAGACTTGATAATATATTTTAAAATACAATAGTAAAAAAAAAATAAGTAGGCAACAAAAGATATAGGTTGACCTATGGTATACTAAGAATACTGAATAGAATAAGAGAATTTGAGTATTATCGATACTTATGACATTTTTTCTCTAAGACATCTAAGAGGTTTAGATTGGAAAGTTTCGTTAGATGAGTCAAGGCACTATCGACTTTGCTACGATTGGTTTTTATATTGTTACAAGCACTCGTGAATATCAAAATACTACGCAACACCGAAAATCTACGACAGGAGAACTTGTACTGAGAAATAATCTTAGAAGTTTATGCAGTCTGATAACGAATTATGCACGAAGTTTATCTATACTATAATAAAAACGTAACCGATCGATGTCTGTACATTGAAGATATATGAAAAAAACTGTTACGAGGGACATTTATAAGAGTAATAGAACACAAAACAATGATTTTTAATTTTTTTGTCTGTTTGTCGGTTTGTCTGTTTGTCTGTGCGTTTGTGCACGATAATCTCAGAAACGGCTGAACCGATTTAAATGCAGTTTTCACTATTAAATTGCGACATTCTTTCGTTAACATTTAGTGTAAGATTTATTTCAATCGGTTCACAAATAAAAAAGTTATGTCAATTTGAAGTGACGTGGTCGCCAAAATTGCTATGAAATATTAACTGTTTTATTATATATTTGTCTTTGATATATTGATCATCATCATTAACTCTTTCACAGCCAATCTGCAGGGCCTCAGGCCTTTGTTTAATAATTTTTGGTCACCCATCCCGTGAACAACTCTTGCGAAAATTGCTTAGCAATAGCGATCGTGCGCAGCGGCGAATATCCGTAGCGCCACCGAGCTACGAATTAATATTGTCTATAAAATGATAATTTGTATAATGACAAATAAAAAAATAAGATTCCAAAATTTTGACAACTCCCAAGTAAGTTGATCTCATTTATATATGGCCAATCATATTAAATAGGGTTCAGCTTATAATGGACTGGTATACGATCACGCGAGTAGGAGAACAAGCGGAAAGAGCCTTCCGATGATGCAATTAAGCCTCGAGTAGTTTACAGTGAACGCATATTTTTATCAGATTAGGTTCACGTCGTCGTTAGGGCCAGCGGAGGTGGTTGGCAGCCGCTCCCGCATTGCACGGTTTCGTCTGTCTGGGAGAGGCTCGATTTACCCGAGTCTCTGCAATTTTCCATCTGCAAGGGGACCAATGGTCCAATACTTGAGTGTCCTGGTGACTCGGCCATAGCTTGCCGGTTTTCATTTCCCATGAGAGGGTGTAGAATAGGGGTTTTGGTGGGTAGACCTCTGGGGACCCACCGGGCAGCTCACTGTCGGGATCCTACTCACCCCTGTTGCTTGCCAGGTAACAGAGACAATGTCAGAAGTTTTTCCACGACGTTAAAAAACTTAGATTCATGTCAACTGAAGTTAAGAACGTAAAGACAACTCGAGTTCTATATAATTTTTTTCTCTTATTGCTATTTTTTATGTTAATACTCTTTTTATTTTTTTTAACATACAAATTGCTGTAGATACGTACTTCAAATTTGGTATTTTCAGTCTTCGCTGGAAACAATGCTTTATTCATTGGTCACAACACTCATATAATATAATGCGAGTCTGAGGGTCGGTTCAGAGTAGCTCGGTGGCGTAGTGAATAAGCGCCATGGCCCGCGATTGTAGTTGTTAAGCAACATTCGCAAAGGTCGGGCACAGGATGGATGACCAAAAAATATTATCTCAAGCAACTCCAAGCTTTGGAAAGCACGTAAAGCGATTGGTCCCGGTTGTATTTGCAGTCTTTAATATCCTCCAATCCACATTGGGCCAGCATGGAGGGTCGTGGCCCATCCTCTTTAACCATCCATAAGGAAGGCCTTAGCTCCTGCAGTTGGTGACGTAAAAGGGCTGATTATGATGATGATGATGATTAGGGCCATTCAAATCTGAGAGAAGCTCAGTTAAGCACCTCACGGAAGTATGTTAGTAGACGATTGCCTTCGAGTGTGGAAAGTCGGAATTAAAATATGTATATATTTTTTATATCAATAAATAAAACTCCACGTATCTTCCGTCAGACATGTACTGGCCGCCTTTTATAGACAAAGAAAGAGATCAGACAGAAAGCGCTCGGTCTCAGGAGACACCTGAAAAACGCGAAGCGTATTTAACTGCCCATCTACTATAAAGTTGAATCTGAAGCATTAACATACATGCAGTATGGTATGAGTATGAAACTTCTTTTGATAGGGAAATTCGCTTGGTCTCTTAAAGAGCTTGCAGTTTGCACAATAGAGATCGAGAAAGTAGTTTCGATTATCGCCAAACCGTGTTGACTTCATACTCCACAGGCATACCGCAGATAAGTTTCACAGGGTATAATGAACTAGCTATTTTCCCATGACTTTGCCGCAAAATTATAGCCTATGACATGCGCGTCTGATGTAGCTTCCCGTAGGTCGGAATCACTCTGCAACTATCGGTCCAGTAGTATTGGAGCAAATTCGATGCAAACAAACAAACAACCAAATCTTTCCTCTTTATAATATTAGTATAGCTTAGGTATAAGGGGTCCGATGGCATAGCGGGTTAGCGCATTCGGTTTAAATTGCAGTTAAATAAGTAAGTAAATACTGCACAACAAGGACATACATGAATATTTATTTTACATAAATAAGTACAAACTCATCGCTAGCCAGCGATGTCTTCCAGACAAACTAGCATTACATGAAAAATAGAACAATAAATAGCCGATTGTGCATGCAGCTAGACAAATAATAATAATTTAAAAAGATCAAAAACAAAAGAAGGACCGTTTAAAGGTACGAATAAAATGCTCAGACACAAGCGACAACCAGAGCGTGAGAAACGAGAAAAAAATAGAAAAATAACATTCGTAAGGACCGTTTACAGGATGGGTGACCAGAACATTATTATCTTGAGCACTGTGCACAACACTGGCAGAATGCACCCACCGATCCGCATTAAGCCCGCGTAGTGGGTTATGGCCCATTGATCTTATTCGATTCGTCTGCATTCATAGGAAAAAAAGAATTCTACCAAAATACTTCCCACGCAGACGAAGTCGCGGGCACAGCTAGTAAATAATATATTGTTACAATTTAGGTATTATCAGCTCTCAGTGAATACAGTCACAGTCTGCCAAACAGCAGTAATCTCTCGATCCGTCACTACTCGCCGAGCTTTCGTGAGTAACACAAGCGTAGTGGTCGGACGCTAAAACTCGATAATCTTGGAGAAAAAACACACATCAATTAGAAGACTACGATGAAAATGCAGCTTGGAAACATACTCTGTTACGCATTATTAACGGTGAGTTAACTCAAATATTTTACTTTCTTAATACCTATTAATTTTTCTTTTCTCCAACTTGAAACGCTATACGTATATATTGATTTTTTATAATATACACCATCGACATTGGCATGTTATTACCATACTTGCTATGTTTATTGACTTTTCCCTCAATTCTTTGAGCTAGATCAATTGGAATGCTCCGTTTCTGCTTTAAATAGTCACAGATATCCAATCTGCAAATGAAAAATGATAATAAAGTAGTAATGAAAACAACATCGAATTTAAATTTGAATTGAATTTCATTATTATTATTCTACATGAATTAATTCTTTCAAAATATAGACTATTGAAGAATCGCCTTTATATATCCGATATATTTTAAAAACTAATGATTGCCAAATAGTAAAAATTCACTCCCAAAAACTAGCAATCAACATTTCTTCTTAAAATTAATTTTAACAAGGGTGCTTAATCGTACTGCTTCTCTACACCTTTATTTCCTTTTCAAGACGTTGTTTGAACCTCTATATTATGTCAGCGCTATGCTCGACGTCGACAAGTTCGAGGCTGTTCTGATGACAGAATAGAATAACTGCTCTCTTCTACGGCTATAAAATATGTGTCGGTAGAAAAGGAAGGATGTCGACACGATATATCAAATGTCGCTTTTACGAGTACGCCCCCAAAATACTTTGCGATTGAATTACAATCAAATTAACATTAAATTTTAATATAATTATATAATATTAGAATATTCTTCATGAAAATCGATCAAATATGATAACATTACAATAGTTAATTTGTTTATTTAAATAGTTACGACAGCACAAAACATTTCCTTAGAGGCAAAAATATCATGGCAAATAATAATTTAAATATATTTTAGGGGAGTATGATTCTAAAATACCCCTTTTAAATTAGTATTTCAATAAAGATACTTATTGAACAGAAAAAGTGGATGTATTAACTTATAATATAGGTAATCGAAAAATAATCAACGCTATCTCAAAATTTGCTACCGATTTATGACTAAGTAATGCATAATTTATCGTTACTATATTAGTTCTTTGATTGTTTTCGTTTCTATGATTAATTGCAAAGGAAATCAAATTTCGCGCTACCTATAGTCAATTTGCATTTAGTATGGGAGTGAGGACCATAGTTACTTTTAACTGAACCAATCATATAATAAATAAAGGTTGCATACCTCAATTTATTCATAAAAAACGTCAAACGTACAATGCACTTATGCGAGAATAAAAAAAAAAGTGCGTTAAATTACAATATAGTATAGTTTTCTCGGAAAATAAGAAGATTGCGTGCTACAAACAAATCAACTGATCTTATTTCAAAGTCAAATTACATTAGAGTTATACAAAAGAACACATTAAAATTATGCAAAGTACAAAAAAAAGTTAATGCACTTAGTAAGATACTATATCGACATAATGATAAGAATGCTAAATAAGTAATATCTACATACAATTATCCGTTTGGTGTTGAAAAGATAGTTTCATTTTGCCCCGGATTCCATCTTGATACCAACGAGGGCCCATTTTCTGTAGGTTATTAATTCAAATTATAATATTATCACTTTTTTAAGTTTGAACTCGGTTCTAGTTTTAAAAAAGTTTTTACTTCATGCTTTTGACAACATTTGACATAAATAACTTCTTGGCATGTGTTGTTTCTAGAATTCTATCCTATTTTGTTTCTTAATCTAGAAAATAAAATGTATTTATTAACAAACCTTGTTTATTACGTATTTTCACGAGTTATTATATTAAAGAAAAATCTAAGAAAACAAAAAGAAACGAATATTATTACATTATTACAACTTTTGACGTAAACTCATATAAAAATAATTTAATTTTGGACCCAATTTCAATGGCATATTATTTTTTATCACAATTAATTTGAACTACTATATCAACATAATTCTAGGACCACTCCCCATATATTTTTACTCAAAATAAATATTTAATTCAGATTTTCAGTTATCGAGACTCTAATATTTAATATTTGTCTCATATAACATTTAACTAAAGAAGTTCAATGTACGGTTTATCATTATAAGAAAAATCTCGACAAGTCAAAAGAAAGTAAACAAGATTCCATGGGCAATGAAACCTCGTGCCAATCCGCTCCAACTCCTATTTCCTGATAGCGAAGTATCATGACAGGCACGACAGGTTCAACTTACAAAAAATACCCTTTCAATGGTAACTATAAGTTAGATTGAATCTTGTTAAAGACATTGCAATCACTTTTTTATATTTATTAATTTTCATACGCAACCTGCGTATGCGTATTAAGGTGTTATCATCTCTGGTTGTCCTGAGTACGACTCCCTGAAAATTGTTTAACCTTATCCATACAAGGCCGTTGTGGTACTTTCGTCCTTTCAGATATTAATAATACAAATGCTTTAGCTGCTTACTATTCATTAATTAAGCAGTTTGCAAATAAAGGGTCGACTGTCTAACTTAAAAAAAAAAACAAAAAAAGCAATACCTAAAAAATAGAAAAATAATATGTTTATCTTCTTTTATAATCAATTTTTATACATGGTTTTGCCTTCATATAGCTATCAGGTATCCGAATGAAGCTATGACTAAACCTGGATAAATAAGGCCATGTCGCTCTGTAACAACGCATGGTTTTATTATCTGTTGTTTTTAGAACTTAACAGTACATCATAATAAAATTTTAAATGATAATTGGTAGAGTGAAGTAAGAATACAGAGATTTTGTATACAGGAAATTTTTTTATTCATTCATAGTTTGAGAATGAACAAAAAAATTCTTTAAAAATGTCTTCTTCTAGCATATATTAGAAAATGTCTCCTCCTAGAATAAAATTAAATCTTAGATAATCTAAAATGTAAACTTAAGAAGAAAAACATTGGGCTCATCTCGAAAATTTGCCGTGCCGTGAGTTATGAAAATAAAAAAAAAAACTTTAAAATAAATTATGCGAACATGAGACTGATTGGTAAATTATTAAAGACAAATTGGCATCACGTTCTGTGTTCAAACAGGAGGGATAGTGTTGGCATAACCGTGTTTATATTAATTTTTCAAATTACTAACAAAACGGACTTGCCCGCTGCGCACACTTCCCACGTGACTATAAACTGAAATATCATCATCTTTTGTTTTCAGTAAATTTGCCTATTTTCTCACAGCGTTATTTCAAAAATTAAGTGCTTTTTCCTAAAGTAATATCACAAAACATAGTAACGCAATCATTACACAGTGCGAACGTACTAATATAACTTTTATAGCACGCCTTAGTCACGTAATGTCATGTCATCTAACCGTCTAACTGTCACATACACATGATTGTACTTTCGCTTGGCATTTTCATTCAAGAGTGTAACGCGTTAAAGGTGGGTTTATTGTTTGTAGTATAAAAGGCATAATTGATGGTGAACTTGCATTCTAATTTGAATATTAGTTATATAAGAGCTACTTAGCAGTTTTAGGAGTAACTTAAATTACCAGCGCTCTCTGCTGACATTGCGTACATTTGCGAAGCCAAGTCAAAAAGAGTATTCTGTCACTACAACGCTAGACGATTCATATCTTAAGCAACTTAATGAGAGAGTTTAACTGGGAAGTGTTAACGTATCCGCCATAATTATAGACTTGAACTTGAACAAATCTTCATCAGTTCCGGTCTCTTCAGCAATAATTCTGTCTTTCGGGCTATCATTAAGAGAGGACACTTTTAGTGACAGTAGCGGAATCTATACTTAATTGATAAATAGCTTTTGAAAATAGTTTTCATTTAAAATGCTAAGTAACTTTTCCCCAAATCAAATTATTGCTAGTAAGTTACTGATAAACCTCGTCGTTCTTCTAAAACCATTAAATTTTTGCTGACTATGAACTGCAAAGAGCTGTTAATTTCAAAAAAACAATGTTCATTTTACTTAAATCGAAACTTAAATTCAATTTTCAGAATAGTTACTTTCACAAAAATATTTTTTTATATATGAAAATGTTACTTAGTTCAAAAACTTTCGACTATAAATAAAGAGATAAGTACCTATCACGATACTTTATTTTTACTCAAAACTGGTTTTCAAGATTCTAATTAGAAACCGGCCAAAAGCAAATAGGACTTGTGCATCAAGGGTTCAATATAAAAAACACAGACTAATGACAAACTTCCACAAGTAGTAGGAAAACGCCTATTATGTAAAAGCCTGTGTCAATTTCTTTAAACATTTTGTCCTAAATATTTGACCTGATGATATGATTACATATGTGACGTGTTTGACACCATGACCTGAGTTCTGATTTAACTGTCAACATTTTTTTTTTATACTTTCTCTAAAAATTGCTATGTCATTTCCAAAATAACGGTACTCGCTTATAAAACTAGTGTCAGAAAAAAATTTATGGTAACGACAATTTTGTATACTACTACATTCCTTTTGCAGCCTCGACTGTCTGGTCGTCGGGAAAAATATGTCCAATGATATTTGTATAAACTAACTTAATTTATTTTGACAGATGTCATGTCATGAGTGTGTATATGAGTAACTTCGTGGAAACTCAGCTTTACAGCATAACCGGTCGCTTAATACTCTATTTTTCCAACTGAATATAAACTTTAATGTTCATAAGTTCAAAGTACCAAATATACATTAACCTTATATGCAGTTATATACACAAACAATAGAACCGACAATACACTTGTGCAAACATTAATCACTGGTTATTACACCTGACCGATGAAAGTGTTAGTTGGCATGCAATTAGTGATTGCTTTCATCGGTACAATCGAATTATCACTTTGTATGAAGGTGCAGAAAGAAAGCGGCAACCTCTCGTTACTTATCACAAGGAAAATGTGGTTGGCTGTCTATTCGGGTAAAAGATACACGACCTTATGTAATTAAAATTCTTTTTGTGGTTCAATAACAATTCTCTCCTTAAAGACTAGTGGTTTTCCGGCTACTTTGCCCACAAAAAGCCTAGGTGCTTAAGATGTATATAATATATATATTTTTTTAATCAGTCCGTTAGTTTCGGAGTCTATTCAATATAAACAAACAATCATATCTTTCCACTTTATGATATTAATATCTAAAACATAAATATTAAACTTGTCTCTTTTCTGGGTCTCTTTCTGAGTCAGTGATAGTGCCTAATGCATTTTCATTATGAGAAAAAGGGTACTAATGGTACTGTTGATTGATACTTGATCAAGATCATCCATATGATACGTCAGGTCATCTTGAAATCTGATCTTGGAAATGCTCTCGCGTGCTCACTGACCGTGAAGATTGTTATACTTAGGTATTAATACTTTTGACCTTATTTGCTAGTACTACAGGAACTGGTCAGAACTATTTTATACCTACGGACATTTTGCTATGAAGACTATCAAATTGAATTGAAAGTTTTTGAGGCTACATTAATCTTCATAATTTACGTCGAAAGAGGCAAGGAAAACTGATATATAAAATATCTGTTAAAAAATGTATCACCTGCCAATAGTAATCAGTAAGAACAAGTATTAAAACTTTGGTTTCTCGTGGAACTTGGAAGTGTAATCTTTGCACGTCATCTTATATAAAAGTTTCAAATTTCCACAAGACAATATACGCCTAATGCGTTAATAGTTGAGTTCATAATCTATTGTTTGAATCCAACATTTTCACTAATCTAATGTGTTGCTTTGTGTACCGTACCAGCTATCAACAAACCTGCGGTTGTATTCCACTAACAGTAATTTCCTGAGAAGTTCTTCCTTCCGCTTTCATTATATCTATAATTTATAATAATATCTTTAAAAAAATCTTAATGAATATTTAATCAAGTTTAGATTTTAGCGAAAATCAGTCAAAGTATTTTCAGAAGTAGTAAAGACTCCTCCCTTTTTTCATCCATATAAAAGTCATGCCAAAACCCTGATAAATCATTTTTAACTATTGTTCTGACTAACTGGCAAACCCTAATATGAAATAGATACACATCTTGGTTGATTTCAAAAATGTCAATGATCCTTCCAAGCCAAGCCCTTGAGGGCTTAACGGCCATCCAATCTATGACAACCTTTGTAGATGGCCTGATACAAATACGAGGAACGGAAATAATTCGATATAAGTCTGGAATATTTTTAAACAAGTTTGTGAGCCAATTACGAGAGACTGTATTTAATAATCCATATCATTTCAGCTACGGAAGGTATAAAAAAACATCAAGTCACAAAACCTTCATTTCCTTACGCAAAATTACCTAACAGGACTTTTTTCACAAATTTTGGTTTTATTTATCATAGCGACAATGAAAATTGTAAAAATAGTAATTTTATTAAACTTTTTTTTGTAGTTTAATATGATAAAACTTTATTTAAAGTATATCTGAGTGGATTTTAATGATATTTAGTAGAAAATGTGTTTAACTCAAAAGTCTGCTGCATATATTTCGTGTTATATTTTTTCTTCATAAATAATTATAAGATGCAATATTCCCATGGAAATTTTCATTGGATTCAAAACAAAATATACTTAACGCAATATAGTAATATCGATTGTAGTCGTATTTCATTGTTAATATTATTGATTTTTTTTCAAATATTTTTTAAATATTTATTGTCCGTGTTTTTATAAAAATATGAGTTTCCAATGATGTTTTAATGTTTGATCTCCATACTGAAAGTTGGTATTACACACAGGCTAAGAGTTGTTTTACAAACGTAGATCAAACGAGCTAACCATTACGCTGTCGAGCTCCTCTATACTTGAAGTTAACCTTAATAACAGCCTATAGCAGAAAATATTGATATTAACAAAACGACTAGTTCATCAAGGAAAGTTGTACTTAGTATTTCATATGGTTAAACATATAACCTCCTCCATTTCGATTTTGAAGTCGCTTAAAAATTTGCGCTTATTTCTACACAATCAAATTATTGTTAGCGTTATTGGTTCAGGAATTCTTCTAAATCTACAAGCTAAAACGTATCAAAAATATATATTAAATAAAAACGCAGATTATTTATAGTTTCTCTCAAAGCAATTGCAATTATATCTGACACGCGACCGGTGTTCTAGTAATTCTATGATTTAAATTACGATTAACATAGATTCTGAGTAAAAAAAGGTTATGGCCAGTTTTCCAACCGAAACCAAAAGATACCACTTGTTTAAATAAAGCTTCATTAAAAATAACTTCGCAAGTTATTTTTATTAACTGCCATTATATGATATTTTAAAAACTGCCATTATATGAAAATGAAACATCAAAATATTAATGAAACTTATTATCTTTTGCAGATAATAGTAACACCAGCACTTATCAAAGGCGAAGAAGGCAGACAAAAACAAGATGTTACAAAACGCGAAGCGAAAAAAATAAATAAAAGAGAAGCATCATTAATCATAGATAATTTTCCCGTTGAAACTGTATACAGTCAGTACCCAAAAGTTATCTTTAGACGGGTCTCACGACAGAAATACGGGCCTCCAAAAACCAAATATGAATCTTATAGACCCAAATATGGACCGCCATCACCAAAAACTAGAAAACCAGCGAAAAAATACAGAAAACATTTTAATTACAAACATAGACAATCTTCAAAGCACCGATCTCCCAAACCTAGATATGGTCCACCAAAACGCCCATCGAAGAAACCAGTATATGGACCACCGAAAAAAGCCCCACCTCCATATAACACGGAACCAGCTGGATTTGCCGAGCCACCAGTAGATGCAGAACCTTATTATCAACCTCAGAATCAAAATTACGCAGAGCCACCAGTTGATTCATACGGTGCACCACTAAAAACAACTAACGAGCCATATCCGGCTGCACCGAATTACGAAGCCCAGAACCATTACGAACACAGTGATTTCTCAAACTTAGCACAAGAATATCGTCCTTGGCAAGATTTCCAACAAGAGCCAAACGTAGACAACACCTTTGCATATTCTAAGAAGCGACCAATATTCATAAAACCTGACGAGCTCTTCGACGCAGAAGTAAATCAAGAGGATGACAATATTGACCATACAAATATATATAGTTTGCAGACATACAAAGAGCCTGAGTATTTGAACAACAGGAAGAAAAAACCCCATTACTTTATAGATTCTAACAAGAAGGTGAATAAATACTGGAAATCCCCAAGACTTAGACCTGAAAAAATTAAGGTCGACGAAGATGATAACGATGAGGAAATGTTAGTAGGAGGTCAATATGCTGAACCACCAGCTAGATATGTGCCCAAGTTCTTACCAAGTGCACCGATGTTTACCGGAACTGATGAATTCGCTCCTGCGAAAATTTTCGATTACCATACACCAACAACATCTGCCACAATTTCTCCGTATGTTAATTACATAAATAGCAACATGGCTTTCAGTCCACAGAACTTGAACGATGCATTCAGTAGTAGATAAGTTTAGCAATAACAACACAACACATAATAAAATTCAATGAGAATTAATGACATTCAGAAACATTGCATTTAAAAGCGACTATTCCTTTGTATGGTTGCTTATCTAAATAATCTTCTCCTACGTGTAGTAGGTCATTTGAATTAATGTATTATTAAGCATTATTCTGCTATTAATGTTATTTATAACCTTTACATTTAAAGAATGTACAAAGCAACAGATTATAAATGCTGTATCATATATTTATCATATCATATACTTTTTCTTTAATGATTATTCAAAATAGGTTTTAGTATTTATTGTTTATAATAATCTGTACGTTATACATATTGAGCAACTATTGTTAAAAGTACAGATAAAATATTCACCTGTAAATAAGTTAAAAGAAAATAAAATCGGAAAAATAAAATTTAATTATTATCTACTTTTTTATATTTCAATACTTTTTGGGTACTTAATCTTAGCTAACTGGTTAAAACAATCATACAATTGGACAGTGTCTAGTTTTCTAGGTTAATCGTTATAATTTATTTTCTCTATAGGACAGCTGATATAATAAATTTTCCCGCCACGACGGTGCAAGTTTCGCTTTGTTTATAAAAGTTAGTGACAAAATAAGGCTCTCTTGTACCTCCGCTTACATTCGAGAGAAAAGACGCGCTCGCTTGATTTCAAACATTATAAATCACAGAAAGAAACTAAAATCGGTCCAGAAATTTATATTTCTGTTTTAGCAAGCAATTGATCGTATGTTTAATTTTCATAAGCATTTAATAAAATTAATGCCTTAGAATAAAATTTGTATAACCTCGCCTTAAAACGTAGCTCAGCTGATTCAGCCGTGCAATTGAATTAAAAGGTAAACATTTATTAGGTGTTTTAACCAGTAGGCTTTGCCATATAATATTCAGAATTGCCAAATTTCCTGCTACGTTCAATTCGACATTATTGGTTTCATGGCGATCATGGTACTGCTTTGGCGCATGAACAAGTACATTTTTATCCAAGTTCGAATAGCCTGTAACTGATGACTCATATAAGACAAAATTTTTAAAAATGTTAGAGAAAATAGACTTCTTTCACCTAAATATTGGTTAAACTATTCTACATGGAATTAATCTCGGTTGAAAGTCGAACTTAATTCAATTTCTGCCAGACTTCGGAGTAATCGTAGTAAGTTTCTGTCTTAAAAATGAAAATACGTATGTTCGAAAAATATAAACCATTTTAAATAATATTTTTTTTACTAAATTAATTTTATGGCACTCATTTGGAAAAGGTTACGCTTTGAAAACTTGAAAAAAAATGGAGAAAATATATTTCAATTTGATAAAAAACATATATAAATTAGTTACATTAAACGTAACAACTTTCATTTACACACTCTTCGAACAAATAAAGATTGCCCAGACAACCGTACCTTTTTTGCTAACGTTGCACTGTGTGACGCCATTTAATGGCTTGAATTTGTAGGGAGTGTTCGGCCGACTAGCAGCAGTTCCACAAACATAGCAAACCGTATTGTAACTTCTACATTATTTCTTAGATATTAATGGGCTATTTATTTATAAAGAAATGGTCAAGTAGTCTATTCTTTGCACAAATTAGACTGGTCTTTGATAAAGTTGCTCAAGCTCACACCAACGGCAGTTACTTACTTACAGCTTTTTAAGTCATTTAAACTGTTACAAGTTCATGTTAAGAATAAAAATAATATAAAAACCTACTGTACAACTTCGGTGGAAAGAAAATCAATTATATTATAATTAACATTTCACGAATTCCTAGTCTTTCTATCATGTTATTATAAAATAACAAATTTCTACTTTAAATACTATCAACACACTCAGTTTTATATAGCTTAAGGGGCTGTTGACAAAACTTTGGAGGTAAATAAAAAAATTGTTAATTATTTCAACGCTATATTATCAAAAGCTTATACAAATTTGTATAAAAAAGCTTAAGCTCACATCTTAACGTATGATATTATAAAAACTAAGTAAACGAATTTAATCTAAAATACAAGTTAAAATGTCCACTAGTTTGTAGTATCAGAAAAACTGTTCAGTTATGAGAATTCAGTAAATTCTATTGGAAACTCTTACCAAAAAGCCATCAGAGCTACTTAATAATATAGATGAGTCATCGTCTTCTTTTGGGGTCTTTGGACATGTTTTCTATTTCAGCGATATGTTTTTTGCGTCTAGCATTACCGCAAGCCGCTCGTGCTGCTTCGCAAGCGGCGTGGGCTGCTGTTTTCGTTGCAGAACATTCAGCACAAGCGCATTGTAGCTTATGCTGGAGATGTGCCAACCTCGCTCTTGCTTCTGCTAAATTGTGACATTTCTCTTGTAGCCCAATTTTAGTTTTTTCTAGAACGCAATGAGCCGATTTCTCCAACTGAGCTGCAAGTGCATTCGCTTGCGTCATTAGCTTGTGCTGTAAATTTATATTTAATTATGGAATGTGTTAAACTAATGATAAATTTAGATATCTACATAATTTTACCTTTTATTATTTGAATCTATCAGTATTGATTATATTAAAAACTACCCCACTGGATAGTGGAAGGGAAAAGATTACTATACAGAAGGTGACTTGTTTTTATTTTAACTATTATTTTATATAATAATTTTGCATGTTTTTGTATGGAAGTATCTCTTGAATTTTATGCCACTTTATCCACCATTCTTTTTTTTCTTGCACCATGAATCCCATTTTTTTTTGCTCCCAGTGCAAAAACACGTCGTCTTTCCTGTTAAAGCTTTGATACAAACTGGGACACACGATAATATTCCTGCTGCTAATATTACTGTGTACAATGGCACACAAATCATCTTCAAATATTTTTAATTTATTTGTTATTCTTCAAAGACCTCTTCTTCAAATTTTCAGTACATATTCCTAAAAGAGATAAAACAAAGTTTTACGAAGTATACTTCCCAAAACCAGGCTCTTCAACAACTACTACCCAATCGTAAACATAAAATAGGCGAGGAAAATATTGTATGAGAACTCATGTGGTAGTAACCGCACCCAGAAGCCGAACTTAAATATAAACTTCGTAAAACTTAGTTTCACTCGACCTCGGTAGGAATTGTTGAAGACAAAGTTTAATTTTATGAAACGGAAACGTTTAATTGTAAATAACGTTATTTGATTCAACGATGAACATTAGTTTCTCAAATATTTTAGAATTCAAACTCGAATTATATCACCTGTGCGGTGGCCTGCTGGGCAGCTTGAACAGCTGCGTTAACGGTGCCCTGTTGTTGATGTACAGCTGCTGTGTTCTCAGCAACTACTGCCTCCGCTTCTTTTACTTCTTGTTGCAGTTGTTCTACTACGG